>JBBMOI010000002.1:24242500-24347500 GCA_038088405.1 Porites divaricata
CTCTGAAGATGATTACCGCACAGGTTGTCGAAACGTCAGTCACTGTCAACAACAACAGTCCTATTCAGGACTACGTTCACCCGGACGATCAAACTCAACCTACTTTTGAAGAGATATTAAGCCATACATAATGTTTATAACCCATTCATTACATGTATACTTTAATTTGATCATATTCAAATGCTAATTTGCTCTTACATAACAATTAACAAGACTAAGGTCCATACTCTAGGAGTCATGGACTGAAAAATGAGATACTGCAACTAACATTATCGTTCAGGGAAGAGGTTACCAACAATCTGTTAACACAATCATTACTGTCACATGCTAAATGCAATTTTTCTGCTATACAAACGAATCAGCAGTCTATTTGCAACACCTCAGTACCGTGTGGGTCGGACTTAACAGGACTCAAGCAGATTATACATTAGAAACTGTCCACTCATCCAAAATTGACTAATAAAATCAAAAAGTGTGTATTGAATAATGCCAAATGTAATATGAATAGGCGTTGCTTGTTGGCGGTGAGAGAGCTATTTTCCCAGCTGCGCAAGTTCCCAAGATTTCAAAGCATGTCATCCTCATTCTCCGCACATCTTCGCAGCCCCTCTTCTAAAACTTTCCTCGTGTGAACAATCCCGCCGGTTACACAGACTATAGTGTGAAATGCGGTGGATAGGAGAATATAAAAAATATCAAATATGTATTTTCTACAAATAAACAAGCTCCACACAGAGAGGTGCTAACAGTCTTACCACAACACCATTTGGAGACATCTCTGTAACATACTGGTCATCAAACTTGTACCATTTCTTGTCATAAACGTTCTTGGCAAATGCTGTGTAGTGACCACCATGCATTGTCCCATAGTGATTTGATACCGCGTGCAAATTGTAGCGAACTGTGGACTTTGGACCCACGACATAGTTTGACATGTCGAGGTTTGACATGGGGAAGGACACACTTGTCTGGAGTTTCTGTCTCCACATTCCTTCATACTGGAAGCTAATAATAGAAAAAGTGAACAAATGTTAATGTCAAAGTAAAAAACTGCAAGGGGATCTGCGCACAAACAACCCACAGAACCATAAAGTAATAAATTATCTATACTTCTTGTCTTCCCATGCCTCATGAGGCTCTTTCCTGGTGGCACAAACGTTTTCCTGGAGTTTATGGCTTCTATAGCAGGGCACATCAACTAACCCTGTACCTCCTCTTGGCTTGAGAATTTTTCCAAGATGTTAAATATGGGTGTCTAAAAACCCAGCATGGCTAAAAGAAGTGCAAAAATATTTGGACAAAAAGTCTAAATGAAGATATGACCGTCACAGGGCTCGAAATTCACGGTAACCCGTTAACCAACAGTTAGTAGTTTCTAGCGTTTGGTTACTAAAAATGAGCCTTACTATCCCGACACGGTTAGTAAAAATTTCTGTCATTGAAAATCTTACACCTGTTTCTTTTTTGCGTACCATGATTGTGTTTTATGTCAATCAATTTATTGTTCCAAAAGATATTCTGACAGCATAATCGAACAACACGAAAAATGCGCATTTCACAGAATTCAAGGTAACCAGGGTTTTTGGATGGGGAGATCTGGACACAGCATAAATATACCTTTTGCAAGTGGCTCGTCCGCATGGTGCAACCTATTTATTATACGGATCAGATGCAGAGATGCTTGGATAACTTTTTCAGAAAAAGGCCGCCGCCCAAAATTTGTGAAGAGGAAATGGAAGATCGAGAATAATGACAGTGAAGAAGTGCAGTTCCTATTTATATTCACGACAAATAGACGGGAATGGGTGTGCAGCTCGAACTGTGGAGCCTGAGTGTTTAATGCCGTCCAAATAACATACAAAGTTCAACATCATAACTAAAGAATAACATACAAATATTCCTAAATAAAGTCACTCAGGCTAAACTATTCACGTGCGCCGCCTGATACGAAAACCCAAAAAACCCAATGGGAAAAAATTGGGAACGTATTCCCCAACCGAATGCGGTCGCACAACCTCTGGGGGTTAGAGGTAAAAATTCAATGGAAAAATAAATAAAAGTTGATAGTTCGAGAGCTGAGATGAATACATTACAACTGTCAAAACCTTATATACCTAATAACAATAGAGTCAATTAACGCCATAGCGGCTCACGTGCGTTCATAACAATAGGAAAGTATTTACATTCTCTGTCACTGTCACTACGTTTAGCTCCGCCGAATGTAAATACATTTTCAAACACTACAGAAGGCTCCCGCGCGGAGGGCGTATGAAGAAAGAAATAATTTTCCACCAACAATCAAAAAAGGCATTCAACTGGCTGCAGTTCGATAAGTCTAAACAAACAACGTTTTGTAGCGATACATTGTACCATCCATACATTAGTTTGCCCTATTATTAGCACTACTTTCAATAGTTAAAATATTGCTATTTTAAGAACAGATTCTTGGAAAGTAAACTTTATAATTTGGTTAGTAAAATGTATTCCTACTAACTCGAAGAGTTAGTCATCCAAAAAATTAATTTCGAGCCCTGTGTAATTGCAATCACTTTTAAGCAATTTCAAATTAAGGCAAAAATTGTAAAGCTTGAACAGGATTTGAACTCACGGCCTCCGCATTAGCATTGCAGTGCTCTACCAACTGAGCTATGCTGAGTTCAACTAACCCATGAAAGGAAAGAAACACGAGAATGAAAGTGATGTGAACATTCTTGGAGAAAGTGTTTTTAAGTAAGTCATAAGAATACAATAATTTCTTGTCCAAGGCACCGTCAAGATAAAAACTTTAACCAATTGGCTGACATAAGTTCCGATGTGAAATGGTCAGTAAAAACTAGGGAAACAGGAATTAGTCTAACCGTTTAAGGTGTACCACAAGGATGGCTGGAAGCCTCCAGATCTGAATTGTTTTACTGGCTTCTCTTCGCTGTCTGCACTTCGGACAAAACCTGATATAAAAACAACAACAACAACAAAAAGAAAAACAAAATTTGTAAGAAGATGAACACTTGACAACAACTGCTTGATAACAGAGGGCTCTGAGAACTGGGATTTGCCTAGTCTTGAACTAGGAAAATGGAACTGGGATTTGGCCCCACTAGGACTGTTTCATGGGTTGCATAGAATTCAGAAAAATTGGGTAAAAAAAAGAAAAGGGATTTGTACACCCCACCACTCCTTTCAGGAGTCTGATGGGTGTTTAGACTAACTGAGAAAGGGCAAGTGGAATGGCAAAAAGTGAGAATAATTTGAATAATTGGCACCAGAGAGTAATGATTCAAAATAGTAGGTATGAGAAATAGCTAATGAAGACCGTGATAGTAAAAAGTCACTTCCCTTGTCAGGGTGGTTGGCATTCCCTTTGAATTCCCCATTATATTGTCATATGGGAATCATTTAGTAGTTTGCCATTTACTGTCATCCTTTAAAGGATGCCATTCCACTAAATCTGTTAGATGTTTCTATCAGTCCTTGACAACCAGGACCCAGTTATTCAAAGGCCAATGAACCCTAACCAAAGGTTAAATTTTAATTCAAGTTTCTTACTTAAACGCATTTTCTCTGTTAGTTCTATACTAGTCATTTTAAAGAGTTAAACATCACAAATTGTGGGCAAAAGAATTTACCAATTTACAAGAATTTGCTTTGTACACCTTCAGATTTCAATTCAAACTTTATGCTAATCCTGGGTTGTCTAAATCCTGCTTTGAACAAGCACTCCCAGCATTTCTATTTTCTTAAATAAGCCATAAGTCCCTACTAAAGCTGTACCACTTACCACTTGTCATCTCCTGTCATTTTCTCTGGTTTTGTGAACAAGCTAAGGCAATCCTACAAGAAAGAAAGGTTGTACATTAAACCAATAAATAAATATTATTTTAAATATCACTAGTGCAAGAACAAGAATTTGATACTATAAGGGAGTGAAAGGGTTGATGCAGAGGGTTATGAGAGTAAAGAAGACAATCACCAAAGACTAAATGTAACAGTTTTAAAACATTTTCTCAACTGATTTTATCCTGTCTCGGGAACAAATGACTCCAAACTCCTTAAAATTCAGTTATTAATTACCTGAAGTGTGCAGCGACTTGCATGTGATGGCAATGGAAGAGTTAAATTGGAGAAGGTATCAAATGTCCTGGACTCTTTCAAGCAGACCACACACTTCACAGTTGACATAAATAAACCCTGAAAAATGAGAGGATCCCAAACATGAAACTGCCCAATACAATGTATAACAAGTCAGAGGTATCAACAAAATAGTCTGAGGTTGACATTCTGGGAGGACATAGTCATGGTGAATGCCCAACCTGGATGTTAAACACAGTTTGGCCTCCCAAGTGTACTATCAATATTTCCAAGACCAGCAATGGAAAGTATTGATTTGAAGATTACTATTGCCATTTGGACTCACACATTTACAATTAACATTTCCAAGAACAATTAATGGAAGTATTGATTTGAAGATTTTTATAGCTAATAAAAGTACCTTTACATGCAGGTGACTGAGCAAACTACAGTAGGTGATTGTGCAAACTATAGCTGTACAAGAAAATCATCAATAATAGTTTCAATAGACCTCCTCTTTACAGGAAGAAAAATTAATACTGGTAACCTTACGTCAAATAACTCCACCATGACTGATTCATTCCTCTTCTTGTGGATTTCCCAAGCAATTTTGGCAGCAGTGCCAGGATCTAAATCATCGTCTGGGGCCTTTAGATAAGGCTTTTGTTTTACCTGTGCACAGCAAACAAACAAATAATCCTTTGAGCTACTAGCTGAATTGAATTCATAATTATGTCTTCATTCATACCGAACGAATTTAACCGGCAACTTCTTGTGACAAGCTGAATGTAAAGAACCACAATTTAGATAAGCATATTTTATGAACCATAGAAGTGCTAACATGCTTGTATTTGAACCAATTTTTAGGTCCTTGACATGACATTATAAAAATTAATGACTGATTTGTGAAACACGGATTGTGTTCTTTAATAGGTCAATGTAACATTTTTGTACATGTCAGCTGAGTGCTTGTACAATAACCCATACCTTGTTTAGATCTTCTTGCAAACCATCCATCAAGAAAGCCAACAGTTCTTGGGAATCCTGCTGGTCATACCCAGAAAACTGTGATTTAAATTTTCCAACTGTTCGTTTGAATTCCACTGGAGATACACACTTAAACTGTCCTGAATACAACACTCGAATAAGAATTGAAAAGTTTTCAGCCAGCACACCTGAAAATGGAAATGCGGAGAAAAAAATACATTTTCATGGTCCTTAATATGGGTACAGTGTAATGGTAGGTATCTGCTTATTCTGATGGCTTGTGATGCCTTTTAGTCCAGTCAAATTGTGGTTTAGCATCAAACTAATATTATTGCAACAGAATTTTTTCAACTCCATTCAGTGGTTGGATGGCTCTTTAACAACATACTAAAAATCCGCCAAAAACAGTTCGGTGAAACATGAGAAAAATTGGAAATAAAGATTTTCAACTTTCACCACAGGACACCCAATTTCAGGAAGAGCACAAATTCAGACAAAACATCTGATAATTGTGTTTTTTGCACAAGAATTTTCGATGCAACATCGCTAATATATTTTGGGTAGTTTTCTTTTAAAAAACGTCAACTAAATGTGTGAGGAACACCTGGGTCAGTGTTTCGTCTTAAGGGCTTTGCACAGGTTACCCAGCCACTTGTGTGTCTTCACATGCTGTTTTCCAAGCTTTAATTTTTTTCCTGTGACGGTATTTAAAAGGGAAATTATTTGTCAGTCTGTGTTAACATGGTTAAAAATATTAGTGATTGGATTAATAATATTGTTGTTGTTTTTTTTTTGCGCAATATCAGAAATGCAGTGAGTATTTTGGAAGTGTCACAGGCTGGTAATTTTTTATATCCAGCAGTTTGTACTTTCTGTGACAGCCCTTCATTTCTTGGTAAGATGAATGAGTAGATTAATCACTCTGTGGTCTAAAGGCATTTATATCCCCTACTTCCATTTCTTTTGTGAGAACAGCCCTGAACTTTGACCAGTTTTTTTTCGTCCATAGGCAAATGAAGACCTTTTTCTATAGCAATCATGGGATCTTATACGTCTGAAAATAATTGCAGTTGTCAATGAAGGCGTGAAAGTACTGGACATATGTACGACATTAATAGGCTTGCCTGACTTAGCTTCTGACGGCTCACCTCTTTTTGCGGAACCAATGTTTCTCTTCGAAAGAGCATTGTGTAACACAAGTTCAACTAACTGCATGTTAACCTTCTGACTGAGTTGCATCAATTATGCTCTAGATCTGGGTCGGGAGTTTCCATTATACTATTTCGTTTTCTTGAAACGAACGTTTGCTGGAACCAACGTTCTTATGTGATGAATGTTCCGTTTATAGCCCTTATAGTTTTTTGGTGCAGGTAACAACATAGCTTGTGCATGCAAACAGCAGACGTATTTCTGGTCGTCGCTTCTCTCCTTTCGGAGGGAGAGAAGCAATGAGTAAAACTATCCTCCCCTCCTCTCCAGTTCACTTTTAACAAGAAGAAAACGAAAAGCTTCAAAGAAAATGAAACTTGTATATTTGAGGATGTCAACACGTTAACGAAAATTAATGCGTAGGTAACCGTGAAAGCCAGAGCATTATCTTGCTGGATATTCAAAAACGCACCACACGAAAATTGCAGTCTTTTGACTGAGAAAGACCAAAAGCCGAAGGCAAAATGAGCCCAAAAATCCTCCTTGAACGGAGAACGAGGAAGGGGAAAATAGAAAGAGCGAGGAGAAAGAAAGGAGGAGAAGAAAGAAAAAAGAAAAACAATGGCTGCACTACTAGTTTTTATGTTGACTTCTTTGGAGATTTTTTTTTGAAAAGAAAAAGACTGTTTGAGAGGAGACCTCTATTTTGGCTGTAAGGTTACTAAAAAATCCAGCTGTAATATATATATTTTTCTTACCCTTGCCCTAACAGAAATCTGATAAAAAAGGATATAAATTATTTTAAAAACTAATGATTAAGTAACGGCTTTCATTTTTCAGATTTAAAGCCTTACGACTAAATTTGTTGTAGTTTTACAGCCAACAGTTCACTCTATTACTCTGTAAGCCTCCTGTTATTTCGGGGTTCGTTGAGTGGAGCATGGGCTTCCTGTGCAAAAGCCAACCATGTTTAATATTTATTTTGTTTGAAAAAAAGAAACTCTTTGTTTTAAAAATTTTATCACCGAAAACCAGGTAACAGTTAGTCTTTCTTCTTTCACTTTTCCATGAAAGTAACAAACACATTTTGTGCATTTTTTGTTTGAACATATAATTTCAACTAATGTGGGTGGCCTGCGTTAAAAGCTCAAAATGTTTAGCACTTAATATTGACATGTTCCACTGAACGGATTTTGGCAGATTTTTAGTATGTTGCTAGATAGGCCAACCTTACTTAAATGGCGTTGAAAACAATTCTGTTGCAATTAGTTTGATGTTGAGCCTCAAAAGTGCATAGATTGACTGGACTATTTCACTGTCAATTCCAATGAATTAGTCGCCGGCCTAAGTGTCAAACCATACAGGGGTGTCACTGACATTTCAAGTTCCCAGGTATATGGAATAAGTAGGCAGCAAAATTAACAGTTAGGAAATTCTCTTGGTTCTATTCTCCTTTGTTTTCTAGGAAAGTACTCAGGAGTCATGCTCAAAGCAGCCAGAAGAAATCCCTGGTGCTCACCCTTAGTGACAGCCCTGTCATAACACTATTAACTACTGTTATTGTGTAATATACTAATAGTGAACCAAACATTACCAGCACAGCACATTAGGAGCCCAATTCATTTTTTTATAAATTCTCATTCATATTTAACAATGTTGGCTGGAAATACCAACATTAATCTTCACAAATAACTCAACTAGATACCTAACAGCAATCCTGAGCCCATAATTTCTCCCCAGCAGAAGCATTACTTTTAGTCCCTCTCAAACACCATAAGTAGAAAATCCACTATGCTGACAGAAAAATAAATTTGCTGAAAAAGAACTGCTAGATAGGTTCTTCATCTCCAGTGACTTGATTAGTTACATCAGCAATACTACTTATTTTATTTTTATTATGCAAAAATTACAAGCAACTTTGCAGGTAACTTTACAGTTTAACACAAGCACCTCCTTGGCAAGAATACACACATCTCCACCCACAAACCACACCCACACTCACACACTTTTCATTCAGCAATGCCAGTTTTACAAATTCCCATACACCATACACTTACAGCAAGTACACAAACACAAAAAAATGATAGTGTAAACTCACATGGTCTTATCTTTTTTTAAGAGAGGTAGATAGTTATTAATAATTATTATTTTATCTGATGATGATATTTGATGATGTTTATAGAAGTTAAAGGATTTTGAGATGATGTCCCTGTGTTAGGAGCTTATCCCATTTCTTGAAATGAAAGAAGAGTTTATTTCTCTCTTTCGCTATCCAATGCTCCATTCAAAAAACTGCTTTCACTTTTGCCAAAAACACAGCTCCTAGCTGTCGCTATAGTATTCTTAAGTTTACAACTGTAAATGTACTGTTTCAAGAGTTCCAACTCTGTAGCATCTTCTTAAGACATTTGGTTATAGTCTCAAAAATAAGCTTGAAAGAGAGCAGGCCCTGGTTCCTCGAAAGATGGTTAACTTTAACCCAGGATTAAGCCAACTTTTAAGCACTTGAGATTTTCATAACTAAGGACTTTGCAATTAGAGCTAATAAACACTGTTGAGCTTTTACTCCAAGGTACAGAGCTGATAACACAAAATGTTACTCTAAGCAATACATAGGAAGGTAAATTACAAAAACAGAACAAAATTTTAATCCTGGATTAGCGCTAATCGGCCTTTCAGAAACAGGGCCCTGGTGATCATACATGAAGTGTATTCCCAGTATTTTAACAACCTTGGATACTTGCTCAACCCCAAGTGCCTCTGCAGTTATGTTGGAAGAACTGAGATTAAGTACCTCTATTTATTTTGCTTATTTACTATTAATCCTGAGCATTTACCGAACATAGTTAATTTGACTGAAGCTAATGAAAAGATTCTTGTCTGCTACAAAGGCTGGTACGTCATCGGCAAAAATGATCAGTTTCAGTTTTTGATTGTCAATTCTGATTCCTTTAATGGTTGAGTCATTTCTGATATCGATAGCCAAAATTTCTAATACAAGGACAAAAAGATATAGGGGGAAAGAGGATCACCTTGATGCCCAACCCTGTCGCTGACCAAGGAACACGGCCTGTAAACCATTGTTCACAACAGCTAATTATATCAAAGTACAATGCTGTAATCCAGGCAATAAAAGACAGTACAAAGTTAAACCTTTCGAGGTTTTCGAAGAAAATTCCAGTAGACTGAGTAAAAGGCGTTCTCAAAATGTATTGTTACCATTAAGGAGCGGTTACTTTTCAAAGCCGTAAAAGACAACATCATCTGTTGGGTGTACCGCATCAAAAATTGTTGTACCTTTCGCCTAAGCAATTTGATGATGTATGATATGGTAAAACCTGTTCCATCCTTTTTTTTCTGTGATGCTGATAGCTCACCATGTCTATAATTTATGAATAGTTCAGGCATTTCACCAACATATTACCAAGGAGGAGCCAGAAAGACCTTTAGAAGTCAAGAGCAAGTCAGTCATTCCCAGGGGTGTTATTGTTTTGAAAATCAGATAGTATGACAGTTCCCCTTCAGAGAGCTCTTGCATGACTGAACTTAACTTTGGTATGTTTTCTGTTTCTAAAATGGTACATGATTGATCAGTGACCTTGCCTTCATTTTTATCATTATAGAGATCAGAACAAAAAGAATGAAGCTCATCCATGATTACTTTAGGATTAATTGCAATATTACTATCTTTGAGGTTGAGTTTTCGAATTGCGCTTTTGGTCTTGTTGTTATTTTCAAAGTTAAGAAAATTGTTGTTGTTTTTCTCACCATTTTCATACCAATTAACCAGAAAATGAACTATCACCCCTTTAGTAATATACTCATACTCTTTCTCACATTCTCTCTTTAAGTTTTCGAGTTTGTTTAGGTTCTCTATGGTTTGGGTTTCAGTTTGTTCTTCCTCAGCCAACTTAAGTTGTTCTTCAATCGAGATTATCCTTTCCTTACATTGTTTTGCTTTCGTTTTACTGTATTGAATAGTCTTGTTACGTACATTGTACTTAAGCCAGTCCCAATGTACTCTCACATCCTGGTTGTAGCTAATCTCATCAAGCCAAGTAGGAACTTTGTCGGTTATTTAATTGTTAAATTTCCAGGATGAAGACCCCCGATTCATTTTACTTATGCTATCGATGTCTAATGTTATTGCAGAATGATCAGTCTTAATACTTTAATACTGCTTTTTAATGTTCAATTAATAAACCATTAATTTTCATACCTTTAAAGTTTAAGTTCCTATACCCTAGGCAATTAATCTGACAGCACAGTTGGAATTCCACATTAGCCTGACAGATGGTATTACTGGACATATCCTGGTACATCGTTCAAAAACAGCAGTACTGGCACATCATTTTACTTAATATGTTAACCCTAGGAATAAGGCACCTTTCGTGAGTGCAACTCTTTGCTTGGAGAGTGTTTGCTTTTATGAGGTTCAAGTGTACCTTTTTTAATCTTAGTACTGTACAGTACCGCAAGTGATCCCCGACCGCAAATGATCCCGAGACCGCAAGTGATCCCCAAAATGGACCGCAAATGATCCTCGACCGCAAGTGATCCCCAAAGTCGACCGCAAATGATCCCGTGAAAAATTGAGGAATGGATTGGGTCTTCGGGACTGATTACAAAAAAGGACTGATTATAAAAAGGAAACTTTTTCTTTTGCCTTCTAAACAAAAAGGCATGGAGGACACCAGATCTCAGGTCAATTTGTACAAGGCGGAAAAAAGGAATAAATCTGAAAATGATATGGTTTCAAGAATGTATCATTGCTGTAAAAAAAGATCCTTAATCTTGTATTTATTTTGTCGTTTAACGCCTAGATCTTTTTGGAAGTGTCGAATCAATTTTTAGATATTTAATTATGATTAATCTCTGAAGTGATAATTCTACGTGATAAACAGCAAGACATTTGTTTGTAACCCAAGTGCTTGTTACGAAACAAGACATGATTTAAAATAAACAAACGTCAAAATGCCCCCGAACTTATCAATGTTCACAGAATTTGGTTTATTTCGAATTAGTATAATTACATCGATGACTATCGAAAATGGAGCGCTGTGATTGGCTAGGAGCTTCGCACTATCCCGCTATAATCACCGCGCGGTGATTATAGCATTGCAGGCTAGTAGTTTTCAAAATGGCAGCCAGATTTTTTGATGTTTAGGGGTCGGAAATTGATCAATAATTTTATTTTCTCGAATAATCATCAATGTAATTATACTAAAACAATTAGTCGCCTCAGGCGAAGTGAATATTGGCGAATAGTCACCTCGACTTCGTCTCGGTGACTATTCGCCGATATTCACGTCGCCTGAGGCGACTAATTGTTAATTATTATTAATAACATCGATGACCATCGAAAATAGAGCGCTGCGATTGGCTAGGAGCTTCGCACTATCCCGCTATAATCACCGCGCGGTGATTATAGCATTGAAGGCTAGCAGTTTTCAAAATGGCAGCCAGATTTTTGATGTTTCGGGGTCGGAAATTGATCAATAATTTTATTTTCTCGAATAATCATCAATGTAATTATACTAAAACAATTAGTCGCCTCAGGCGACGTGAATATTGGCGAATAGTCACCAAGACGATATTCACGTCACCTTCGGCGACTAATTGTTAAATAGCAACTTCGTTACAGCTTTAATATGAACATGTTGCGAATAGTTATATTGACGCTTATATGTATATTCATTTGTTGTGTCTTTGCTGGAGAAGTTACCAGGAATCTAAACCTGGTAAAGAAAAACACAAAAGCGAGGTAAGCGGTAGTTATGTTTATTTTTACTAACCCAGCCAGAAAGAATGCCAACATTCGGTTTACAGTAAGCACGTGGCTAGGTATTCCATTTAACAAGTATTTGGAGACTGACGGGACCATAGTAATACACGAAAAAATTGCTATTGTTATAACGGGAATAGTGTTCCTGAGCCTCTAGATTTTCTGCTCCCAGACTCTCTACTCGCGCTATCGTTCGCTCTCGGCGATCGCAGATCTTTCCCATGTCACCTCAAGATTAATTTAATTAAGCTTTGAGGTTAAATGTTGCAGGTATACCCCGACAACAGCGTCTTTTGCGATAATTGCCAGATGTTAGAGGACTTCGATTTTATGCAATGAAGAAGGACACGCTAATTCATAACTGCAGTCCATGACAGACATTGTATTACCTCAACGAACCTTTTAATATATAATTTCGTTTTGTTAGTGTTTAAAGCCCGAAAGAGTTATTCCTAATCATGTACAGACGTTCGCAGTTCGAACCTATGACAAGGAATGCCAAGAAATTAACGATCACATTTACTGTGATAAAAGTTATTATTTTCAAAAGATGATACTAAGTTTAGCCAATTAATTGATTATGAGGAGGTTCTTATCTATTTGTAAGTTAACTATAGTATGTTTAAGTCTACTGTTTTAAGCTTAATTTTGAAATAGTAACTAAATAAGACACTGCGATGAGTTGCAGCTGTGTTTCTTTGACTTAATGAAATTCAAGTTTTAATAACGGTATGTTGAAAGTGTATTTTTTGTTTGCTTTTATTTGATTTAACAAAGTCTTGAAAGAAATTTTTTCATTTAGTTTTTATGTAATTATTTGCTTTTAATGTGACTTTCTGTAATAATAATAAAATTGAGACAATGATCCGCAAACTTGAGTCCAAGCCATTCCTATTTTTCTTTCGGGATCATTTCCGGTCGACTTTGGGGATCACTTGCGGTCGAGGATCATTTGCGGTCCATTTTGGGGATCACTTGCGGTCTCGGGATCATTTGCGGTCGGGGATCACTTGCGGTACTGTACAGTACCTTCCGGAAGAGCAATTCGCATAAAGAAACTTGCCATCAATTTTGAATTTTTAAACAAAATATTCCTACCTCTGGTTCCATCTCGATTCACCCTGTTTATGTCTTCCCTATAAGCCCCTGAAATGAAAAATGCTGCAAGAGGAGCAACACTGCTCAAGCACTGTACTACGGAGTTCATGTAACAAGTATTTCCCAAGTTACGTAGTCCTGTCAAAGCTCGACCAACACCACCATGACTTGGGTTGAAGCTGTCTAGCTGGTGGGTAGACAAAGGTTTAGCTCCACGATTTATTGCGGGTGTAGCTGACACCATTTGTCCAGAGTCTGGTTTTGATAAACGATCAATTACTGGCCTTTTAGGAGCAGTATTGTTTTCATCAGAGAGCTTTGCAAGGTTTGGAGAGGATAGAGACCTGTGCAATGTAGGTCTGTCTATTGATGATTGTCTTTTTGTTTGGGAATGTTGCTGATTTTGTTTGTTTGATTCTGGTGCAACTTTTCTTCCTGTTGCAACCACATTTGGTGGCTTCCAATGAGTAGTTTGAGTGTTATGGTCTTTGTAGTATGGTCTTCCTCCATTATCAACTTTTTCCCAGCCTGGTGGTAGTCCTGGTGTTGTTACATAACTGCTTGGGTTGTTCAAAGATTGTTGAGAGGGCTGTGGAGCTTTGTGTTCAACTGAAGGTGTTACTTGAGTTTTGCCTGGAACTTGGGCTTGCTGTTGGATTGGATGCTGTACTGTTCCTGAAACATTAACATAGGGAGGCACTGGAATAGTATTTGGAGGTGCCTGTTGTCCACGTTGATTATTTTGGCCACCTGCTCCAGGACTGAATGATGCTGCTGGAGGAGTAGCTGAATGACAGGAGAGTCCAGAGATTTGCCCACCAGCACGGGGCACTTGACTTGCTGGTGATACCTGAGTCGGTTGACCTGGTTGTGCAGTTTGTCGTCCTTGAAGAGGAATCCGTCCAGATGGAGTGACCACTCCATGAACCTTTGAATGCACAGGTGATGGTTGTGATGCTGAACTAGCTGTTGAAGAGGACACTGTAGTTGTCACTGGTGCTGGAGCTACAGAGGGTAGTTGGCTTGTTAGATTTGTTGGATGTATACTAGTGGCTGGACTTCCTGGGACAGTTGCATTTGTTTGCCCTGACAACAGTTGTCTGGAACCATCAGATCCAGATGATGTAACCTGTGATGGAGATGGTTGTGTGTTAGAAGTCTGTGTCGATACAGTACCAGGATGTGCAGATGGCAAGCTTGAATGGCTTCCTGCTGGAATGGCATTTGGTAAAAATGGCTTTGGAACTGTTGTAGTTGATACAGAAAGTTGTCCTGTAGTTGGCAGTGTTGAAGAATCTACACTAGGCACCCCAGGTTGAGATGATGGTTGAACTGAAGTGTCAGATACTGCTGGCTTTGGACCACCTGATTGGGGACCCACTACAACTGAATGTTGAGACCCTGGTGACACAGGTGGTGGATTTAATGGGGGCAGCGATGGAGCACCAGGCTGTGAAGATGGTACATGCGGTGAATACGAAGGACTTCTGTCAGCTGTTTTTGGAATTGGAACTCCATTGTGAGACTGTGGCACTGGTTGATTGATATCCTGTGGCTTGAGCTTTGGTTCCTGAGCTGGTATTATTACAGGACCTGAAAAACAAGTTACAGTTGAAGGTTGCTCTCTAATCTGTGCCCCAGGTCCTAAATTATTTGGCTGGACTGGTGCATGAGAGGGTGGAGGAACCATAATATGTCCTTGTGCAATGTTACTACTATTTGTGTTACCAAATGGCTTTGGAACATTTTCAGATGCAACAGAAGAGACAACTGGATATTGGATGCTGCTTCCTTTATTAGCTTCAGATGGAGTTTCTTTTTCTTCTGGAAGTTCAGGATAATCTAATGATGATAAGTCAACATGAGCCACAGGTTTAGGTTGTGGTAGTACCTGAAACATTAATGGTAATATTAATGTTAGGTATTGTTACAATGAATACTGGCTTGGTTTTCATATTAACAACATCACATACCTCATATTCAGGTAAAAACAATAGTTCGGTTATTTAAACGAAGTCTAACTTAGGCCGTGGTTTAAGAAATCATTGGACCTCCAGATCTTTTATTTTAATGGGTTAATTTCAGAAAATAAGTGCTTTTCCAGACTATGCTATATGCTTTATTCAAATTGCTCATGAAAAATGGTGTTTACTAGATAAAAGCGTTGGGCAAACTGAAAATGGCAAAGAACGTGGTTTTGTTAAACAAGGGCTAAACTCTGTTTAAATAATTGGCCCAATATTTCCATCACCCTTTGTGGACAATTTAATCAAAGATTATCTTACTAAGTCCCTAGCTCTCATTGACGCAACCACAACTATTACCCACAGTAAGACATTCATCAACATTTCCAATAGGAATCAATGCACAACAAGGTTTAATGGCAGTTTTTACACAACATTTAATATTAACTTGGTGACCCCCTATAATTCAACAAATTTTGTTCAGTGTGAATATCTTTGCACAGGTATTGATGAGAAAAACAAGCATTTCTTTTTTCCAATTAGCCAACACTCTAAACTGGTATGTACAGTACTGACAGAGTTTGCACCTTTGGTAATTCCGGCTTCAATGCTAGAGATGGATAGTGCCAAAGCCAGCTATGAAATCCACCATCAAGAAACAGGGGTTCATTCTTCAAAGAGCTGTACGAGTCAAAGGTATATATTACATCTTTCAATCTTTGAATGCGGCATTCTGGAGATATGTCAGCAACCTTGGTGGACTCATCCATCAAAATAACATATTCTTTATCTCCTCTCTTCTTCCAGATTTTTCTTGTGCCTTCTTGCAGTCTTCTTTCTATGCTGCCAGCAGACACCCTGGTGAATTAATATAATACTTACTAATGTATTTTACAGTGTACACCATTGCATTTTTTCATTTACTGCATCAACAACAGAAACAATCTGTTCACCGATTTTTTTGATGGAAAGTAGTCATCAAGGAGAAAATATTTATGTAAATGAGATGGTGAAAAAGGCACAACATTTCCCACTAACTGGGCCTTTATAAAAGTGTCGCAAATGGATCAATAAGTCTGCTTGATATTCGAATGCTTGACAGAGGCCTATGAGAGGTAGCTGCATGTAGAGTCTGTAGATGTCATTGCCAGGTTCAAAAACCCCTCCACTGGCCTTCAATGGTCAGTGTAAAAATCTCACATGAAAACAATGAAACATGAATTAATTAAAAATATTTTTATAGTCATTCTTGTGTAAGCATCTTTGAACTGGCATTTACTGAAGTACCCAAATCATTTTTTACAACCTACAAAATTGTTTGGCATTTTCAAACTGTTTTATTTCAAATTCACTGCGAAAAAGCTTTGCTAATAATAATGATGATAACCATAGTAATACCTACTAAAAACAGAACAAATCTGTAAAATCATTCACTTCTAAAAATTTAATATGAAAATTACCCTTGATCCAACAACTCTGCTGGTATGTTTATACAAGATGGACTATTGATGCGATTCTGAAGAAACATGGAATGGGGTCGGCAGTCTAGAACCAGCACTTTGGAGACATTTTCTCCTGTAAGCAGGTTGTACAGATCTTGGGCTGACACACATGGAATACCATCTGGTTTGGTATGAGAACTTGGCAAGTCAAGACCACTGATCAGTTGACCTACACAATAAAAATTCACAAACAAGAATTGTTCACATCAATGTCTCTTGGATTTGCTTTCACTTGTTAACTTACTAAACCAACTGTGTTGATTCCAAGTTTTAAGTGACTAGTCCATGCTATTTCAGCAATTTCAGGACTTCACCAATTATCACAGATATGACCTAGTATCAAAATGGCGTGCTCAAACTGCACAATGCAACAGAAATAGAGAGAAGCCTTAAAAGGAGAATGGATCAGCAACAAAAATACTGCATTCATGTAAACTTGAAAATATGCAGAAGCCTGCTCTTCTTCCATTTGTCTTAATATGAATGAATGTGTGAGTTAGAGTACTTGGGAAATGACAATATTACACATGTATTTGCTATGAAATGACAATTTTGGTGATAAAAGGCATGTTTAAAAAATTTATAGTTTAAAACATGTACTACATATATGTAAGCAGCAACTCATAAGGGGTTGAAACGTGTAACTCTCATATGTTTGCTTTGTCCGATGCTCGTGATTATTCAATTTCGAAAGTACCATAATATTTGGAACGAGAAGAAGAGATAACTGACCAATCAAACTTCGTAAACAATGCGATGTAATTTTCCTCCAGGTTCCCACGCTCGCTTAAAAAAATGGCTGAGAAACGGGGGAAAAACTCCCCAAAGCCGAGAAAGCTTTCAAAGGTTGAAAGCAGGAATATTACCGAAACACAGAGTAGGATATTATTGCCTTACCACCCAGGCCAAACGTAACATTATGAAACCCATTGACGGCCTCGCAACTTCTTGAAGTTGTCACTTAAAAAAACGATGCCTCGTTGACCCTCTGCACAGTAAACTTATACTGCAAATAGGCTTTTAAAATTCTTATGTTAAAAGTCTAGAATGAACAGTGAAAAATATTTTCGAATAAAATTCATTAGCATAGCTGCGTATCGAAAGTGTCCAAAACATGAACCTTACATCTTCGCAAAAAGTTATGCTTGTAATGAATGTGAGAAGCATTTTAAAAGCTTAAATTAAACTTAGATGTTTGTAGTCATGATCGTGTTTTGAGCTAATTTTATGAATGAACCCCTTATGGGTTTCTGATGTAAGTTAATAAAAATAGACCGACATTTATTAAAACCAAAGGGACTTAAAAACTTGTGGTTTGATGACCTTTGGCTACACGTATGTATGTCACAATAGGAATTTTGTGTGTGTGTGTGTGTGTGTCAAATCTGGAACATTTTGGTATTAGATTAATTAAACCATTTGCATACAGATCTTGATGTACTGCCAAAATAATACCATCCCAGTTTGGGATGGCGATTTTGAATCAAAAATGCAAAGTAAACACCTCATAATCATTGAATAAAAGTTTTCAGGTTTACTAGCGTCAGTACAGTGGTGTAAATGCTTGTGAATCTGAATAACTTAAATTAAAGTGGAATAAGTTCGGTATGATTTACGAATCTTAAAAGAATCTCATCTGGTGTAAACTGGGTTTGACTTGTTAGCCGTTAGACAGTCATAGACAGTGGTGGATCCAGGGAAGGGGCCCGGGAGGCTCACCCCCATTTATTTTTAGACCAAACAGAGGCCTGAAGGGCTAAAGAAAATTTTTTTGAGACCAACCCTATCCCCACTACTCCCACCCCTTATCTCAGAGTCTGGATGACCCCTTTTCTGAAGGTCTGGATCCGCCACTGATTAGCCTGTTCCAGGCTCCGAGATAGTGGTGAAAAGTCGTTCAGTAAAAAGAAATGCGAAAAACGCGCGGGGGCTGGGGAGAGACGGGGCGGCGGAGCCTGTACGCATTTTTTTAACGGCCTGTTCCGGTATATCAGCTCCTGATATACCCTCTGATTGGTCAATTGTGACAGTTAACATCATCACCTAGTAGCGTGGTTATCAGTTTGTCATCACCAAGATGGCCAACGCGAATCACGCGTGTAATCTTGATGAATCCGCGTTGTTTTGTGCTTTGGACGAGTGTTAACCTGAGATCAGGCGTTATTTTTTTTGCCATGATCTCAGGCTTGACGAGTGTCTGCGACTTGGCTCGCGGTAAAGATATTTTCGCTATTATGCCCACCGGTTTCGGTAAAAGTTTAATCTTTCAGTTATTCCCACGCTTGGCTAAAGCTGCTCTAACCCTAGAGAACTCTACGACAATAGTCGTTTCGCCACTGATATCTATAATGCGAGACCAAGTGGAACACTGAATTTAAAAAGCTTGGACTTTCGGCCGCAGCTATTGGCATCGGTGAAGAGGGAGAGGAGGACGCGAAGAAAGCGAGAGAAGGAAAGTGCGAAATTGTTTTCGGTAGTCCGGAGTCCTGGCTGATCACAAAGTGGCAATAACAAAACAGTCCAAAGACTGTTAAGCTTCAAAAAGCTATTACCAAGGGAGAAACTACGCGCTCCAGTCAAAAGACTCACACTGTTATAAGAGAAACACTAAGCTGAAGTTTATACTGAGTCAAGTTTAAGCTGCACTTCATTCTTATAATTCTGGATCTGTAAATCACTATCCGTGATAATTTAACATTCTGCAAAGGAAACTGACGAGCTTGGCCCAGCGTGATACAACATTGCAAAAAAAACATTACATTCATGGACTAAAGAAAATCACTTAGTTAGTCAGATCCAGAGGGCACTTTGGAGAAAATTAAAACCCTATTTAGCCGCAATAAAAAGCTCTACGTTCAGAACAGGTCAAAGAAAATGCTCTCTCCTCAAATAGCCTGAGTATCAGGTGTTTTCTGGGGAAAAAGGGAATCTCCTCTCCCCTAGCCCCTTAGGAAGGCCTGATACTCACGCTACCGGTATCCTCAGAGGGCAAATCCTGCCGACCAGAAACAAAAGCCACAGGAAATCGATATGTGTGCCATGACCTCTCAGTGTGAAACAAGCCGCTAAAATCACATTTGCTCACTGAAAATGCACAACCTTCCTGAGCATAACCTACCCAACAGAGGAAAAAACTTACCGCCCCCTTTTATTACTATAAAACCTGTAGCACTTTGAATGATCGATTGCGAGATTCGCAGACGCCGTTGACAAATCCGTAGCCTGCGAACAGCAGATGTATTTCTGGTCATCGCTTCGGCGGGTGAAACAAGAACCTAGAGCCGAAAAAACAGGATGCTCTCACAGGATAACGAATTCGAAGACATAAATTTCCACACATTCGCATTTATCAATAGAGAAAGAAGATCAATAAAGAATAAAAAAAGAAGAGAGTTCGCGTTACGCAAAATGCTCACGTGAGAAACTTGAGAATGATTGTAGCTAACTGAAGTGTTAACAGTTTTGACAGCCGAATCCAGTCGTGACAAAAATGGGTGGAAGAGGGTCGTTAAAGAAATGCTAACAGGCTCTCTCTCCCATTTTTCTCGCCGCCACCGCCCCCTTTCCCAAGTCGCGTCCATCTTATTTTCGCTTTGCTCGTTTTAATACGTCCGCACTATGCTATCTGAGAGCCTGGCACAGGCTACCACTGATAGACATACCATACATGTATGCAGCTTCTTAAAAAGGTAACAGCATTGTAGAAACACAATAGTGCTGAATAATGAAACTACACTGTAAGTTGGATTACACAGACACCCACCATTAGTGTTTTCAGTGCTTTTAGGCTTCAGAATTGAACCATGGTTGACCTGAAAAAAAGTAGGGTAAATGCATGACAAAACAATGTACAATAGTATACAACATCATCTTCACAGATAAAAAAAGTGCAGCTAACAACATCAGGGCTGTCACTCAGATTTCAAGTTGTCAGCCATACAGGCTGTATGTACAGTACCGCTCAAAAGTAAGTTACCAGTCGCGTCTCATTTCTTGTACAAAACATTTTTGGATTTTGGGTTTTTCTGAAATGTAAATCAAAGTCTGAAGGCTCAATGCTACCATCAATCATCTTAGTGGACCTCTTAGGAAACAGACGTTTACTTCAACGAGTTCAAAAGGTCATGGTTTGTGATTAATGATTGGTGTATTTTGATCCGTTTTGTGTGTTTCTGTGTTTCAAGGTTCATTGCTTTTGAACTTCAGAGTTTGCGTGTTTTCATGCTTTAGGTCTTTTAGCTCTTAAATTTTTTTAACCTTCTTACTGAAATAATTATGGCAAGTGGTAAGTTTAGATTCCAAAGATGAATGTGGAGCTTCCAAATCCAGAAGAAACACAGATATGGGAAGGTGAAAATGAATCGATACGTTCCTGCCAACATTTAGTTTTGCAGATTCTGCTTGTTATTGCCCGGCCTTTATCTAACAGACAAGGATTGGACATGCTATGGTAAAGGTTTAATTGACAGACAGGAAAAACCCAAAATCCTGAACCGTTTTAGACAATGCAGGTCATGAGTTATCCAAAACAGCTGTAAAAGAAGTAGACAATCCTGTGACAAATAAAAATAACATAAATCAACAGTATACCTTTAACTTTTGATAGACATCAGCAGAAGAACTTATCCCACCTCCATTTAACAGAGAATCAAGATCAAATTCATCGCTAAAAATAAACAGAATCAATTAATAAAACATACTTTGGGTGGGTTATCTATTTCAACAATTTAAAATTTATCAAATTTAAGTTTGGGCTTAAATTGGAGAACTCTCTCCCCCAAGTCTTTGTCTCTTCTGTTTTCAAGCAAATTTTTCTTTGCTGCTGATCTTTACAGATGTACCTCTAAACTGAGAGCTCATGACAGATACAAAATAATTCCTTTCTCACCTGTGTAATCCATTGTTCTTTGCACTTCTTGACATCAATTTTTCTAAAAGGAGGAATAGTTTATTGGTAAATAATAATTTATTCAAAACATCAATCATTTTTTTCAGAACCCAGAATCAATATTCAAACAAAGTGTTATCAAATGAATACAAATAGGACTATCACAATACTTTTGTCTTCCTCTTCTTTCTTTTTTGCTTCTTCCTCTGCCTTTGCTTTAGCTTCCTGCTGTGCTTTAAGCATTCCATACCTAAACACAAACCAGATCTTAAAAATTCAATAAATCAACAATGTTTTACAGCTGCTAGAAAAACACATAAAGATTAATAAGTGCTACTAGCAGTGTGTTGACCATGGCTCATAATCAAATATTGATTAAAAACATGTAGTGATGCAATAACCAATATTGGTCCATTGGTGACCCTTTTCCAGACTTGCCAACCCCCAAAAGGCAAAAACTTTGAGATTCTGAACATAGAGCTCTGAAAAGAAGTGAGATATGGGTAAAAAGTCATGAGATGTCGCAAATTTCCTAGTGAAAGGACTTTCCAGTCAGGATTATGGGTATTGGAAGCCACTATAAAATTATGACTTTAAAGCCGGAGCAGTCTTAATGGAAACCATCTTGAAACATGAGAAACAGTACATGTAAGTGTGCTCATTCGGTGGCAGAATGAAATTAAGTTCAGCCGCTAAGCATTTTCTTTGACTTGTGCTGGCTACCTGTAACTACCCTTCAGCTCCAAAACTTTTTGGGAGTTTGACTTTTCGAGAAAGTGTGAGAAATCAGTTGCCAACTCGTGAGAATGTGCAACAGGTCATGAAATCATCAGACTCACAACAAAGTCTTGAGACTTCTTTATGGCAAGTCTGTCTTTCTGATGCATTTCTGTATGTTTTTGTCACATGCATGAAAACCATGCTTTACATGTATAATGTACTAACCTCTTGTCAAGGCTTTTTTGTAAACCTTCTGCACGCTCAATGGCTCTTAAGGTTTTTGTTTTCCCCATCAAATCATCATAAAACTTCTAAAATTAAAAAAAAGGACATGTAAGAATTAAAATTATTCACTCTGAGTGTTGAAGGTATAATTCGTTCTCAAGTTAAGAAAGTTTTCAACTCAATTTGATTACGAATTTCCTAAGTTTCTTAGCCATAATTATTTAAAACAAAGGAAATACTAATTCAACCCAGGTTTCTCATTAATTTTAAAGTAGACAGCTAGAAGGTAAAAGTGGGCAGCATGGTAACTGCGAGTGCTGTAGGCAATTTCAGGCTTTCACTCTCTCAATCTACCCTGTTTCCCCAAAAAGTAGTAGGGTTGCAATGATACATTTTCTCACAATATATGTTACATGTCTTGATACAGGTGCCATGATATGATACACGATATGATATCTTACTAAACTGCTTTAAAAATCATTTTTCCACCAACACAGGAAGACATTTTCTGACGAACAGTGTGTGTGTTACCCATGGGAGCGCAAGACTGTGTCAGCTGACAACTAATATTATTGGAACTATGCAGTGTGTGTTTGTGCCGCCACCTTGAAAAATATGGTCAGATCAGAAGCATGCAAAGCTATATGAAGCAAGGATGGATTTTTCTTGTCCCTTTGTTTAATAAATAGTATAAAAGGGCTTGGATTTGGGGAAAGAGTCATTAAAGACACTAATTTTTGAATGTTGATGAAGAATCATAATATCCTGATTTGTTGTTCAAATACCAATGTTCGTATCGTGGCAAAAAAAATGCGATTCACTGGTACATGGGTGTATTGTTGCAGTACTAAAAAGTAGATGGCTCAATCCTCCAAGTATATAGCCGGTTTTAAAGCTGGCTGCCGACAATTAATGAGAACCCTGTCAACCAGAGAATGAATTGTATCTACTTGTAACATGTACATTTGTTTAGTACATCCTCACTTATACACCCCCAACAGTACAAAAATATGTTCTCACAATAATGTTGGTAACAGTATTTATTAGAGATGGTGTGGTTACTGTTTATTGTTTATTATTATATTTTACTCTTAATCCAGGAATGGTCGGGTAGTTTTCGAGGAACTCACAAGATTTTAGCTCTGTCTATTTGCCTGTGCAACTATTATTGCAAACTTTACTTGGTACAGTCAAACCAGGTCAAGTACACACCCATGAATTCCATCAATGAATTGAATAGTGGTTGTTGCTTAATTCAAAACTACTAACAGCCTTAATATAAACATAGCTGGTTTATTTACAGAAACCATGGAATTGTGCTTTACGTGATTTCACTGAAGATTTCTGAAAGTTTCTGATAAAACTTGTATAAGCTTCAACTTGTGACATTGGCCTTAAAGAACCTGTAACTTGAGTAAGTTCACATAATTTATGGAACGGAACTGGTTGTCACCAATCACATATAAGATACAAATATGTTGTAGTTAATTTTTTGTCTCGGGTAAATTTTATTTGTGAACACCTGAAAAATGTCAGGAATGTTGATTGTGTACTGGCCAATTACAATAAAGTTCAGGAATATGCAAGCAAACCTCAAAACCTCAAACTAATTACCATCTGCTGTTTGAGTGTTAGTTATCTCATGCCTTATTGGCTAATTTCTTGCAGCACAATAACATTCCATAAATATTTCTGGTGTTCACGGTTTTGTGAGTTTCAGAGTAACATACATTAAAATACCCAAAAAGAAAAAAAAATGACCTGAGATAAAAAATTAACAACAACATATACACATACATGCAGGACTTTCCTAGCTTTTCCAATCCTTTACTTACTTTTTTCTCTTTGTATTTATTGCTCCTCTTTATCAAGGTGATAATATTAAAATAACGCATGTAGAATACATAAGCGTTCTCCTCATCTCCTTCAAATTCATGATCCTGTGCCTTTAGGTACACTTTATCAGCTGATTTGATGAAACTACAAATAAATACAGATATAACAGAAAAAATTTAATAACAATTGTTCATTCCATTTTGTTAGTTTGGAACTTACAGCGGGCATTCAAAACACCATCCATAAAAGTTTCAAGCACTGCTGAACTAGTCAGTGTCCAGTTTTTTCACTGTAAAGTCGTCTCACTACAAGTCCTTTTGCTGCATCATGAAGTCAGTTAGATGCAAAACATTGTTAATTTCACTGTATCAAAAAATAGATTCCCTTCATAATAAAAGTTAGTGTAATATATCATGTCCTTCATCCTTCTTTGGGCCCACTGCTTGCTTAGTGGCCAGTCAAGTCAACTGAAAGTCATCTCGCCTGAAGTTATGTCACCAAAAACCAGAGTTACATGTTCATGTCACCTGAAGGTTTTATTTAAATTGCCTGAAATGCAGAGTTTTATTGCCTGAATTTTATCAGGTGTAGTACATGTACATGTAAAAAAAAAGTCAAATGAAGGGTGTGTTTAATCATATCTGGTGGTATAAATGTGAAACATACTTGATTTTTAAGCAGCTTATACATGTGAAATAATTATATCTCGCTCTTTAAGCCTTAATGAAACAAAACAAGCATAATAAATGAGTAATATATCTTGTCCTTCATCTTTCATGAGATGAAACAAGTGCAATACATGTTTAATAGGGATGTTAGGATGTTGTTGAGCAGCAAAAAATTTCAGGTGACATAACTCAGCATTTCAGGCAAATTTACTAAAAGTTCTTATAAAATAACTAAGATAGTGCACGTGCTCTGATTGGCCAAGAAGTGTGTTTGCATGAGAGTCTGTAAACATGTTTGTGACGTCAAGATGTTACGCTTTTCGCGCACTAATCACACAAGCAAGAATTTGAAAAAGATTTTGAGTTTAAAACTCGACAAGTTTACTTTATTTAGCCATTCCCTCATTGAAACTTGGAAAATCTTTACAAACATGCTGTGCTGATTTTTTTTCACTTAAGCTGACATGCTAAATGAGAAAAATTCATATTTTAGAAAGCATATTTTTTGCAAAACTGATTACACGACCAAGACATTCGTGTAGAAGAATTCGCAACTGGTAAGAATTTCTCTTTTAATCAGTGCCATAACAAAGAGTTTTGCATTTTTCTCGGGAAAGTTAATTTATAAAATGTAATAGAAAACTTTTCTCCTGTATTTGCATAGTCTGATATAAACATGCGAGGGGTTAGGAAAATTCTCGAGAGTTATGCAAACCCTCGACTTCGTCTAGGGTTTGCATAACTGTCTCGAATTCTCCCAGCCCCTCTCGTGTTTACATCAGGCTATGCGAACACGGAAAACGTTTTCTTTTGTTCAAAAAGTACATGTTAAACTTAGATTTAAGACCTATTCCAAATCATCAAAAAGAAGAAAACAAATATCTCCTGACTATCCGATTATTATTGATATTCCTTAAGTACAGTGTAAGTTTCAGTTATTTATATGGAAAATTTTGTAAGCTTACTTATATATGATCATGAGCTTAATGGCAAATTTGACTCAGCTTTTGAGAATTAAATCAAGAGAGCATCTCCGTGTTACACTCTGTTCACTATAATCCATGGGAGTGCTCAACGTAAACTGTTAAAATCTGATCGACTGAAAAGTGCAACAATAACAGTAAACAATAACAACAGGGAATCATATTTTGTAACGTACGTTGTGGGATTCACACTTCTAGAGTCTGTTGGAAGGCCATGATCAGCTAGTTTGTTCAGTTCTCCTAGGCTGGAGGCCATGTGCAGGTCCTTTAATGTCTTCTTTTCCGACGAAGGCATGATAGAAGACTTCAAGCAGCTATTAAGTCAAGGGAAGGTTTGGAAAAAGCGAAATCTTTCAATACCTTTAACTCTAATGGCGGCCATCTTTAAACTTGATGAAATGACGTCATTTTCTTAGTGCTGAACAAAAACACTTATGTGATTGGGCAGTACCGTAGCCAATCAAAACACGTGTTATATCAACTAAAAGGTGTCCATGATGGAGGAGGAAGGTGTAGTACGTGCAAACAAAATTGACTTTCGGATTTCGGGATACTTTGTTTCTTTCTCATCGTTAAAAGATGTTAGAGGCCCTTATGTTAGACACAGGTATAAACTGTTTATCGATTACGGGATAGCACGTCAACATAGTAAATCAATTCTTCGTCGTAGAAGAAAAGTATAAGGACAGACATGTGATCGTGTTTTGCAATATATCCTTTTTTGAGGGCAATGGGCTATTATACAAGTTTACATATTTAGATTATTGTGGTAATCACAGAACTGTTTGTGGTTTGTATAAAAAAGTTGGAATGCAAAACAAAACTGCAAGATTAGGCCAGTTGTTAATAACCCAATTTTTTAACGAAAATACGAATATATGATTGAAGCTTAGAAAAATACTGGTCATCCTTACCAAGAGTGTAAAAAGTTATGTATATCCAAAACAAGTGATGAGAGTTAAACCCAAATCAAGAGTAACAAAAATTAACCCTGGGTATAAGTACTGACTAGCTTTCAAGCAGCTTGTCAATAATATTGTGCTGCCTTATAAACAAACAAAAAGCAACGTTGTCTGAATGCCTGTAACCTGGCTTCGCTCATGGAAATACATTTTTAGATGTGGTTAATATAAAGTGTCTTTTCAGAACTGAAAATCCTAAAAAAAGGTTTTGCTTTTCTTTCATATCTTGCAGTTCTCTACATGGTTTTTTTCAGAGGTTAGCATCAATCTAAGAGTGACAGCTGTCAATTATGTCTGTCACTCACCTTGAATTATATGAGCAGATGGATAACCAGCCAACAGCATTCAGTAGATATAGTGGTGGCGATGAAGATGATGATGAGGAGGAGGACGGCATACCTAAAATCAGGATTGGCATCTGTGCTATGAGTAAAAAGGTGGGTGTGTCACAGGCAGCCCTTTCTGTCTTGTTTGGACAGTGTCCAGTGGCCCATGGTGGTTGAGTTCTGTCATTTCAACTAATGAACAGAGATTAGCATAGGCCGGGGGAGGTGCCTGTGTATAATTCACCCAGGCACTGCTGTCATTCTGCTACAACTGTAACCAGTGGAACCTAACATATTTACATTATGCTTACTGTATGGGGGAGGATGGTAGGGAAAAAACACTTTGCAAGTTCGAGCCATGAAAGGCAGCAACATGCTAAGGTTAATTCCTGCAACATAATTAGGGCACCCCCACATATCTCCAACAATTAATAAACTGCTGGCCAGCCATGTCTCCAGTTTAACTTAGCCTAAACTTCATTTAGCCACATTATTTTAATGACACTTGATAATATTCTTGCTGTAAAATCATCTAACAAGAACTCTGAATTTTAGAGGTTATGATTGAGAACAAAACTTTACATTCAAGTGGGTGGAGCTACTGTTGTAAGTGTGTGTGGGTACATGCATTTGCTCCTTGCCATCTAAATATTATTTGCTGGTGAAATAATTTATTTAAAAAATTAATGTGCAGGGTATCCTAATCCAAGATGGTTCCCTGTTCTTAATATTTAACAGTATTAAATTTTGTTGTATTGAAAAGCTTTCCTGCTTTTGAAATGTTAAGCCCCACTCATGGAAAGTTCTCAAATGTGAGTAGCCTGAACATTTCAAATCAGGGCTTTTATTGTGATCCTGTTGGGCAGCACAGTCCCAGAAAGGTTTTTTTGCATAGGAATACTCTATCTCCCTGGCCCCAGTTGTTTAAAAGATAGATAATGCTATCCACCAGATAACTCACTATCCACTGGATAGTGCAATTATTGGTTTCCCTAACACTTATCTATTGGTTAGTGATTTATCTGGTAGATAGCGCTATCCAACTTTTGAACAACTGGGGCCTGGAGTTTGCATGTCCATTAAATGGAAGTGCCCCAGAGGTTTGGTGAAACACAATTATTGGGAATTGAAACAGCAATATGAAAGTCTCAACATGTTGTTCTCTTTACAGACCAACTCACAACCAATGCAAGAGATTCTTGGTCGCATGTCAGTGTTTGACTTTGTGGATATCTTTGTGTTCCCTGATGACACAATCCTTAATGTACCAGTAGAAAAATGGCCCATCTGCGACTGTCTCATCTCTTTTTACTCCAAAGGATTTCCTCTTGAGAAGGCTATTGACTATGCCAATTTAAGAAAACCTTTTAGTTTGAATGACCTGGAGATGCAATATGCCCTCATGGACAGGTTTGTTTACCTATGTTGTAGGTCATTTATGTTCAGGTTAAAAAGGTTCCAACCTAGGTTGATTCTCAATTTCCTTTGTCTCCTAGTCTTTTTTAAAGAGGGTTTCCTATGCCCCATTTAAATATTTCTTTTGCATATGTATAGGTTATACACACTGTAGGCAATACTTCTGAAAATTATTTGGCTGTCCAAAGAAATGCTGGTTCCAGTATGCCAGATTCTGGTATATCCTATGATTGGTATATTTTGACAGCTGTTGCAGAATCAAGACACTTGAACAGCCATTACCTCGATTAGAGTTAATCCTTGTAAAACTCCTTGATACACCTGTAATGACTCTGTCATGCTGGTCTTCTCCCGTATTTCTAACTCAGAGTCTGTTGTTTTGTAGACCAACGATGTACAGTCTTTTAGCTACTGCTGGAATAGAAACACCGCGACATGCAATCCTTCTCAGAGATGAAAACACTGGTGAACCTATCAACACAAGATTTGTGGAGACAGATGACTCAGTGCAAGTTGGTGATACGGTGTTCCATAAACCCTTTGTCGAGAAGCCAGTAAATGCAGAAGATCACAATGTATATATTTATTTCCCTTCATCAGCTGGTGGAGGAAGCCAACGACTATTCCGCAAAGTGGGAAACAGAAGCAGCGTGTACTCAGCAGAGAGTTCTGTGCGTAAAGAAGGCTCGTACATTTATGAAGACTTTGTTGTCACTGATGGAACAGATGTCAAGGTATAGTGGAAATAATTATTGTGGTTAATCAAGGTTTAGGTTTTTCTTGTGTCACAGATGTATTTTACCAGAGTATTTTATTATAGGGTTAGCCAAAATACAAAAATGTTTAACCTCAAGACCTTAAAATTTTTTCAATGTTGCAAGTGGCTCAAATGACAATAAATGTTATATCCAGAAAAGGAGGAGCACAAAATACGGTGGAACCTTGATATAACAAAGTCCTCAGTATAACAAACGATTGTCTTTACCCCTAGTAGTAGTACAATATGGAAAAGTAAGTAGATATAATGAAACTTGGCTATTAATAGCAAACAAGTTTTGCCAGTCCCTTGGGACTTCATTGTAATGAGGTTCCACTGTAAAAAAAAAAAAGAATAAAAGGAGTATAATGCACTGTAATTGGTTTGATTTTGCATGGCTTGGTACCCTTGATGAATGGGATTCGTGACGCTGAAAGCTCTTGAATAGTTTTTATAAATACTCTAGTAGGAACTAACAACCTGACAAATGGATGCTGTAGGTGGATGCAATGGGCATGCTTTGAATTCAGTGAGTCTCCACAGGTTACCGTAGGAAATGTAAAACAGCAAGTGAGAAAATATTCTTCCAGTTTTGGGATTCACATGTACTGTATTTGTTTTTTTGTTTTTTTTTTTTATCAGCTTTCAAAAATAATACTTGGGTGAAAAATGGAGGCGTTTCAGAGTATACCTGACTGTGAGGATTTGTCTCAGCAGAAATCTGCATCAGAGACATGCACATGTGGTATCTGTGCATGTGATCTTGGAAATCCCACGTGAGTTTTCAATGTCTTTATTCTTTGTAGGTGTACACAGTAGGGCCTGAGTATGCCCATGCAGAAGCTCGCAAGTCTCCATCACTTGATGGAAAAGTTGAAAGAGATTCCCAAGGGAAGGAGATTCGATATCCAGTTATTCTCAATCAGTATGAGAAAATTTTAGCCAACAAAGTTTGCAACTTATTTAAGGTAAGGGTCTCTATTTTAAGCACAGGGATTCAATTTGTTGAGGAGTCTTTAAGTTTTCAGATCAAAAATTGAGAAGGAAAAGATGAGGTCCACTGAATTATTTTGATTGTCCTTAAGACTTTTTATTATATTTTGTGGGTGGAAGACTAAGGTAAGGTTAGTGAGACTGTCAAAAAACACATTTTGGTGATCTGGATTTATATTAGATAGAGATTGTCAAGTGATCTGCATCGTAGAGGAGTCTACCTGCTCTTGATCCTACCTCTGTACGCATACTCTTAGGCAAAGTTCAGACGTCAATCTTCTATGAGTCGAACCCAGAACACTGAATTAAGTACATGAAAAGTTTGGTGTCTGAATCAGTTAAGAATGCCTGTTTCAATTTGGAATGGCTCAGCTATTCTTCCCACCTAGCCCGGCCGGAAATTCTCACTTTGGAATGGCTTTGATTCAGACACTGAACTTTTCATGTACCAAACTAATGCATAAATAATATTTATGATGCATTTTGCACCATGTAGGTAGTTTGACCAAAATGAGCATTTTCCTCATTTGAATTTAGTTCAGCTAGAATTAAGATTGGTGTCTGGATCAGTTCTGACTGTCAAAATAATTTGGGTTATCCTTTACTTGAATTGGGTTGGACAGCTCTTGAAAAGTTCAGCGTCTGAACCGGGGCTTACCTATAGCCTTCGTAGCTGGTATTTTTTTGGTGTGTTGTTTTCTTTTGTGGTTTGCAAAGTAAGAGTTACAGCCATGCGAAAGCTGAAGTGAGGTCCAAACAGAAAACGATGGGGCAGAGGGTGAGGGGTGCCCCCTCCCCCATTGTTTTCTTTTTTGTCCTCGGTTAAGCTTTTGCACAGCTGAATCTCTTACTTTACAAACCACAGACAAAATATACCCCCCCCCCCCCCCCCAAAAAAAAAAAATTGTCCCCTAAGCAGGCTAATGTCTTAGCGGTTTCTGGCCCGAAGCACTTACCCAGCCCGTGACAATGTTCTGTAGCATTATCGTTGCAAGTAATTTCATCTGCAAGTTCTCACCAGTTTTATTAAAAACACATTGTATGCAAAACAAAAATGTCTTTTTTACTGTTAGTGTTTGATTCTATTGTGTTTTTTGCTCGCCTTTATGCTTTTCTATGTGACGGGTGTTGAAAAACATAGAACAAATTTTGACAGTCCTTGAAATTTATGGCATGATTTGAAAATGGGCATTAGGAAAAAAACTCAAATTTTTTTCCCGACCCGGTCATCTCCATAAATAATGAACCGTCCCTTACACAGCTCTGTCCTTTGTTGCTCTAATGTAAGAAGGCCTGAACATGACAGGGCATCTGAGTAGTGCAATTCGTAACCAAAAATATTTTTAGAGCACGTTTCTGTATCCGTTCAAAAGTTAGGCTTAGATAATGAAAAAATGAAAAACCTGGCAGCCATAGAGTAAGGCAGACTGGCTGCAAGCTACATGGAACTGAACCAGTTCTTCAGGTGGTATTTTTGCAGGCTTTAGTTGCATTGAAAAATACAAGATTTTTTTGTCGTTTCTGTCACATGAGAATTCCACTTAAGGTCTTCTTGAATAGTTATGGATATAGCTTGTCCAAACAAAGTGATCCCTAATTCTTGAATAAATTCAGTTTAAACTTCTGAAATTCCCTCCTTGGAGAGTAAATTAAGTTATTTGTATTATTTGTATTTGATAATTAGGATGTGATTTTTAAACCCCTGTTTAACTGTTCAAAATTAAATTTATTCAGGTTAAAATTTGTTAACAGAGGTTGATTCTCAATAATATTTCCTTTGTCTTCTAGCCATGATAATTAGATTTGAGACAAATGAAAATGCATGACTTATTCAATGTTTTTAGAAATAACAGCATGAACCAAAATTACTTGACTTTGACTGTACAACAGGCGAGAGGTGTAACTAAGTATTACAATCGGAGTTGTTTACAAAGTTGTATAGGTTTAAATCTAACAATGTGCCCATAGCTATCAGTTTGTGGGGGATTTGTACATGTCATTGTTTAGAAATGGATAGTCCAGAATGTACATTCTACAATGATCATTGTACGTTGTACAATGTACAATGATCATACTCAAACTACTTATGATTTAAGACTCTTTGTTTTTTTTTCTTCTTTATTAACTTTCCTCTGACTTCATCCTTCTTCCAGCAAACTGTCTGTGGTTGTGATTTGCTGCGTACCCATGGAAAGTCTTATGTCTGTGACGTCAATGGCTTCAGTTTTGTCAAAACTTCCAAGAAGTATTATGATGATGCTGCACAAGTGTTGATTGGTCTCATTGTGCAAGAACTAGCACCTCAGTTATACAGGCCATACCATCTGGATGTACCAGAGGAAATCCCTGCAGTTGAAGCATTGAATGGTACCATGCTGGAACTGAGATGTGTTGTAGGTATCATCAGACATGGTGACAGAACCCCTAAACAGAAAATGAAGATGGAAGTTAGACATCCAAGGTAAGATTTTGTAAGTTATTAAAATTTGCAAGGCTGCTGCTTAAGAAAATTATATGGGAGCCCGAGCCACATTTCTAGGAGCCCAATTTAAAAAATCAGTACTTTAATTAAACGTGTCAAACTTCTAGCACACAATAACCACAGGTAGCCCAAGCTCGAAATATGAGCATCGGTGAGCATCGGCATTGTTGCATAACATTCAAAATATAAGGATTTGTATGGGAAACAAACCAACAGTTTCTGTAACTTACGAAAATGAAAGGATTTCAATAAAAAAACAGCTTACCTTACTTAAAATGTGTGTTACATCTCTCCTCTGTGGTCCACGGGCCTAATTATGGCCGTTTTATGGGTTTTTATGTAAACGGTTTTCTCTCTATATAAAGGTTTACCAAGGTTGGGCACTCCAGCGAAGCGGCTCGACTGATCCACCGAAGGAAATCGGCCGTAAATTCGCTCCAACTGCTCCAATCGCCTCCAAATTCCACCTAGATAACACACGATAGTTCTCCTTTCCATTCGTTACCTTGCTTCAAGATGCCATTGCACCGAGAGTGAATCAAACGTCGCCAATCTCTGCAAACCTTCCCGATTGAAGCCATTAACTGAGGCTCGGGATGAGCTCCGCGTTACCCAAACGGTTGAAAGATAGCTTAGCGACCCGGCCTGAGATTCAAATTACTCACACTCGGGGTGGGAGACAGTCTCTTGCTCCTGTTGACATCAATACCCTTGGATCGACGATTGTTGTTTTTACAAACAAACGTCGAGGCTAAACTTCAGAATAACCGCCCAAATCCCGACTTGAGGTAAAGAACACAAGTTACATGAATTCATTTCAACTCACATGTGAGAATTCGCTTTCAGTCGCCCTCTGAGCAAGAGACTGTCTCCCACCCTGAGTGTGAGTAATTTGAATCTCAGGCCGGGTCGCTAAGCTATCTTTCAACCGTTTGGGTAACGCGGAGCTCATCCCGAGCCTCAGTTAATGGCTTCAATCGGGAAGGTTTGCAGAGATTGGCGACGTTTGATTCGCTCTCGGTGCCATGGCGTCTTGAAGCAAGGTAACGAATGGAAAGGAGAACTATCATGTGTTATCTAGGCGGAATTGGGAGGCGATTGGAGCAGTTGGAGCGATTTACGGCCGATTTCCTTCGGTGGATCATTCGAGCCGCTTCGCTGGAGTGCCCAACCTTGGTAAACCTTTATATAGAGAGGAAACCGTTTACATAAAAACCCATTAAACGGCCATAATTCGGCCCGTGGACCACACAGGAGAGACATAACACACATTTTAAGTAAGGTAAGCTGTTTTTTTATTGAAATCCTTTCATTTTCGTAAGTTACAGAAACTGTTGGTTTGTTTCCCATACAAATCCTTATATTTTGAATGTTATGCAACAATGCCGATGCTCACCGATGCTCATATTTCGAGCTTGGGTCACCTGTGCACTAACTGGTGCACTAATCGGTTGATCGATAAGCTTCAAATTTATCATTTATCCAACTCTAGCAAACATTCAAGGGCCAATCTCCTTTTTTTTCTACCAGGGGTTTTTACTTCATTGTATTTCAAGAACAGAACCTTGTATCTAAACTTAGTTTTAATTAGTTCACCAGAATGACCCTACCTACAGTGTACAATATCTGTCTCTTAACCCATTCGCTCCTGGAGATTTTGCCGAAAAATGCGTTTGGAAGCTGGTCGAGTGGTTTTCTGGTCACTGTCATACACCTCACGGCCTTCCTGATCCAGATGCAAAATATCGGCTTGCGAAGTTCGGGCATGCGCAGAAAGCAAATTTCGCTTTCTCTCCTCCCCTCTTTTTTCGCTTTTCTTGCTAATTTTTTTTTTCTCTTGCTGGGCATTTAGTAGGCTTCATTTTGATGGGAAGAGATTTTAGGAAAGCTTTTAGGATCTTAGGATTAGGTGAAAGGAAAGGTAGGTGGGCAATGGAACAAGATTTTCATGGAGATTTACAGGTCAATCTTGCATGGTTTTTTCCCTTTTTCTCCGGTGTCCTTGACTGAATTGTGCTCATTCTGGTGTGGTTTGAAAGATCTCTTCACTCTACACAAGTTAGCAGATGAAGTTGGCCTTGACCATTAAAACTGATGACGTTACGAGGGGTAGAAAGGACATGGATCCGCACGGGCGGTTACGGGCGGTTCAGGGGCGAATGGCTTAAGTTGACAGTCTCGACCAGATCCTCGAAACTTGATTCACCGCTTTTCGAAACCTTTAAAAAAAGTTTCCCTTTTGACCCGCCACACAATGCTAAGGAGTGTTGCGTGAGGAGACAAAACTTGAAGAGTACTCAAGACTCAAACGAATCGAGTTTCGAAACACAAAAACTGAGTTTCAAGAAACCAGCATTTATTTATATTCACTACTCGAAAGAATTTCGAGAAACGATTTATTTCTCAAGAAACATAGCAATAACCATTCACACGTATAGCGAAAGCACTGACCAACAGCACTTCCATGTACAATTTAAAGCTAATTTAAGTGAAGTTCAGTTTAAGTTTTTAGGCGTTAAAAAAGGACCAACGGAAGGTTTTTTTATCTTAATCAGCATTTTTGTGTCAAGTCTATCTTTTGAACTATCAAAACTGTTTTTATATTTCTGAAGGTTTGTATTTAAGTCCGTCGTGCGCGTCGACATAAATTAAAAAGAGATTGAAATATGATCTTGAATTTCCGCTGTGAATCATTTTCAAAAACTGGAATGTTTTTGTGAGCCTTTCAAAAGTTGCCAAGAAATGCACAGCAAGAAATAGAGAGGCATAGTTATCGCTGAATAAATGATGACAGAAACCTCGGAGTGTACCGTTTGAGCTCAGAGCAAGATAGAAAGCGCTACAAACTTGCAAAAGTAAAGTTAGCATATCGTATGTCACATGTAATTTGAACCTCAGATTGCTTTTCCATGGATTGTGACTATTTATCCAGTGTAGCTAAATGTCGTGGGTAGTGGGTACTGGTTAGAGGTTGTGGGTCTTGGGTGTGGGTAATTGTCGTTGTTAAAAAAAAGTTTCCAAAAAAAAAAAAAAATTAAAAAAATTGAATGGCAAAAAGTTGTAAAATTCATGAAACAAAAGTCTCCACGTACATATGAGGAGCCCCATTCCCCTTCCCTGCGGTCAGCAAAGCAAATAAGTGAATCCTTTAATACAAACAGACACTAAAAACTTAAGGGATTTAGGCAAAAAATAGAGGAAACTCTGTACACTTTGTCAACTTGAAGCAGGCTAAAGAAAAAATGGACACTGAACTGCTTTTCCTCAAAGATGTCAACATTCGTGACTGAAACGTCCTTTCAGTTAAAGGAATGATATTCAGAATCATGACACCAAAGATTTTGTACACATTGAATCATTGGAATTGTAGATTGTGAGTTAGAGCTGTCCCATGCTTTCTGCAAATTGCATGTTTCGACATATTTTATACATGTTTCTTTATTTCGCGGTGATTGCTCTGGTATAGATAAATCTTCAGCGGCAACATGTCTTTTATGCAGTGATGTTGTGATAGGGGACTCAAGTCCCTTGTGGCTATTAAACTCAAGGCTAAGGCTTCGCGCTTCGCTGTGTGTACACAGAGATTTTCATTTCATGAATTTTACAATTTTTTCTATTTAATTTGTTAATTTTTTTTTGTTAATTCTCTTATTTTTTTATACTTTTTTTGTACCCGTGACATTTACCTGAGGAGATTTTTATTTCATAAAAATAATTATATTTTACAACTTTTTCTATTTTTTTTGTTCACTTATGTTATTATTTTTTTCTATGCCTTTTTTCTACCCACAACCTCTACCCACTACCTAAGAGCCGCAACATTTAGCTACACTCCTTTTAATCAGTTTTTACTTTTTACTTTTTAGCGACCTAATGTTCTAACACTGAAGGAAAAGTCATGATTTTAATATTGTAAGGTTTTTAAAGACTAATTCACCCCATTTTTGGCTGAGAAACTTCAATTTCATTGCAGCGGAAGTCACCGTAGTGAATTTCAAGACAAGTGCTTGTTTGTTTACCTTTTATCAGTAGAAATATTTTTTTGCCCACTGCCGACGACCAAACATTTTCCATTTTCGTTTCAAAAGTGTAGAATGAGCATGGAATTTTGCTGTAAACTTGTTTACCGGAAGTTAGCCTAAGAATCATAAGTTTTAGGCACCTCTGGCGACTTGGCACCCGTTAGGCAGCAGCCTTGATTTGTGTCCCTTTGCCCACGAGGTGATGCCAAAGGTGCTGCCTTAGCTCAATTAAGGCTGATGAATGGGCCATTCAGGCTGATGTGTGGTTTTTTTACAACTTGTCCTGTGGGTGAGCAAGATGGTTGCCCCACTCTTGTAAACTTGTGTAACATCTTACTCTTTGGGCTAGCTAAGTTACTTTTATTGAAAAAAGGAGTTACAATTATAATATTATTATGTCCAGATAGAATTCCAATTCAACTGGCTCACTGTGAATACCTACACTGTGTTGAAATGCTTAGGAAACCCCATTTTTTTTTCTCATTGACTCTGCTTTGAAGTAACAAGAACTTGCTTACAGTGGCATTCAGTCTCGATTGGTTGTGTGGAGATTATATCGAGAAATGAGGAGGTGATTAATAATTCTACACGAAACAGGATTTACTCGCTAAAGGTTTTCTACTTCCTACTTTATCAACATGGATACTTTTCACTTGTTTCTGAATTGATTTAGTACGCTTGTTAGTGACAACCAGAAGTACCTCTGCAGTTGCAGGCTATACGTGTGTATAAATACACAAAAATTCGAGGGCCTTGATTCCAGAGAAATTACATCACTGCCAGAGATAAAAAAGTGAATTACATGGCACTTCATTTCAATCATTTCCAAAAATAAACTGCATTCTCATCACAAGACCCATGAAAGTTTACAACACCCAACCATTCTTTTTTTTTTTAACCACTCAGTAGTGCTCAATTGTTCCAAAGTAATCAACACTTTGAAGCAGAAGAATTCATGGACCGACGTGTTTCAGAAAAGCTCGAAATATAATCTTTCCTAAACATATGTGACTTCAATCACGCAACAATTCTTAGTCCCAGTTTCCACGGTCTCTGCTAGGAATGCCTGGCACAGTGACCCCCTATTTGAGCGTAAGATACGAACAAAACAAAAATGCATTTCAGATTATGAGTCTCGCTGCTTACACAAGCAAGATTAGAGAGATTAAGATTCACGTTTACGCCAAACCAGAAATGTGAATTTGTACCACATGACCAAGTTTTTCCCTTAATTGTTGTTCACTGTTTATTACTTCTACACAGAAATAAGTAGTTTCACGCCAGTTTTATCCAGAAGAATTGTTCTGGACAGTTTTTATCTTCTTATTTTCTATTCTGAGAAATTCTCAACTTGAATCTGAAGTTTGCCGTTTGCCGTAAACTTGAATCTTAATCTCTCTACTTATTAGTTTCATACTACAATAGTTAATTAATTATTACAGTTTCCTAAAAGCTTTTCCCACCAAGAGAAAACAAAGCCTACTATAAATGCTCAGCAAAAAAAATGAGGCAAGAAAAGCAAAAGAAGAGGGGAGGAGAGAAAGATTTGTGTAAAAGTCAGGACTGCTGTGTCACTTTTAAACCCAAAAAACTCAAAATTTTGCTTTCTGTGCATGCCTGAACTTCACAAGCTAATATTTGCCATCTGGATCAGAAGGCCCTGAAGTGTACAACCTGTAAATGGCTTTATGGGAAGTTTTAGTTCTTTATAACATGGCAGTGACCAAAAAACCAGTTGACTAGCTTCAAAACTGGTTTTTCAGCAAAATTTCCAGGGGCGAATGGGTGAGAGGTATTTTATTTATTCCTTTTTTTATCCATTTAGGTTTATCTATTACAAGTTTAATGGAACAGGTTATAACCTTTTTTTTTTAGTTTTTGTATTATTACTAAACAATATGAGATGTAAGTATGCAATTCAGCCTTTGGACTGCAAAAGAATTTATTTCATAAACTTAATCTATCTACATGTATCTATCTGTCTTGCCTACTCAGAAGAGGTTTTAAAATTTCCACGACTGCTGTTTCATAATAATAGAGCTGCAGACCCAGATTCTTAAAACCTTCACTGAATTGTATCTCAATGTCAGTAACTATTAATCAACAGGTTTATTGAACTGTTTAAGAAGTACAATGGTTTTGATGAGCACAAGCTTAAACTGAAGAGGCCAATGCAGCTACAGGAGGTGTTAAACATTGCCAGAGATTTGTTATCTGATTCCAAGGATGGAAGACCAGTATTTGAGAGTCTAAGTAAACTTCATCAGCTTAAAAGTGTCTTAGAAATGTAAGTTCTTCAAACTGGGACTGATTTTTGGTGGTTCCATCTTACTGTACACTACTGTCAAAGTTTGGAAGTATGTTGTATAATAGATGTTCTTTTGCCTCTTATATTTTTGTCATGAAAAAGAAATTTTGACAGTCTGTACATGTAATTCGAGGAAAACTCTGTTTATTATCTGGACCCACATCCATGTTATAGTTTGGGGACTAGGTCAATTTTTGTTTAGGGGGTGTGGGGTAGGGGGGGTGTTTGATATTGGTGGAGGGAGTACTGTAAAAGAGGCAGTCTTCAGATTTTAGTTCTTCTGATGTTGCAATGACTGACAGTGACGAAACTCAACCCACCCCCCTCACCCCCAACCAGAAAAAAATATTTTTAATGGTTGAATGAATTATTTTTCAGCTTGAGAATAAGTTATAAGTAAAATTGTTACCGATGCATGACACTTGTAGTTAGAAAGCTTATATGGTGACTGATAAATTATCAAAAAGTGTCATAAATGTCTTTAAGACACAGATGCTTTGGGTGTACAACCCTTCTTCAGTGTTTAGAAAACTGTTGCACTATGCAACTGTCATTAAACAGAAATAAAATTGAAGCATGTGCACGTGCAAATAGTAGTGCTCAAGATATATGTCACAGATCAAAGAAAGCTGAAATTGATATCAAGTCCTTTTAGCTGAATGGTTTCTAGCTGGAAATTACATTTATTTCATGCTGCTTCTGTTGTACATGTATACTGGTTCCACTGCACAGAGCCACACACCGCACCTGGACATAGAAAAACTTGAAATGCTGGGCCACAGGACACCCAGGAGTGCTGTTGCACATACATGTACTTTGCAAATGTTCGTTGAGGTTTCATCCAGTTTATAGGTGATGCCATGATGAAATTCATACAAAATGTATGCCTTAATTTCACCATTTTTTGTTGGAAGGAATTCTCAACATATGGTTTTGAAGGTATGATCTTGAATTCATTTTACTTTCCACCCATTGGTGATGAGTTTTTCCTCCTCTCCTCCCCCTTTTCCCAAGGTATGGTTACTTCTCTGGAATAAACAGAAAGATCCAATTTAAGTATCTCGGAAAACCACGAGATGGAAGTGAGAGCAGCGAGAGCAGTGCGGAAAATCGACAGGGAGATTCAGGATCAGACGAGAGGAGTTCTAAGAAGAAACAAGGAAAGGAATCTAAAGAATCTAAAAATAAACAAGAAGGCAAAACTGAAAAGGAAGTGAAGAGGAAAGAAAGCAAGGAATTTAGCAAAACTCATGATTTAAAGGAGACTGATGCTGCTACTGATGACAAGAAGCTGAAAGTGCCTGTTGATGAGGATCATTCTCTGCTATTGATTTTAAAATGGGGTGGTGAACTTACTACAATGGGAAAGCAACAGGCTCTAGAGCTAGGCCGTGCATTCAGGTAACCATGAAAATAATTAAGATTGTTCCTCTATCACTCCTTATCAGGTAGAAAAAAGTCCTGTCCAATCATCCAGGACAAGCAGATTTTTTTTCTGTCGGTTGATCAACTTTTCATACCACTTACCCAAGTAATCATCATAATCAGAAAGTGGCACAAGCATGTAACTTAACCCTTGGCAAGCAATAGGTTAAAGCTTTTATGAAGGATGGCTGGAATTCAAGATCTTTTCAAGTCCTGCTTATGCTGCATTCTGCCTCTGATTTGATATCTTTGTCTAACTTCTCTGTTAATAAAATTGGTACAATGTGCATGTGTACAGCAACAACAACGACACAACTGCGCGTGTACATCATTTATGAAAGAAGGCAAATTTTTTACAAATGTTTTGTTGTAGGAGCATATATCCTGGTGGCCATGGAGAATACTCTAGATTGTCTGGTTGTGGTCTACTAAGACTTCATAGTACATACAGACATGACTTGAAGATTTATGCATCAGATGAGGGCCGGGTTCAAATGACAGCTGCAGCATTTGCTAAGGTAAGCACTGAGATGAGAGCGATGCGTACGGCTGTACCTTGGGAATTTTATAACTGTAGTTATAGATCTCTCCAGGTTTTTTTTTTAAACTTTTGATAAAGAGCAGTGAGTGAATATCATATCATATCCATTGACTTTGCTAGAAAGAGCATCTTAAAATCATAATTAACAGGCTGAGTATCTTATGAAGACTTATGGAGATCGGGGAGAGATCTCCATAATTCTTCATATGATAAGAAAGCCGAATTCAATAATTGTTTTATTATTCATTCAAAATAATTCCTAGTTTAAAATCATGGCTAAAACATGCTTACCTCCATCGATCCATCAATGTTAAGTTCATCTTCGACAGTGCACGTTTAGGGTTGTTCAGCTACGCAAATATTCTCCAAATAGCAGATGTGACCCTTCGAGTTGTCTTCTTCTTGTTCTTGCCATGTTTTTAGCTATTTTTCGCCTAAATCTTACTCTTGAAACGAGCGAAATGTCCGCCATTTTTCAAGTTCACAAGCAAAACAACTCAACCTTGTTGTCCCAGGTCTTCTTGGTTAACGGTGCATTAACCTGTAAGAACGCTCCATTTTTGACGTCATTTCCTCGCTAAACACAAATGTCTTCCAAATTTGGTCACCAGTAACTGGTTATGGTGAATTAAACGTTTGCTTTTAGCCAATCAGAATCGGGGAAATATTTTGAATGAATAATAAAGTAACTTAAGGTGATATGTCCAAAGAGAGCAAAGATCCTCAAAGTTGCAATATTTTACAGGTGCTTGTTAATTTCTACCCGATTCCTGGTCGAATTGGAATTTGGAAATGTTGGTTTTTGAGGAGAGGGGAAAACCAGAGAACCTGGAGAAAAACCTCTCAGAGCAAGGGAGGTAACTTACAACAAACCCACATATCATTATCATATTGCGTCGACACCGGGATGTGAACCTGGGCCTCATTGGTAGGAGGCAAGCCCTCTCACTGCTGCGCCATCCCTATGCTCTGCTATATCTTTGTTAGTTTTCAACATAGTTAGTAGAGGAGACTGGTCACAAAAGCCGGCAAACATCAAAGTTGAAAACAATGGTGCTGTAGTTTATGATGGAAGCTCAATGACAGTGCACATTCCTTTGTTTTTTGTTCACAAATTGTGAATGAATAAATTAACGCGATGTTTTTATTGGTCAGTAAGTTCAAAATGATAGGAATGCTATTGAACTTTGTGCACGGTCAGGTCCAAAAAAGCCAACAAAAACATATAACAAAAGAGTTTAACGGGTTTCATAACCATTCCACTTTAATAACTATGTTTTCAGCAAGTCATTTTCGAACTGGCAACTTTACTGATCTTATGGATTTTGATGGACTAACATCTCCCGGTCAAAAGTTGAAAAAACCATGAAAGGGTCTATTGCCATGATTCTAATTGATTAATGATAAAGCCTGTTTTGTACATTATTACCTAGGGATTTCTTGCCCTTGAAGGCGAGTTGACGCCCATCCTTGTTCATTTGGTGCGTAGTGATAAGAACACAACAGAGATGCTGGATACATCTAGTGATGCCGCAAAAATCCTTGGGAAGTAAGTTTGACTACACTGCAGTATTCAGAGATATCGCCTTAAATGTTTATGGTGTGCTGACGTAAACTTTTTGCTGACAAAAGCTTTTCTTACAAGACACATGAGGATTGTTGGTGTGCTGTACACTTGCAGCTGTAGCTGCACTGAAAGTCTAAGGCAACTTCTCTTCTCCCTTAACAGGGAGTTTTTAACTTTTAAAAGAAACCACGATGGCAACATTGGCAAAAAGTGCCACTTACTTGTAAAAGGTAGATACATTGGCAAAAAGTGCTACTTACTTGTAAAAGGTAGATTTGTGTTCTTTCAACCTTCATCACAATTATTCCAACTCATTTACTTTGTCAAATGTAGGCAAATTTCCTAGAGTTGGATTCCTAGGAAAACAAACATCAACCAAAAAAGAAAATTTTTGACAACGCATTTCGCCATCTTCGTGACTATATTCTTGCTTTGGAGGAAAAGTACATCAATTATTGACATCTTGTGCATGCAACGAAAAGGTACGGACGAGCTAAAGGCCCCAAAGGACAGAGCTTATACCGGTTTTCTTAGCATGAAGCATGCCTAGGATTCGAGGTGTTAACCTCTCGGCCACACACACCTCCGCTATGCATGCGATGCAAGAACTTATTTAATAGCTAACAGGACACCAACATTATAAGCCTCTCATTTGGGTGTGATTAAAGGCCTGGGCTTTTACTTGTTAATTCAGTTTATTTACTCATTTTTTATTATTGATCTATTAGAGTAAAACACAGACTTCACGAAATGCTTCGTTCAAGTGAGGATTTCAAAGATGAAGATTTTACAAAGGTTTGTATATTCATGTATTTTCTTCTTTACTACCCCTCTCTTAAAAGAAGTTGCCAATTTAGTAATCAAATCAGTCAATTAATTGCACATTTCGTATCTCTTTTGCTTTAAATAAATGAGTCATTTTTAATGATTAATGCCGAGACGTGTGGTAGGAGTGTGAGCCTCCTAACAGGTCTTTTTTTCTTTCTTTGTTTGTTTCATTTTTTTGTGTGTTCTCACCATGAACAGCTTGCACCAACCAAGTCCAATTCTGTAATTAATGCAATGAAGAATGTTAAAAATCCACATTCATTGTGTGCGAAGCTTTACAGCCTTGTCCAGGATCTTACAGGACAACTGAAGGATTTGATTAGTCAGAAGGTTTATGATCCAAGAGGTGAGTCTTGACAATTGTGTATTCATACTCGGACAGGAACAGCTGTAATGACAAAAAAAAAAGAACTATCCATGTCAAAATGTGTGGTAGGTCATTGATACTTTTAATAAGCTTAGGTAAATTATAGCTAGCGTCGTTTTTCTCATAAAAGATCACTTGCATGGATTCTGGAGCCAATGTTGTACACAGTACCTAATGTTTTGGAACCAAAAGCAAATTACCCCAAGTTTTACCCAAGATTAAATTTCATTTTTAACAGTAGAGTAATTCCTTGACACCTTATGATGTTTTTTTAGCACATTGTGCGCCGCAATATCAGCATATCAACACCTTCTTTACCAACAGAAAATCTTAGTTTAAATAAAGATATGATCATAGCAGTGGTAATTGCAATTTATGTAATTGCAAATTAACTCGAAAAAATTTCCTGACTTCAATGGGATTCGAATCCATGGCCTCTGAGTTAGCACTACAGTGCTCTACCTACTGAGGTATGAAGACCCATACATTGGGAACATCTTAACCCGTAAAAGGAATGAAACATAGAATGAAGATGATGTGAACTGCCGAAATACAAATGTCAATGAACATATGATCGTCACAGTGGTAATTGCATCGTCCGGCATTACTTGGGTGGAGCGCGAAGTAAAGCATTCGCAACGCTCAGGAATGTCACAAAGTTGCCATTTTTCGGGACGAGATTGGGCATGCAACGTTTGTAGGTATTCGGCTTTATTCGGCTAATTGATGAAGAAAGCGCCGAATTAGTTCGAGATATCTCGGGATCAGTTCGATTCCTTTGTTATTGGAGGAAGAAAGAATTATTTTATTTGGCTTGCCCGGGGTTTGAACCGACTCACTTATGTGACCCATCAGATCAGATGGGATCCTACGTTGCAGGATTAGCGACTGCGACCCAAGGTAACTTGAGATGTGAAAAATAGCTATAAGTTATGTACGAGGTACGGGATAAGTTGGAGACTTTTCGGCTTGTTCTTATTTATTATTGTGGCTAGAAATATTGACTGCAAAAGTATTTTACGGAAAACATTGAATCAATTTGGGCTAGTAGCTTCAAAATATGAGCGAAAGTCGAGATAGAGCAATTTTCTGTGCGTCTCACTGCGCAGACGAGTTTGCTTTAATATGTCGCGCCATATGTCTCTCCAAAGTGCGTTTCAGTGTGGCTTTTTATTCTCGAAACCTTGTCTTTTTCCCCTGGAATCTAGCTTGGAATTTGTGATACACCGTGGGAAACCCAAATTTATTAGTTTGCCGGTTAAATTCCCCGCCAATAGATCAAAGTTTCAGTTCTGTACTACGGCCCGTAAGCTTATAATAATTTTCACGCGAACTAGTCACGCGACCGTTGCGTGATGAGCCTAAGAACGGCTGCAATGGAGACTAACTGTACTTCAGTGTTTGTTTGTTTGTTTTTTTTTCTAAATCCAGCGGCCGAAATAATGCTCAGTATTTTAAAAATAACACCACACAATATGCAAAAACGAAGAAGAAGAAGAAAAGAAAGAGCAAAGTAGGTACCCTCACAACGATATTCGCGGAGGGTTACCCATCCACTTCCTAACCCCGCCCGACAGGGCTTAACTTGAGTGGCGCTATTATTATTACTGATGTTAGTTTATAGTTTCGTTGCTGGAGAAGGTGTGGAGTTAACTGTACGTAAGGAAAGTGTTGTTGTAGAGGAAATAAAGGAAGTGGAACTGAGATCTCGCCGTTATTGCGCAATTATTTATGACAGAAATTATAATCGAATTGGATCACAGCCATGCACCTAGCAGACTCCTTGTGAAGAAGTTAAGACGGTCTGTTACAGAAAAGGAGAAAAGTAAGGGTATTTGTATGGAAGGGTATCTGGAAAAATATCATTTCTTACTATTCCTCTGCATCCACAATTAATCCACAAATTTGTATTTCCGCAGTTCACATCATCTTCATTCTAAGAAAATACTACTGTAGGTTAACTTAATACGGCTGTTTGTAACCTCCTTGTAGTGTTAAAAATTAATGGTCTTTTTTGGAGAGAACTTGGAGTTTTTAAACCACCAATGTCTATTTTGCAGATCCATTTCTATATCATGAAGAAACACTTGAGTTGATGATGCACAGATGGACAAAGTTAGAAAAGGTAATAGTCAAGTGATAATAATACAATAACAATTAAATGATGCCATATTCAACCCATCTTTCTCTTTTTTACAATTATTCCCTGTTTATACACTCGTTATTTTAACAGGATTTCAAGCTAAAGAATGGACAGTTTGACATAAGTCTCATCCCAGATATATATGACTGTATAAAGTATGATGTGCAGCATAATGGGTGAGTAATTTAGTAGACTAAAGGTGCCATCATTCAATTCCCACTTGCCTGCCTCTCCTTTTAGCGGTGAATTTGTGTTCGCGTCAATCACTCTTAACTGACTAGCACTTTTTTTAAGTCATTTTCTGCTGCTATTAAAGATATTGCGCGTCCCTCTAGGAAAAAAAAGGTTCTGTATTCCTCGTAATAGGTAGCTTAAGAAGCGACGACGCACGAAAACCTCACTTAAAAAGTGAATTCGCACTTCCTCAAACTTTTTCGCGCTTATTCCGTCTTGTTTATTTCGTCAAATGTAAGTAAATTGTTTTGGAGTTGAATTCTAAAGGACTGTATCAAAGTTAAGGAAAAAGGAAAAAGAAAGTTGTTGTCTTGACTTGTGTTCCCGTTCTCCACAAAACGTGAAATTAGACACTTTCACGTTGTAGTCGTGCAGCGACGGCTACTAAAAAAGTAAGAAATGTGATGCACGTACAAAATTGTTGTTTTGCAAATCTAAACCTATTGCTTTTTCGCTGTTTCGTAGCCGTCGCTGTTGTCGTTGCTTAAGCTCCCTAGTAGAGACCTTACGAAACGACGGCAACGGGAACGTCAAAAAACAATAGGTTTAATAGCAAAACAACAACTCTGCACGTGCATCACGCTTTTTTGTATATTTCTTTGCCTTTACTGCACAACTACGACGTGAAATGACCAAATTTTAAGTTTACTTGGCAACGGGAACGGCAAGGCGATAACTTCTACCATCTCTGTCCGAACTTGAGCGCGTTCCCCTCTCTTCAGCTCCAGTCAAAATCCCCTTCCTTTAAGCAACAGGGCGAATTGGGATAAAGGCGAAAAAGTTTAAAATGATGCGAAGTCTGTTTTTTCAGTGACGTCGCCGTTGCCGGATCGTAAGGTCCCTAGTATACGGAGGGCAACCACGACGACGACAACAGCAGCGAAGTCGTCATTGAAAAAGTGAATTCGCGCTGCTGTAAACTTTACCGCGCTTATTCCTTCTTGTTCAAATCGTCAAATATTGGCCTTTTTTTGTGGAGTTGAATTCTAAAAGACTGTATCGAAGTTCAGGAAACGAAAAAGAAAGTCTTTGTCTTGTGTTTACGTCCTCTACAACATGTGAAATTAACGTATTCACGTCATCGTCGTGCAATGACGGTAAAGAAATGTACAAAAAAGCGTGCTGCACGTGCAAAGTTGTTGTTTTGCTAAATTATATAAACCTATTGCCTTCGTTTGTCGTTCTCCTCGCCGTCGTCGTCATGCTTTCTTAAGCTGCCTAGTGAAAGGTCAAGTATTTTAGTTAGTTTTACACCATGTAGCACATACAGAAATCCAAAGAAGTAGCTACCTTTACTGAACGTAGCTGACTCGCCCAACTCAAATCTTTCAGATAAATGTCGCTCCTGACCTGCAGCCAGTAAAACGAAGTATCCATTGGTTTTCATATGAAAAGTGTATTGCATTTGTCGTCCTGATGCCAGAGTGGATAGTGGACCTAACTTTGTCTAATGTCCACTCATTTGCGCATCTGAGAACCCCATAAATTCCTCACCGTTATTGCAGCTACAGTAAAAGCTGATTTATATCCCTTTATAAATCGCTTTTAGTCAACTTTGTTTGAAGAACAGTCTGGATTTGTACAAGTGTGCTAAGGCTTTTGCAGACATTGTCATTCCACAGGTGTGTAGGAAAGTCTTTTTTTAAAAAAATGATCTTTATAGCAGTTATGTGTAAAACGCTGAAAAAAGAATGATAAATCAAGTATGGTCTAACGATACGGCAAAACGGCCGAGAAAAACTACAAGTGGTTCTACAATAATGCAGCAAAACGAGTGGAAAAGTCATGTTGTGCGGTTTACCACCCACGTTCGATCCTGTCTTGCAACAAATCAAATTACACGGTAGTTACACCGTACACGGGAATTACTTCACTTGCTGCAAAACAAATTTGTCTCGTGCGGTAAAGCGCGCAAGCCGTAAATCAGGTTTAGTTGCAAAAAGTAGAACTACCCTCTACTTTCTGCAACAAGCTGATTTGTTGCAAGACAGTTTTGATTGGTGGGGTGTAAAAGGGCAACATCGCTATGCAACTCGTTTTGCAGCAATGTCGCCAAACAAGCAACACGTTTGAGTTATCACTTTTACCATACTTGTAGTTTCTTATAGGTAACGTTGTGTCTTACTCCTGTTTATTTGTTGAGCCCTTCAGTTAGTTTAAGGGAAGGACTTATATATGTAGCTCAAAAGCCAGACTTCGAATGATGACATTTTTTGCCTTCGTTTCTTAAAATGGAAATGGAGTGCGACTCTTTTATCTTGAGAACACAAGTGACAATGAAAAATGTTTAATGCCAGTGAAGGCTAATTTTGACGGATTAACTGTTTTCAGGAATATGGAATCACACAAGATGAAAAGCTAGCCATAGCTCAAAGGGTGTGCGTAAGGCTGCTGAGGAAAATCAGAGGAGATCTGCGCCACGCAGACAAGTCAGATATCCATACCCGTCTCAATCCAAAGTATTAACTATAAAATGTTTATGCACAGTGGAGCCTTTGATAATTATGTAATAGTTTCTTGTTCAGAGAACAGTGCTAACAAAATGCATGGCATGACTAGATTTGCTTGAATTTAGTCGATCACCTCGCATTCTACTTAAACAATTTACTAGGTAGATCAGTACAAGATTGACAGACTTTCTGTGACGATATGCCAAAATTCTGTTGACAATCTGCAGACAACTTACAAAACTGTATTTACAGACCTCTAGCATCTGGTCAAACTTGTTGTGACATTTACTATAGATAATCTTACCAGCCTCTGTTTGCAGACCTCAGACAAACTACGGAAATTATATTGATGTACTAAGAGCGACCTTCCCAAACTCTGGTGGGATACTGTGAACTATGGACGATTTTCTCAAATTGTATCGATGTACTATGGACTATCCGCCCTTACTGTGTTGATAGAACGTTAACGATCTGCCCTTAATGTACTGACAGAACTTGGACAATGCGACCATGCTGTATTGACAGAACATGACGATCTAGACTGTATTCACAGACTGTGGATGTTCTGCCCAAACTGTGTTGACAGTCTGTGGTGGATTTTCCCAAGCTCTTGACAAACCGTGGACCTCCTACTTAAACTGTGGAACAGACTATGAAATCTGGTGACAAACCATGGGAAAGTCTTCCCAAAGTTTAGAGTACTGAGTTGCTACCACTGAAAACTTTATTATAAATTACCGACGAACTGTTGACAGTTAGAGCTAATTTGTTGTCACTAATGTTAAATATTAATAAACCGTGTTTCTCTAAGGTTTTGAAATCGTTTACACACTAAAATTTCATTATTTACCCTAATTTAAACCCTTGCCTCCCACTCCATCTATCTTCTGAAATCGTTAAACAGAATTGGCGACTTCAACTGTAACCTGGTAGTTAGCATATCTTACGGGCCATTTATGTCACGCATTAATTCGAAGAAATACATGATTTTGCCTTTAAGGTACTGGATATACTCTAAGGCCTGAAAGAAATGCTATTCAAGCCATTCACCGTAATATGACGACGTCGCGTCAGTTTTCCATGTGCTCACTCAATAGTGTATCAGTTCGTTTCCAGAGAGCTCCTAGGCTGTACATAAATCATTTCGATGGCATCCCATGGCTTACTGTGCGCTTACTGTGAAGAACAGCTGTGCATCCTGAGATGTTCTCTTTACTTCGAATCTCTGGCATTTTAACGTTTACAGCTGGGTTATTCAGGGTATTACTGAGTTTTTGGCGCATAGTGCTTTCTTGGAGAACACACACCAGTCTATCCTAACCAATGAACACTTTGACTACTTGATCTAAATGCCATTGAGCTTCTTTAGCTTGCTAGATACTCCCAGTTCGTCCAGAATATCTTAGCAGGTTTTGAATCAGTGTCCATCGGTTCCTGGGATTGAGCGCCAAGTGGCCAGTAACATGATTGGTCCTCCTAGCAGGCTAACAATGAAGGTGTTAGGCCTATACGCTGGTTCGTTTCTTGGTTTTGCTCCTTCGTATTTAAAGTGGCCTTGGGTTCACGAGAGCTTCTGCTTTCATGGTGACAGGTCCTAGCTCGTCGTCGTATTTATCATTGTCTCATGCAGGAAGGCCAGGCATGAGTAGAGGATTCAATTCTATCTGCCAATGTTTCCAGCCTCGATTGTCATCTTTTCTCTTTTATTGTACCTTCTAGTGTTTACCTTCTCTATCATAAATTCTCACTTTCTTATCAAGTGATATGATTCAAACACTGTCTTCCCTTAACTGATGCTTATGAGGGCTCCTTTGCCAAGGTCAAGATTTTCTTATTGGTTGTTTGTTCCGTTCGATTCGATTGTCTCTGGTCTATCAAAAGTTGTCTGATTCTGCGCCATATAATAAAGTAGACAAAATGTAACACTTTGCTAATCTTTTTTCCTCTTCCTTTCGAGGATCCATTGTGCATAACTGTATGCCGCTGTACGTGTAAGCTTAATAATTAACTCCCCAAAAATACTTGGAAGCATGCAAATTTTTAAAATTCAAAAGAGGGTTTGAGTCCTAAGAGCCTTCGTGTATATCTGTGGGCCATCATGGCTCACAGTTGTTTTAATCTGTTGCTAGCAAAAGTTTTGGGAGCTCTACAAGACATGAGATTTTTGTTTGACAGGGAAATAAGATTTTTCATCGGATGTTATATTTCAAAAGTAAAACCAAATTACAGAAATGCCTTTAGAAAGCTTAAATCTCTAGCACCCAGACTACATATTGTTCGTAAATGAAATTGCTAGAAGTAGATTTTTAGCCATGAAAGCTTTAGGGAAAAGCAATCGATTTGTTTCGCTTCTTTTGCATAATATTAGTAACATTCGTAACACTTAAATTCACTGATATTATTGCTAACCTTTCATTACTTTACATTGTTTTGACTTGTTTCTATAGTTACTCACAGAGTGTGGAAACCCCTCATCGCCATGTTCGGACGAGGTTGTACTTTACCAGTGAGAGCCATGTTCACACTGTTTTAAATGTTTTCAGGCTTGGAAAGCTTTTTGAGGTTAGTTTTTTTGTAATTAACACATACCTGACTGTCTTTCGTGTTGACACGAAAAGCTACCCGGTATAGTGTGAACAGTAACAGGCCCATGAATACACCAAGAAGGAGGACGAAGGAGGAGCGTTGCGTAACGAGACAAAAACGGCTGCTTAGGCGACTACAAGTTGTCTATCATGAAATTGAATTTTTCTTTAAACCATTCTTAGGATGTACCAGACGAGCAGTGGCAGAGAGCCGTTGAATTCCTATCAGAGGTGCCAGAGCTGAATTATATGACTCAGATTGTACTCATGTTGTATGAGGATCCTAAAGCTGACCCCCAGTCAGAACACCGATATCACGTGGAGATGCACTTCTCCCCCGGAGCTAAGACCATGGATGATCCTGAGTTCCTCGCACGCAAATCACCCAGTAGGAAGCGTAGTGTCGAGGATGCAAGGTTTTCTACTACTGGTGGAGTCCCTTCAGATGCTGGGGCGGAAGGGGCTGTAAAAAGGGCGCCAGGAACTGATGAGCCACAAAATGAGAAAGACGTTAAAGGCGTTCCCAATGCAGACCCTGGTCTCACCTCGCCGCCCGCTGCTTCAAACACGGACTCGCGTTCTGCAGCGTCGAAAAAGAGCGTACAAAATTTTGACACAAGTGATCTTGTAAGTGTTGTTACGACCTCTCTGGGACCAGATCTTGTGGAGGGCGAAAAGAGTTGGAATGAAACAGACTATGAACCGTTCAGTGACAAGCCATTTGATGAGACTGTTTATGCTGGAAATGAGCGGCCGCGATGTGCAATTGGACTTGATAACTTCTCCGATTCTGGTTTGTGTGAAGGCACAAGTGACAGTGCTGTAACGTCTGGCACATCAATTGAAGAATCCTCCGCAGAAGAGGCGGTGAATACGAAGCGGCGGAGTTCTAGCGCGGGTGAAATTGAACTGCAACAGCAGTTTTTCTCGAAAGACAGCAAGATGGGGCGAAAAGGAAGTGAAGGCGAGTTACGGACCAAATCTGATAGTGATGTTCATTCAGCTGTCGTTATACCTCGAAAGGTTTCCGTACAAGGGCAGAATTCAGTGAAATGCAGTGTTGAAGAAGACAAACCGAATCAACCTGTGAGGAAGACACGACCAAAGTCACATTCCGTGAGTGTAGCCTACCCTGTTACTTACGCGACTCCGTTACCAAGGTGTGGGTCAAGTGATGACATGAACGTTCCCACGATTTCAGAAGGTAAGGTTATTAACTGCACAAGTTAGTGTGAGGCATTTGGGATGTGGCTTAGAAGAGTGATACAGTTATATACCACATAGACCATTTTGGAAAAAACCTTAGTACTCTCTATTTATGGGCGATCTCAACATTCTGTTCACATTGTTGGGTGCTTTTGTTACCCTTACAGCCCCTCAACATTGTTGTAGATCGGGTATACTGAAAAGGGTTAAATGTCTTTTTAACATTGTCTCGGTATAGTCTCAACATTTCTTTTCTTCGCGTTACTTTGCGGAACTCGAGTAAGCGCAGAGTGATGATTGCCATTATTATCTAATCATATGTGTTGAGAGCGTGTTGGGGCTTTTTGACCCTGCATTGTCCCACAAGTGCTCACAGAATGTTGGGATAATATTGCGGCATACCACGCACAGAATGTTGAGACGATATTTTCGCAGACCACGCGCAGAATGTTTAATCAATATTAGGCTTTTTCTAGTTGGTTATTCACATGGTACAAAACCGCCATACTTGAGAGCATGGGACACACTAGGGCAAGACTCTGGTGTGAGCCTCTTGGTTGTCTTGTCCCATTGCGTTCCTTGCTCTCCAACATGGCGGTTTTGAACCACGTAAATGACTGCCTGCAAATGGCCTGGGAAACTGCCCACCTACCCCTCTCCTAAGCCAACATCTTGCTGTAGCTGTATGCCACGCAGTAGTTCTGTGTAGGTCAGTTCGTTGAGAAGCCTACAAAATTACGTTTCATAAGCAAGCTGTCTTCACGTAGTCTGAATCCTTTTGTACTATTCTCAAGGTCTAGGACTTGGGAATGAGGGTGCCATTGGCTCCCTACTGAAATTGTTTTCGTAAAAGGAGGGCCCAATGCTGTTAAACATTTTCGTACGACTTGTGTTTGAAAAGTAGATGACTCACTCTCTCTTTTCCCATTGTCTTGCTGATTTTCGTCATTGCAGCTTTTAAATTCTCAGTAAGTAAGGGTATTTTGCACATAATGTTTCTTATAAGAAATAGTAATCAATTCTTGGTTCTTATTTAAAGCTCTCTGAAAAAGCACGTGGTTACCTTTATGTTAATCCCTTGATCAATTGCTTCCAGTTATGCCGCTTCCAGCACGAGAGGCTGGTAGATTTACTTTCAACGCAAGTAATTGGTAGGATTGCTATAAAAAAAGTTGTCATCATCTTCAGTTCCAGAACTTTAAAAATCATTCGTTCACAACCCCATATTGAAAAACGCGGTCACTCTTTACCCCCTGGTTTTTCATATACGTCTGTAATAAAAGTAACTAAATTACTTGTATCGCAAACCTCGCGAAACTCTGCGTGATTAGTGCCACTCACATTAAACCCTGACGGGTGGTGTAAGGAACTGGATGGGTAACCAGTCGCCAATGTCCTGTCGTGAAGACTCCTATTTATTTCAGTCTTTTTTTATTTTTTTATTTTTTTTCGCTGACCTATTTCATTCTTAACTCGTATAGCAAAAAATATTTCGCGTTATTTCGGCCTCCACACGAAAAACAAATGGCAAGTTCGCATGCCAACTCAACAGGTACGTTCAACGCGGAACGAGGTGGGGAGCTGAAACCTTTCTTTATTCCATCGGCTGGAGAAAGCGCCAAGTTGATTGTGGGGTTGTCTAAGTATAGCATAAATTCAAAGATAAATGTCCGGGAATAAGCAAGGTTTTGATGGTTAAAACTAAACAGAAAAACTCTTTCGATACACATAGCCGACAGAAGCAAACTCGTCTGCGAAGTGAGACGCAATATTAAAGTGCTTTTATCTTTTTTTTTCGCTCTTATTTTGAATTTAATGGTAGGGATGGCGAATGGTGAAATCCGAGACTCGCCGAGACGCCGAGATCCTAGTTAGAAATCCGAGCCCGAGACTCTTTGGTAAAAAGTTTCGAGACTCAAAAAAAGGGAAAACAAACCATGCAAAAACGAGACTTCGAGACTTATCAAAAACGCTTCCGAGATTTCGAGATCCTGCCAAAATTTTTCGAGACCCACGTTTTTCGTCGTACCATTCGCCACCCCTAATGGTCCAAATCGCTTCCATTTCCTCGTTAAAATACTTTTTCCTTGGAAATTCATTGCCAAAAGCATTTCTAGATCATCAAAACGGCACGAAAAACAACCAAGCAAGTTTGTCGTGGTTGTGTTTTGTCGCGTCCTTGTTAAGCAACTGCGAACACCAATCCGATATGTAGAAATATGAATAGCCAAAAGCCCACGTTCGATATATTAAAATTCTAACATGACCCCGAGGCTGGCTTTCTGGTCGTTTTTGTAGATTTCGTTTGGTTTTATTTGTGCTCAAGTCTCTTCTGGGAATTGCGAGACAATGAAGTCGTGAAAAATTTGCAATTTTGATTCTAACGCCTCGGAGTCATGTTAGAATTATTCTAATATATCGAACGTGGGCTATTCGTGACTTGTTATTTTAATAGTCGCTTAGAATTGAATGAAACAATGGACACTGGCTGTTTATAAACAATTATGGAGTATTCGAGAAGCGCTTGTGGTAGGCTTCATTGTGTTTACTGCACAAATCTGAGACATCCAATACCAACTGTACACGTGCAAGCTTTGTCCTGGAAATCATTCCTTTCTTTACTTTGGTGCATGCTAGCAAGGAAGACTGCCATCCACTTTGGAGCTAACCATAATGCCACGTTAAACTTGCTTTGACGCAATTGTAGTTGTATAGACCTTGTAATCACGTACACACCAAAAACACCTGCAGAGATGTTGCACTTTGATGCGAAAGCGTTTCACTTCGAAAGACCTTTCATACCACAAGCAATTGTCAAACACTTGTGTAGTATAGTTCTGTTTATAATTCTGGTGGCTGGTTTGCTTTCCCATTAAATTGCTGTGGCATCGCTGCATAATGTATTTACTACACTTATATTTACCCACTTACTTTGTCAAATGCAGGAGAACCTCTGTGGAGTTGATTCTTATTACTTAGGGGCCATTTCCAAGTTCAGGAAGATAAATAACATTTCGTCACTGCGTGGTTTCGTTCGCGAATTAGGAATTTTCACGTCTTAGTCGTGCATATACGGCAGAGAAATGTACAAATAATGAGTGATGCATGTGCAAAGTTGTTCTGTGGCTTATTAAACCTATTGTTCTCGTTGCCGACGCATTGTTGGATTTTTAAGTCCCTATTGGCTTTCCTCCACCATTAGTACCACCATTTTCCATAGTCTTTCCTCTTCCACCACCACCACAATTCCGTTGTCTTTCGTCTGTCGAAACCACCAAATTTCCATTGTCTTTCCTCTTCCACCACCGCCACATTTCCGTTGTCTTTCCTCCACCATTGGTACAACCACATTTTCATTGTCTTTCATCCACCATCACCACCACTGTCACCACCACATTTCCATTGACTTTCATCCATCGCCGCCGCCATATTTCCATTGTCTTTCCTCCTTCACCACCACCACATTTCCATTTTCTGTCTTCCACCATCACCGCACTTCTATTATCTTTCCTCCACCACCACCGGCGATCGCAACTACCACAGTTCTGTTATCTTCCCTCCACCTCTACCACTACATTTCTATGATTTTCCCACTTTATCGCCACCACCACCACATTTGTACTGTCGCACCTCGATCAACACCACCTCCGCCGTAACACTTTTTTTTCTCTCCCCCACCCCATCATTCTCCGCGACTGCCTGTTTTGTGATGATTTTTCTTCCCTCTTCTTATTAAATTCTATTTTTCCTTTGATTTATTTTGGAAATGGGGTCAAAACATACTCTACAGCCATGTCACGGTAATTAAATGAGAAACCACTGCAGAAAACGGCGTACAATATCCTTGCAATACTGCTCTTTGTTAAACAAGCTTTGATATTTAATTTTCGTTCCCATTACAAGCCTGGTGGCGTAATTGGACTTGGGACTGACTCCTGAGAAACAAACTGTTGAATCGTAGGAAATAAAATGACATTTTTGACGTCAGCAGGCGTTTTATGGCATCTTTACAAGAAATATTGAAATATATCTGTTGAAATACATGTATCGTGCTTTGCAGCGAGAATTACGAAGCGGTGCGATTTTTTCAAAGTGCGACAGAAAAGTGTGTACCTCCTGTCTTCAATCCTATTAACGCATTATCAAGGGTTGTATGCTTTTCCTATCTAACACTTTTAGGCATTTCATATTGCTTAACATATCTGGCATTTTCATGGTCACTATTAACAAAAACAGGACAAATGCTCACCATTGACGAAGAGGATGATGAATGTGACTATTTAACGGATGAATTTGAACGGCAGCCGAAGAACGGCGTGGACAAGGACCACGAACCGGATGAAAATCAAAAACAGGAGCCGAGAAAAGGTGACAAATGAAGGTGGCTTAGTGACAGGAAGAAAGGAAGAAAGTCAGTTGTCAGGAAGTTACCTTGTTTCACTCAGTCATCAGGGCCATGCTTCCGCTTCGTCTTAAGTTTGTTGCTTGTAATTCCTTCATCTTCCTTCAACTGAAAGGAGTTGTTGTGGTGCAATGTTAAAAAGCTTGCGATAGAGCTCCTATAAACTCCAAGAGCTACCAGAAAGATTTTAAGAACACCCCAAAGTTTTATTTGCCGAATCTCCAGAAACAGATAGTATCATTTCACTGTCAAGCCACACAATGTTCATATTGACTGTACTTTCGTTGTTTTTGTTGAAAAACGCTCGTATTTATTGTAAACTGCGTTCACTTATTATCTTTTTTTAGTTTGCCATTTCACTTTGTTCCGCTCTTAGTCTCTTAACCACATGTTTTTTGAGTTTCTGTTGTTGCATTTGCTTTGTTTTGTAACATTTGCTATCCATAAACTACGGGAATGGTTACACGCTTTTGGCGCTAAGATTCTTGGGATGGTGAAGGTTAACAATATAAGGGGTTGCCACGAAGCTCCAAGAACGATTTGTTTTTAATTTGAATTAGCTAACGACTGAAACAATCGATGAATAAACCAGACAGCAGGTGTGTTTTCAAAGGCCAATGAAAATAGAGGTTTCTAAAAACATCGCGGCTCCTGGGTGTAATTATAAGCAATGGTTGGTTGATGTTTGCCATTGAATGCTATCGTCCAGTTATAGCAAACGATCCCAAGGGGAGTTGCGCCGACAGCTTGAACCAGTGCTCTTTTTAGTTTATGTCGTTAATATTCATTGTCAATAAAAGTTTTCACTTTCTGTCAGAAAGATAGTCTGTTTGTTTGCGCGTGTCACATTATCACTTGTAACTTGTACACTAAGTGCATTCTTTGTTCTTGCTGGAGCTTTACCGGTAAAAGTACTGAATTGAAAATCTGGAAAAAGCCGCTAAGTTACACTGTACTCATCACAGCTTGTGTTATGTTCGTTCTTATGTTTCAGCTCATATAATTTCATGCAAAAATGATTGATGTTTATGTCCAACTAAATGTCATTTTTAATTGACAGGAACGGAAAAACCCTCGTCGGCCAAATCGGACACCACGTCTGAGCGCCCGCGTAAGGTCAGCTGTGACCTGGTAAATAAGCAGGGAAGTGACGAAGGTGATCAATTATTGAGAATAGTAAAGTCATCTCCTGCTTTGAAGAAAGGATCCCCAACGAGGAAACGAAGTCTTGGTAAGATATTGACTTTCTAAAATAGAAAGAGATGAGATGGCTGCTTGCAAGTGTGTATTGTGTTTCCGCGTACACTTTTCTCACCGCATATCATGTGCACAAGTGAAATGTGTAAGAGGAAATTTTCAGGGAGACCGTCTCTACTTCCGGTTGACATGAAACGCCTTTGTTTAAGGTCGCTGTTTACGTTTCAGTGGCACTCAGCACAGCTATCGCAAGGAGGGTATTACGAGGGTGTGGCTCACTCATGTGATAAACCGGCCATGTTGTTGGTCAGTACATTATACACTTAATGTCAGATCCCTCGGGAAACCAGTTAGTTTTGTTTTCCTTCGAGTCAGGATGTTTCTTGAGACGGATGTATCATGATCGGGATACGTTTGATTTTAGCCAAGGCCATGTGACCAAGAATCAACCAATGGTAGTCCCTGTTTAGTTGAGTGAAAGTATAGGAATATAACAATGCAATTTGTTTGCAGATTCTGCATGAAAGTAGAGACTCAAATTTTTTTGTTCTAGACGTCATGGCCGTCATGACATTACATGAAAATCTGACCACGGTTTCTGTGATTTGCATGAAATATTTCCATGACTTAATTTATTACGTGGCTTAAAGAACCTGTTACAGTGGTTCAGATACTTAGCAGTTTAAGTAACCACCACGGCAAAGGTAGTGAAAAAGTAATGGCATGTAAGAGTGAATTTCCTTTTTACCATTATTCCAACTCTCTCAATCTGTCAAAAGTATGCGAATGTGTCTGGAGTTACATTGTTTGGGGACGAGATCCAAGTTTCCAATGATCCATATCATGGGTGTATTCACGTCCTCCGTGAAACGTTTCGTCAGGACATTTCACGTCGTACTAGAACAGAGGACGACAAAAGTGCAGCATGAAGTATGACACATGCAGAATTGTTGTTTGGCTGATTTCATCCAGTCTTTTTTTTTTTTTTGATCGCATTGTCGTGGTTTAGTGTAATCCTCGTGGTTGCTTAAGCTGTTTACTGGGTTGGTTAGGGAAATTTAAGGGAAAATCATAAAGCGATTGACGAAACAAATCGTGGAATTAAATGGAGATTGCGCCCTTTACCCGTAATCAATATATATTTTTATTTTATTCCAGTGCCCCTCCCCCGATTCTCTTACACTAACACAGAAGAACAGCACTAACACGTTGGGTTGGTAGTCTTTTGGTTCCGAGCTTTCAGACTTAGAAAGATTGTTACCATTGAGTGATCAGTATTAACACAGGTTACGTGAGAGATCCCAGAAGTTCTTTTGTCACCTGCTAGTACCCACTTTCCTTAACCCAAACTACTTTTGTTGTTTTACAAAGGATCTGCAACGTCTGCTATCCGTGCGGTGAGAAAGCTTTCTTACGCCATCTCAAGTGCATTGGTCGTTAGACCTTATTCGGTTACAAAGAGCACAAAGAACAGTCGCAAACCACCAAGTAAGCAGCGGTTTTTGTTCACTTCACTAGTAATAAATAAAAGTAAAACCAGTAGCAATATCTATTTCCCCTTTCCTCTACACATTGCATCTCCTCGTGGGACTTGATTTACCGCAGACTATCTGTAAACTGTCTCTGAGGCAAACAAAACCTTTCCTGCGACGCAAACAAAAGGACAGTGGTGTTCAGACAGTATACTGTATGCCTAAGATGAGCTACAAGGTTATGTTCACACTTAGTGACCAGACGTGGTGCCCACATTCGCTACTCGCTGGACACTAATGTGAACTTCAAAATGGCGTCTGACACACACGGCGATACGATATGTGCACACTTACATGTCAAGTATCTTAGGTGTGAACGCAGCTCCATTTTATGCCGGTACACAGGCCTTGGGTCCACAGGCACCAAGGGTGAACATAGCTTTAATCAATCCAACATGGGGAGGAAACAAAGGAGTACTTTCGAGACTCACCTGTAATAACTGCTACTGCCGAACAAGTGGCCCCACAGAGCATAATAGAGAGATTAACAGTCACGTTTACGGCAAAAGGCAAACGTCAGATTCAAGTTGAGAATTTCTCAGAATAGGAAATAAGAAGATAATAACTGTCCATAATGTTCACTTGATCACGTGGTACAACTTGATCACCTGGTACAAATTCACGTTAGCCGTTTGGTGTAAACGTAATCTATCTATTGTTGGTCCTAACCGGAGTTTGTCCTGCTTCAAATTAATTTGAAATCACTTTTAATCTTAGTTGCAGATTTTTACGAAGAAATGACCAAGGTAGAATCGCTGAACCCCCTGCGTACATTGCACAACTCAGTGCCGCTTAAAGAAATGGATGGCTTTTTTGATAAAACAGCGGGGAAAGGTGCTGAAAACTTGTTTACGCCTATCAACACACCCTCTAGAAAACCTCCTTCAAGAAGGCTTGCTGCGCGATCAACTTCCAATCCCGTGCAATTAGCCGAGAAAAAGAGTTCCACGGGGAGTGAGCCGGACACGGAGGGTGTTACCGATCTGTTAACTGAGGTCATTCAAAAGCTAGATTCTTGACAACAGTTATTTTTACGATATTTAAAATAGTTCATTCATGATCAGTTATTGCCAAATTGTACAATAAAGTGCCCATAGCAATATGCAGCATCCAGTGATGTTGGGAGGTGTTGGCCAACAATGTTGCGTCCGTTTGCACGTGGCCTAATACCCAGGAGAAATTAAAAAGCAAAGGTTATGCAAAATTTTGCGGTGGCAAACAAGGTGTATTTTGGGAGATGTGCAAATGGAGACTCATAGATTATTTAAATGTTGTTTAAATTATGCAAATCGAGACAACAAAAATACAAATTTTAACTTGTACTGGTGTTTTGCCTTCCAGTTTCTTCAGAATTTTTGTCGTCATTGTATTGTTTTCTTACTTTTTTTTTTTTTTTCTTACCACATGATTTCTTTCAATAAAGTGTTATTTTACAAATTGAATTCTTTTGGTGTTCAGTCTTAAATTGGGCAATGAGAAGGTGCTCATAGTCCTGTTTTTGTATTTGTCATGTTTTGCGCGCGTTCGTATTTTCGATGTAAGCAGGGTGACTTTAAACTTGATAACACCCATCACTTACCACGTACGTTTGGCTCACATTTTTTTGCGGTTTGGCCTTCTTAATGCTCTCCGAAGTTTTCGAAAATGCAATTGTGGGCGCCGGCTTTTTTATACTTGTTTTGTTAGTACGAAAACGGGCCGTTTCAGTCCACGTCTTTTGGTCTTTTGTTTTTAAGTTCTAAGTTGACTGTATTTTAGCCCAATATTGTCATTTGACACGGTTTTTTGACATACAAGTTGTAAATGTGTAATACCTTGGACATAATAAAAGTTCGTTTTAGAGAAAGGAACGCATAAGCTGATTTTTTTTATCATTGTGGTGAAAGAAGGGCGCGCCTTCATTAAAACCTTCTCCCGTTTGGTTGGTGAGTTAGGGCCTGTTTACATTAAGGTGCGGAACCCGCTTAGGTGGGGCAACCCTCCTGTTCATGTAATCTCTCATTTTAATTTGATCACGTTTACATGAAGGGTGGGATGACCCATAGCCTGCGTAGCAAGCGTTTCCGTGCGGTTTAGGAGCAAAGAACGAGGAACGGCGCCAATAAAAGAGCTGAGAGGGCGTGGGGAAGAAAGGAAGGAAACGCTTGCAGACAAACCCTGGGATTTTGAAAACCGCCCACTTGGCCTGTCATGCCTCAGTTCGCGCACCGACATTTGATGCTGTCGTCAGCTGTCATAATTGACCAATAAAATGTTTGGCTTTCAGTTGAGCGGAAATGAACTTCAGAAGACGCGTGTGTGTGAACCCAAAATATATTTTTTTGTAAAAAACGCTGTGGCTTTTTGTGAAATTTACGAAGAATATAGAACTGCCGGCCATTTAGTGTTTTGAAAACCTTGACCGGCAGTTGAGCTGAAAAAATTTCTAAGTGTCACAAAACGTGATTTCCTCCTCTGAGCCCAGCGCAAACCAAACACTAGACCAAAGATCTGTAAAGCATTTCAGGATCGCTTGACCTTTCTAAATCGACATATGATAGTTTAGATTCGCTGGAATCTTTCGATTTTGTGAAATTTATTGAGAATATAGAACTGCCGGCCATTTAGTATTTTGAAAACCTTGACAGGTTACCGGCCATATAGCCACAGCTTTTGCATTTTGAAACACCTGGACGGCGTATATGTTGAAATGTCAATGAATCCGAACAATCAATACAGGCTTTGGACATTTGTCTTTTTAATCCATCTAACAGAACAGTCTGTAAATCACCATCACCAGAATTCAACATCCCTAAAAAAAAAACACTAACGAGTTGGACCCAGCATGACACATTGCAGGAAACCATCGCATTCGCGGACAAAAGAAAATCGCTTTTAGTTATTCAGATCCAGGAGGCACTTTGGGGAAAAAAAAAAAAAAAAAAAGGAGGCACTTTGGAGAATAAATTAAACGACCATTTAGTCGCAAGAAGAGCCTTACGTTTCAAAAGAGGTCAAAGAGAATGCTCTTGCCGACTAGAATTTAAAACAACAACAATTGAAAATTAATATGTGTGTCACGTACCATACCGTCATCTCAGTATGAAACAAACCTTTGATCGACACATGTCAACATTGTTCGACTAGCCGAGCCAATCAGGCGCTGCGTTCGCTGGCGAACGCAGGTTTTCAAAATCGAGGGATTTGTCTGCAAGCGTTTCCTTCCTTCCCTTCCCCCTCCCCCCACTTTCATTTTTTGGCTCTTGTTTCATTTCTCGCGCGGCCAAAACCTAGAATACCGTTCCTTGGTCTTTCTTTGCTCCGAAACCAAACGGAAACGCTTGCTACGCAGGCTAGATGACCCACCACATGTTACCTCAGCTACCTTGGGTCCCCCACCTCCATGTAAACAGACTTTGGGCCAGTTTACGTGAAGGTGGGGAACCCCAGGTAGGTGAGGTAACCTGCTTAGGTGGGGTAACCCGCCTGTCATCAGTCATTTTAATTTGAGCACGTTTACATCACCTATCTGGGGTCCTCCACCTCCATGTCAACAGGCCCTTATTTTACCCTGGCTTAAGGCCACGGCGCATGCTAACAACAGTGCGAAAGCCGTACCCATCTACCCCACCTCACCTCAGGGGGCATTTATCGGGGATCTTCGGAAAGCTGTAACTGCCCCGTGCTAGGCCAGCGGACCCACGATGGTGCCTTAAAATCTGTGCAAATGCCCCACCCCAGGGACAAAACAAAAGGTGTGTTTTCTTTAAAGACGCAAAAATCGCAAATTCACGCAGTGCATAAACAGTCTTTTAAAACTTCATTAGTGAAACTGAAAAACAGCAACAAAGCTAGTGCTGTTCATGTTATCTGACAGTTGTCCCGATTTTTCGGACCGCGTGAAATTTTGCCATTCGAGGAAACATACTTCTTTGCTGAAACGTCTGTTAATTTCTTTGCAAAGCATCTGGGCTACAGCTGTAGCCCGGCCATATACATTGCATACTTCGACTTACGCCAGCATTGTGAATCACGGCCTGTGCGTGACATAAGGCTGTGTGACGACACAGACGAATCAGCTGATAATCCGGGAATTTGACACTTTCCCTCGGCACATCTTCCCGGACACAACTTCTGTTTCGCCCATTCGTTTTTCTCGGTGAGTACAGTGTTTTATATATATTATGCTGCTTGCATAGATGATCGGTTTCTCTGTAATGTTCTGAGCTTATTTAGAGTAGTAAAGCTATGAGAAGACATTCTTTAAATCTACTCAACCTCTAAGAACACGAAATAATCGGCTACATTTTTGCATTATAGAATCCTTTTGACCATTGAAATGTGTAGTTTTGATCCATAGCATGAGATTTTAATTTGCCTGCTAATACAGCCGCCCTTCATTGCTCCGTGTTGTTGGTAAATGTTTCGAAATGTCCCTAGTGACGGGAAGCGATGAGAGGCGGCTAATTCGAGGCTAGATTTAAAAGTGCTACAACACTTAACATGCCAGTGGCTGATCCAGACCGTCAGATTAGCGGAGACGGGGGGGGATCATTCAAACCCTGAGATAAGGGGGAGGGAGGCGGTTTTAAAAAAATTTTTTTCGGGGCTTTTGGCCTCAGTTTGGTCTAAAAATAAGGGGTGCTCCCTCCCCTGGCTTCACCACTGCTTACTGGCCACCAAACTTTGTATAAGCTTTATGCATTTGAATCCTGTAAACTACCCAAACATGAAGGGAAATCATAACTTAAAGAATGAGAGCGAGTGATAAAAAAGTAAATCTCAATTAGTCTTATTATGTGTATGTTTCATCAATCTTGACCTGTGAAAATGGCATACGTGTTTCTTTTTTGCAAATATATCGACTGGGCCATTTTTTCTCTAGACCACCTCCCTCCCCCTCCCCCCCTGCTGGGGAGGAAGTTTTTGGATATGATCTTAACAGGTATGTGCCAGTGAACAGGGTACAGTTTTCAGGGTCTGAAGGCTTACATGCTCTGCTGCACACCTTGTATTCAAAGAAAGCAAATTTACACCATTGCTAAAAGCCCTACACTGGTTATCCGTAGCATATTGAATACTTTTTAAAATTTTATTGTTAACTCCTAAGGCCATTCATAAACTTGCTCCGACTTACATTTCCAAACTTGTATCCCTGAAAGACAGTGGGGGTAACTATCTAAGATCAAGTGGCGGCAAACTTCTTAATATTCCATCATGCAGTCTCTTTCTAGACTATGAGTAGTCCCCATTTTTCCTCAGGGATAGTAGAGCAAGCAAAATGCAAGTGCGTGTGAAAATCATCCCACACAAGAAAAGGCGAGACGTGTGTCACCTTTTCTCTCATGGGGTGATTTTTACACGCGCTTGCATTTCGCTCGCTCTACTATCTTCAGAGACCCTGCCTCATTATAGTCTATTCTTTAGCCAATTATACTGTACAATCCAAAAATGTGCGACCCCATTCTAGTCAATCCAGTTGTGAAAATGTGACCCCATCCAGTGGCACATCCCCATTAGCTTCTTTAAGGAAGAACCTCCCCCATGGAGTTGATCCAAGCTGTGTTTGATTAGAGAAATTTAGACAAATATTTATGGCAAACAGCAAAATACTAAGTCAATGTGTACCATGTGATAGTCTTTTCCCTAAGCTTTATCTCTCAGTCTCCCTTTTATAATGTGATTTAAAATCTCCCTGTTGATTTAATATGGCTTAGTTTGACAAGGTAGTTACGGCTTTAATCTTTTCTTTGACCACAACAGCAACTGTATTTTTTGTATTTTCGTGTTCAATGTTGAACCGCCTGGTTAGCTCAGTTGGAAGAGCACCAGTCTGCCAAGTGGGAGGTCATGGGTTCAAACCCCAGCCAGACCACTGAGAAGAAAGTGCTGCCTTTGTAATGACATCTGCGAATGGTTAGACTTTCTAGTCTTCTCGGATAAGGATGAAAAATCATAGGTCCCATATCACAGCACTCTCACTCTCACTGTAACTGTAAATATCATATTATCCACTCCCCTCAGGGCTTTTCAGGGATAATTTACAACACTGGTTGGGGGACTTTGCCAGACTGCTTAAGGTGCAGTTTACAAGTAATGAAGGAATGAGTAATGATGCCCCCATACATGAATGTGAAACTGATTTGTCACTGATTTGTTCTTGTGGGATGTAAAAGAGCCCACATCACTATTCAAAAAGAGTAGGTGTCGTAGACCCTGGTGGTGTGGCCAACCTTTCCGGGTTGTTGGATTGGGTAGGGATGGTACCTCACATGGGACCTGAGTCCCATTCGTGCCCATTCCCTCTAGGCAGGCCTATGTCCAGATAAGCTGGTAAATCTAAATCTGAATCCTGGCATTTGCCCAATTTAACTGTCCAGATTGCACCTAATTGCAGTATGGAGTACTTGAATTTTTCAAATTTTGAGATCAACAAAGTCATACTTTTTTTTTTGCTTTTTGGCTAAGTTCAAGTTCAAGTTCAATTTTGAAATTTACGTTTACTTATTAACACTCACATTTTCCTTCAAAACAGTTCGTTTCCACGACATAGCATACAACTAATCAAAGCAGGAGGAAATTAAATTAAAATGTACGTAGGATTACGTAGAACAAGGAGAGGAGAGCAAACTCTTTATTTCAAAAAATAAAAAGCACTGGCACATGAATTTTAGAAAAAATTTACAGTAAGTGGATAAATTTAAAAGTTAAGTAAATTAAAAAGTTTGTGTGATTAGAAAGGAGTTTATTGGTTAAATTGCTTGGGAAAGGAATTCGGTTGGTTAGTTGGTAAGTGAAAACCCATAATAATGTAACATACCTGTACCACTAACCCGTAGTATTATTTCCAACTGCATTTTTTGTTGAGACATTTTTTTCCGGCAATGGATTTTTTGGAAAATCTTTTTACTCTACCATTCCCTCTTTCTGCACTTCCATAATTCCTCCTGAGAAAAACATAACATTAAGAAGCGTTGGGTATTTTTGTTTGTTTACAGACCCACTTGTTCAAAAAACATTGTCATGGAAACAGGGCAGGAGTTGCAGTCCATAAATCTCAGCGGATACTCAAAGCAAAAACTGCCAAATATACTGTCTGGGAATGAAGAAGTTGAAGAGCGTCAACAGTACCCTCCTGAAGACCAAAATCGCCAAAAGGTCGTTCGTTTTTATGGTCGTAAACGGCCATCACAAGCTGCAAGAATACGCGATATTCCAGAGAAAAGAATCAAGATGGAACGTGATGATGATAACGAGAAGCTGGAGGAAGAGGAAAAACAGGATGAGTTTCTCAAAGCAGCCACTCGAGCAGCTTTTCTTTCAGCATTTGTTGAATACCTCCAGACAACAGATGCTGGATCAATGACTGAGGAAGAGGCCAAGGTGCATGCTACTCAGGTCGGTGATGTAATGGGTTCCATTGACTGTGAGATGGAAGATGGCGACACCATACACTGCCTCCTTGATCGTGGACGAGTGTCGAAATGGATACAATCCAGTGCGGGAAAGAATAGGAAGCGTTTGTTTTCCCTCGAAAAGTTTTACGTGTTTCTTGGATGCCAGGGTTTCCCTCTGCAACTGGCAAGAAGCCTGAGTTCAACCATCTCAAACTGGACGAAAAATGTCCACGAATTGGCTGCATTTATACACGCCCATCCTGTATTTGGTGCCCAGATGATGGTCAAAGAAAAATCTACCGCAAGCACAAGTGTAACAAGCACGCAGACCAGTACAAGGACCAACACAGCTGCTGGATTACCATCTTCAAATGAAAGCGGTGATAGCTATCGTGAAAGGAAGGGTTGGAAAAGCGAGGATTCCAAGCTCATAATGAATCACTTCAGTTCCAACCCCGGCAAAGCTAACATTCGCTCGAAGATGAAAAGAAAAATAGAACTTCAAGGACTTTTGAACAGAGAAGGTTTTGACCGTATCTACGAGAAGGTGAAAAGCATCTTTAGAAAGAAAGTTAAAACAAACAAGAAACAGTGTAAGCGACGTGTGGCTTGGAAAAGCGATGATATCTGTCTTCTTTTAAACCACTTCAAAGGAAATCCCGGGAAGGCCGCCGTGCGAAGAAAACTTCATTCAGCTGAAGCCCTTCGAGAACTTACTAACAGGGAAGGCTTAAACCGTATTTATGAAAAAGTTAAGAGCCTTTTCAAAAGAAAAAAATTAGCTGTTTGTGACAGTTAACCTTCGAATGAGTTGAAGGATCATCGTTCAGTTCTTCCCCAAAATTTGGGTGACGGATAACTTTGTTATTTGAATCGTTTAATTAAAAGTTCGAATACAAACTGAAATTTGACATTTGATGGTATACGGTTTAGATATTTCTCAATAATCATTAAAATGCATCAGATGTTCATGTAATAAATTAGGTGTTGATGTTTGTATGCATCACTTTTAGCCTGTTCACGGTCTGTTCACAAACCGTTTAGAGATATTTGAACGAGCGCCTACGTGCGCGCACATGAGAAAATAAACCGGCTTGCACGCTCGGTTTTCTCAAGTTCTCGCCTACTGTATTTCTTGCAAAAGAAAAAGAAAAAAGTCAGTGAACAGGATATCTAGAAAATAGGTTTCAAATCGCTTGTTTAGAAATTAGAAATATGCTGCTACTGACAATATAAGATTGTACTCAAGGGTGTTATTAAGAAAGTAATGGGGAATTGTGCAAAGGCCAAACGATGTGAACCCAGTATATAAAGTAACTGTTTCCTCTTTCTCTTTGATCTTGAAAGTCTGCGCCAAATTTTCTTCCTATCACCTCTTCGAAAATTCCCAAAGCATCCAATTGCCGAGTTTAAGAAAAACAGCCAACATTTTACGACACCTTCACTGGTTTCCACCCAGATCTGGGTAGTGCTTCTGATTGGTTGAAGCAAATTTCTCTCGCGACACAACCAATCCGAAGCACTACCAATATCTGAGTGGTGAATGTCAACAGTATGGGATTTTTGTAGTCGTTGTTTAGACATCATTTCATGGGAAAACCAGTGGAGGCATCGGGAAATGTCTGCTGTTTTCTCAGGCTAGCAGTTACCAAAGTTTTGCTCCCTCAAAAGGCCTTCTTTCTACTACTGTTGTAGATCATTGGTGTACCCGCATTGACATCATCCCTTAACCTCGACACAAAAGCTAATTTGCCGTTTGCCTGTTGTTGTTGCTGTTTGTTGCTTGTAGTTGGAAGAAGGAAAATATTTTCCTACTATAACTTGGATTTCTGGTTACTACCCCCAAACTGTTAAAATTCATAAACACTTGTTGATCTAAAATATTTATATTATGAAATAATTATAGGCATATAGAATAATGTAAATAAATATTTTATTAAAGGACTATTATGATGCTGCTCGAGTCAGTCTCTTGTCCTTAAAGTCAAATAATACAGCCTATCTTCTTTCAGAAGTGAATGATAAACTGAAATGAGGCGAAAGAGAGGAAAGCATAGAGCGCACCCTTATTGTGGACACTAGAAATAGTAAGTTAGAGTGGCAGGGATTCCAGACAAATTGTTGTGTTCTGTGACCGTTGTAAAGTTATTGTAATATAATGCAATGATTTCTTATGTATAAGATCAAAATGGACAATTTTTACCTAAATATTGTCTATCGTCGTTCCTGTGGCTAAAAAAAGACGAATTATAGCGATTTGAAGGGTTTCAGTTACATTCGAGACTTACCTGAGCGTATAGTACAAAGGGAAGACTGTCCGGTTGGTACTCACCAGCATCAGCATCTTTTTTGCGGACAGTCATTGAAAAATTTTGTAAGGAGCTTGTCGAGAGCTAGCATCAGCAGGTACATTGTATGTCTTGTACATTGAAATTTCCATTGCACTGCTCTTCACAAACTTTTGCAAATTTCTTCCACTCGCAATTATTCGTCTTCTTTTATACTGTGTTAGCAGACTTTCGAGCAGCGAAGTTCTTGACTTGAGTCAGGCTCGTCTTGCTTGGTTCCCTCGAAAAGCTCCCCGAAATCCACATGAAAGTTTGGCAAATTTGCTTAATCTTGTAAAGTTTCCCGTCGTTTTTCTCTGTCTGCGTACAAACCTTTTAAATACTTTTCGAAAGAGTCTTCCGAAGACATTTTGACCGCAGAAAAAAGTTTCAAATTTAGCGGCCGGACGTACTGGAGAATATCAATCGCAGCGTGCGTACTCGCCATCAAAAGTAAATAAAAGAAAGTAAATAAATAATCTGAAACGAACGTGACTTTTCCATCAAGGAAGCTTTAGTCAAGTGCACCTCATACAGCAAGCTAGAAAAAATGAAGCAAACGGTCACCAACCTTGCCCAATACAAGTTTATATTTGATTGTAAAGTAAGCAAATGCAATTCGTGCTGTCTGTATCAACTGCATAAAATTTTAATACTATATTGCAATTAAGGTCATAGCCTGTTCCAGTGGTGTGCGTGCGGGGCGAGGTCAGGGAGCGGAAAAAATTAGGAGGAAGAGAGGGAGAGAGGACTGGGAATGCCTGTGAGATTTGTTTCGCCCACTTCAGTTGGCTAGTAATCCGACCTTAGTTTTTAGTCTTAAGAGTTGTCAATCAAGCAATGGCGACGACTCGCGCTGTTCACTGAATTATTTTTAAAAGATATGTATGTATTCAGAAAAAAATCGTTTATATTTTTTTTCTGGAAAGGAATACATCCCTAATTATAAACTCTAAAAATGAACGAACTGGCAAGCAGCACTCATGCGTTTCTCTTTCTCCGCTGTTGATTTTAACTCAGCAGATCGTAGACTTGATCCTGTGGGTTTGTAGTTATTATTGAAATACTGTTTGAATGATGGTCAGTAAAAGCTTCTACACGTGCAGTGTAGCTTTGGAAGACGTTATAAGTGAATAGAGATCACTAAAGCACATCTCAATAAGACTAGCCTATTTGTTCCTTTTCACAAAATCGGTAAATGTTTTGACAGCCAGCTTTCAGAAATTTTGGGGCTAAAGATGCTGCGTTTTCTTCTCTTCTGAATTCACAGCCAACTCATCCAGTAAAGATCTTTCAAATGAATCTTGTAAGTACTTTTTCATCACAGCGCATACATGTGCTACACAGACCTTAATGCACCTGGTTTACTCCCCCCCCCCCACCCCCCTGCTCTCGATTGTCCTGATTTCAACGTTTAATTGAACAGTGTATACTATAGCACGTGTCATGCCCACGTATAAGTATGTGTAATTGGACAGTATGCACCATTATGCATGCACACCCTTGGATGGGTTTTTTCTTTTTCACCACTAGCAAAATACTCTTGAATATTTAGTGTTTTAACTTTAAAAACACTAAAAGCTAATAACCATAAATTTAATTTGTAATAGCTATGATTAACTGGTAACAGAACTTCGTGTAGACCAATTCGGTCTGTAATCATACTCATGATTAAAGAAAGCAGACTTGAATTGGACCCGACTTACTTAGTCCTATTATCGTTTTTAAAGTGGACCACTTGCGTGCACAGATTCTCCACTAATGGTTTAGTAATACCACTCAAAGTAACCTTTTTTATGTTGCAGGCCATGTTTCAGAAGGTCGGGTTATGAAAGTGATACATGACCGACAGGACAGTGCGAGTAAATTTCCCTCTACACGTGAGTCTCTTGCCAAACCCACCGATGGTGCCATAGTGGTGAAAAAAATCTAAAGAGAAGAGCAGAACGAGATAGTCAACAATCTCCATCTGAAGACTGCCATGATCAAAACAGGCGCTCGCTATCGGCTGAGAGATCTGGCAAATCCCTAAACAAGAGAGCAAGAATACATGATGATGATGATGATGATGATGATGATGATGATGATGATGATGTGATTGATGAAGACACCACTAACAACGTCGAGGAGAAGGACGATGCTAAGACATGGAAAACATTTTACGAGAGGCCATCAAATGAAGACACGCCTACCCGTATAGCATATCTATCAGAGTATTTTCAATTTAATCAAACCCCCTTTGGTGGGTTGTTAAGCGAGGACGAGGCAATATCATATACCCGACAAGTTCACAAAATGATGGAAGCTCTAGACAGTGACTCTGACACAATTGACTGTCTTTTGGATGATGAAAGAGTGTGGGAATGGGTGCATGCCCGGATAGAAACAGAATTTTCAGGCCGTACATTACAGAAATACTTACTCTCCCTTGAGAATTTTTGTAAATTTGTTTCGTGGGGGCGTGATCTGCCGCCACATATTCCCAGGTTTAAAAAGGAAACAAAGAGTTTGGCGCAGAGTATGGCACAGAGTTGTAAAGGTTTCAGAAGTTCTGTAGGTAAAATAGCGGTAGAGAAGAGATGGAAGCGCTTGCTGGTAGATCCTGTTTTCGTGCAAGGTGGACGGAGGAAGCTGTGAGAAAACATCAGCTCTTTCAACGTGTATTGCGGCTTGATGATTCAGTCCGTTGAGGCATCTTCGAGTGAACCCCCTCGCCAGGAGCCTACATGTAAATGGCCACGCAGAAAAAAGTGGACCCAGAGAGATACAAAAATTGTAAAGAAACATTTTAAGAACAATCCGGGAAGGAAGGCAATACGGAAGAAAATTGAGGAAGTTGAAGAGCTCCAGGAACTTGTGGAAAGGGAAGGACTGGAAAGGTGCCTCGAAAAGGTTAAAAGTCTCTTTAAGAGTAATTAATAGGAAAAACAGCAAACACAAAAATACGTTTTGAGACATTGAGAACATAAGCGTTTAGATTTTATGATAAAAGAGGGTTTTTTTTTCTGATGCTCTGTCCATGAAAAGTTGCAATTTAGGCAAAGATTTAAAATTAGTGACGAGAAAACTGCAGAAGTAAGTGTAAATTGTTGAGACCTGTAGTTTCTTGGTTTTCATCGTTCTATTTGGTTTCGTGATTTTGTCATCTCTTTTTAAAACTATTGTTGTTGCTGCTGTTGTTAGTGTTTTGTTTTCTATTACGCTTTTAAGTCCCCTTTCCGGAGTGTATTACTCTGTTAAAAATCGGGTTAAACGTCCAGTAAATAGAACGTCGGAAAAAAAGTGAAAGAAATTGAGAAGAGTTCACTTCCTGGAGGGGTTTTAAGGTGAAAAATATTCACCTGGATTAGAAGATTAATTCTTAATTGCTGTTAAGAGAATATACTCTTAAGTGGACTCATTGTTCAGTTACACATTATGATTGGTAGATATTCATATTCATATCTATATCTAATTGATGGGTAGATATTCATGTAATGTTCATCAACAAACTATTCGATATTGCTACCCAGGGTGTGAGGTCTGAAAATAAGCTAACAGTCAAAGAGAACAAATAAAAGTAAAGATAATTTTTATTTTAATTTAAATCTTTATTCACTTTAAAGCTTTTCTTCTTCAAGCAATATTATTTGAAGTTACATGTTACATGCAGCTGTTTGGCAAAACAGAAAAGCGAAATCTGATAATTCTCGTAATGAAAGAAACTTTGACAAAAAGTTGGAATGTTAATTTTAAATAAAAATACATTAAGCGCACAAAAAGAGCATGCCTAGGTTTTGATTGCCGAAATCTACTCTGACCAACCACAATATGCATGTAGATTTTAAACCAATCAGAAACAAGACATAAACAATAGCTAATTTACCGCGGTTTACTCGTTCGTTGTGTTCATTAAAACATCTTTGATGTCATCTGTTGCGATTTCTTTCTGTACGAGGTACATGCGTTTTAACGTGCTATGTCCGTGTTGGCATTAACCCGTTTTTTAAACTCTAAAATAAATGCGTACCTCATTGTCCTTTACGATCAAACGAAGAGTTGTTTTGGGATGAATTAAAATGAACAGGGAATAAAATTCAGAAATCTATTTCCCCTGTCGACCTTCAAACCACAACTTAGGAGACATAAAACTATTTATGCAAAGCTTCGCTCTTGACTGCCGCCTGGCTTTTTACATGCGCGATTACTCCTCCATAAATGAAGGTCTTAAATATTTAGTTTACTGTATTTTTCGAACAACCAAACTGTAACTTATTTTTAACTTATTTTACAATTTGAACTGGACATCACGGAAAGAACACTAAACCCTTAAATTAAGAAACCTCGTCGTAACACAAGGAGTGAGTTCAATATAAAGAACATGCTAGAATTATCCGCAACCAGGGATCAAGTTAATAAGACTTTAACAAGCGTAATCTACAACTGTATGTATTGTTTTAGAGTGTGAAAACAATAGGGACACTTGTAAAAGTATTATTAAATTGGCCCCAGGTGGTAATTTCCCTATAGTGCCATCTAGACGTTTTTTAATCCCATGTTATCATTTAGAAAGCATTTAGAGTAGCTGCATATTATTCCTCTACTTTCAAAGACAAGGGTCCCAACAAATTTTCGAACGGACGAATTTTTTATCAGTTCAACCCGTGAACACAACCGTGCAAATTCTTTGTCAGTTCTGTTTACGCGAGTGCGTACAGATTTTTGCCCCTGTCAGCAATGAATTTGTTTTCGTTTGTTCTTGTTCTTTGTTTTTTTGTCAAAGGCTCCAGGCTTTTACCGCGCAAATTGTGCAAAAACTTGCACTCTCAAGGTATTTACTGGAGTCCGTGTAAATGTGGAACCATACCGGTAAAAAAAATTTGACCTACTGCTGATCAGGTCAAAAAACTTGCACGCTTTCCGTTCAAAGAGTTGCACACTTCCGCGCGTCCTGTGTAAACGAAAGGTGGATCGGTGAGAGTTTTTGTCCGATCAAAAAATTTGTCCGGACCTGTGTAATCGCGGTAGTTTCGCTTTAAATGGTACACTGTGAGCTAGAGCGCGGTCTCGTTTTGCCGTGCTGAAGCTGTCTTTCGTTCTTCTTCCAATAATGATATTCTTTCCTTCATGGTTCGCACCTAAGATACAAACGAAAAGAACACATTGTGTAAAAGTTCTGCCAAAATAGGACAAAAATCAAGCTCAAAAACCTTTAAATCTGAGCTTAAAACGAAAAGTTAAGCAATGACAATACAGATGCCCTTTTCATAAAAGAACCGGCCAGCCTCAAGGAATTGAGGGTAAAAGATGAAGCAAAACCGAAAAAGCACAAAAAAAACATCGATCAGTGTAGAAATGCGCATTATCGCCCCGCTCAACCACTGGGTCGTCCTAAGCTTTGTTTTGCGTTTTGAGAGAAAAAAAGAAGGCAAGTCCCTCGCCTTTGCACTGCAAGGTATAACTTTACTTAGTTAGTGGGTTATTCATGCCCCTCATATGGGCGTAAATAGCATGTCCAAGATCGGAAAGTGCGCATTTTTACTTTCTTGAAATATCGCTGTCCTTTTACCCCACATATAGCCCGCGTAGCAAACGTTCATGTGCGGTTTCGGAGCAAAGAACGAGGACCGCGCGAAAAATGGCACGAATAAAAGAGCGGGGAGGGGGTGGGGAAGAAAAGAAGGAAACAAGTTTCTTTCCATCCCCTCCCCTACCCCCTCTTTCGTTTTTTGGCTCTCGTTCCATTTTTCGCGCGCCCAAAACCGAAATTCCCGTTGCTGGGCCTTTCTTCACTCCAAAACCAAACGGAAACGCTTTCTAGGCAGGCTACCCCACGTGAGGATTATCAGTACCGTTATTGCTCCCTGCCGTGCGGTTAAGGAATACCATTAATTGGTAACTAAACCGTATACGGGATCAAATCATTCGAAGGTCAATATCTTGGGGGGTCAACCCGGCGATCAAAGACCGAACTAGACTCCACCCACTCCTATTAACAAACACCACTATTACATAGTGAGATTAAGAAAATTAAACCTTAGTCTTAGGCAAAAAAAACTCAAGGAAAACATAGAGCTTTCGGCTAGCAGATTTTCCAAAGATAAAGTGACGAAGTGTAAAATGTAAATCAGTGTAAATATCATATTATCCACTCTCCTCAGGGCTTTTCAGGGATAATTACAACACTGGTTGAGGGACTTTGCCAGACTGCTTAAGTTGCAGTTTACAAGTAATGAAGGAATGAGTAATGATGCTCCCATACATGAGTGTGAAAGTGAGATAGAGCACTACACCGGGCACTACCGGTCATACTCTTTACGAAGAGTGTGTGGGTTCTTTAACGTCCCACAGATTTATTACATGTGCAGGGCTTGTGAGGCGGGGCCTACGGTTTATCGTCCTTATCCAAGAAGAGTAGAAAGTCTAACCGTTTGCAGGTGTTATTACAAAGGCAACACTTTCTCCTCAATTATTTAAAGACCCTGAGCGCTGGTCCGGCCGGGGTTTGAACCTACGGCCTCCCGCTCAGCAGACCGGCGCTAATCCCATTGAGCTAACCGGGCGGCGGTTAGACGACAGACGACAGAGGGCGCAGGTCTTTACGACGACTTAACCGATAGCAAAACAGCAAATTTCAGGGTTCGTACCCTTTTTTGAACAAAAAATTCAAGAACTTTCAAGGAAACATTCCCATTTTCCAAGGTCCAAAAATGAGCAGTTTTATCCTGAAGGTCTTTCTGTGTTTGCTCCTTATAGGCACTTACAGTTAGCACTGAAATTCAAGTACTTCAAGGTGCGTGCGAACTCTATAATTTAAGCACAGGACGTCCGTACGCTTCCGTGTTCTCATTTCACGTCGTGTTTTCTTAACTAAATCTGTCTTCCATGAAGCCAAACCGACAGGCCTGGACACTCAAACACGTGAAATTTTCAGATGGATGACAAGTGGAACCTATCACTGTCCCGTCTAGGGTACTTTCACCCCGCCCCTAAAATACTCACCCTTGCCTGGCAATACCTTGCAACTGCGCAAACTATGTTAGAATAGTCTAATTTGCTCCAACAAGAGGCTTTCGACTTCTCAGATTTACACAGTGAGGGAGTTAGAGCTGGAGTTAAGGCTGAAAGCTCCAATTGTCATGTCATTTTGAACAACTTTTTCAGCACTTTTATTTTACAACAATCGTATTAACGAGAGGTACTAACCTGGGCGTCGTGTCTTTCCACCATGGTTATCATCTGCTGTTCCAATTTTCGTAACCGAGCTCCGTGCTTTTTCTTCGCTTTTTCATAAGCTGCCACAAGAGCACCGTTCGCCTTCTTCAAGTCCGCCACGTATTCAGCAGTTTGTTGATGTCTTGTTTCCGAGTTTTTCGACAAACTTTCCAGCGTTTCTACCAACTCCTGAATTTTGGCTTTGAGCTTCTTTTCTCTCCTAGCGGCTTCATACAAGTCCGGCGGGATGTCATCATCGGATGTTTTTAACTCAGCTAGGGTGATAGACGGAGTTCCGGAAGCACTGCCTCCTGATTTTTCGTCCGACTAAAACAAAGCAAAAGTTAGGATGTAACTTTTCTTAAAGTCATACTTCCACTGCAATGAAAACCCTCCGTTCCTCTCCATTTTTTAATATCTTTTTAGGGACTTTTGGCCCGGTGACTTCCTTTTGGCGTTAGTAATTGAGCAAGACCAACTACAAACACTGACTACAAAACAAATAATGCATTTCCGACCGATCAAAATACTGCGGAAAAAGCAACAAAAAATACAATAAACTTTGGATATCAACTATAAGTAAGGCAATGAAGGCGGTGTGCTCCAGTATAAGTGAAGGAGGTATTTGCCGGCCAAGGAAAATAGGGAATGGGATGCCATCGTAGGGTGGGTCAACGTTAAAATTTTCGGAGTTATTTCTAAGACTATTCGTAATTCCCTGTTTTTTCTCCTTAAAATCGTCGAGATCTAGCGTCTACTGTAACGCGCGGTCAACTTGGTGAGTGCAACCTTGGTTGGTCAAATGTACTTAGGAAGCATATATTTTCTCTCCTTCTTTCCCCGCCCGCTACAACCCCCCGCTCGCCCCATCACGGTACATTTAGAACCATAGACTTGGAGTTACCCCGCGAGAGTCCCTTCCCAACACGCCGCAGTCGAAGAATGACCTTTGTCGTCAATGAAGACACCTATTCCGCGGTTGCTGTTGCCGAGCAAAATACAGTGATTTGCAAATCCAGCAGGGCCATTATTTGCCGATCTCAAGATTCTGACAGATGGCTATACTTTTAAAATCTAGTTCAATAATTGCTGTATTATTCCACAAGATTGCTTACTGCGTTGTAATTTTTTTTGTGTGGGAGGGGGGGATAGGAAATGTGCGACCTACAGTGAAATTGCACACTAGCAGAGCAGTAGGCCACAGCAAGACACCAAAAACCGGAACTTAAAGCAGAACCTCCCATCTACTGCACATGAGCCGTATATGGATATCTGCGGTGACGTAATGATCTCTACCCCCAAAAAAAGTTCTCGAAAAATAACTTGAAACGACCTATCTCATACAAATATTTACCTTGCTACTCGCGACGCCAGCATCCTTCTGCAATCTCCTTCTTCTTCGTATTTCATCCTGCATCTCTGACTTCAAATGTTCAATATGAACCAAATAAGCATGTTCCTGCGCATCCCGCGACGTAATTTTCAGCTCTAGAGCTTTCTTCTCCTTTTCAATTAAATAATTCTTAGCTTTTAATTCGGCTTTTTCCTCCTTCAAAGCCATTAATTCCTGCATGAGTACAGCGTTCTCTAAGTCTATTTTAGGATCAAGGGGCTCCAACTTCAAATCTCTTGGTTGCGCCACTTCATGTACGCTTTCCAACTCGATAGCCGTAAGACCGACGGTTGACCTTTCCGATTTCAACTGTTGAATGTAACTTTTTAATCTCGCAGCCTCCTCAGGGGAGAACTCCATGTCATTTGACGAACCCGTTGAACTAGTTCTACTGTTAGATGATACTGACTCCCATGGCTGTCCGCAATTACTTTGAGTCTCAAAATTCCGATCAAATTTTTGAAGCAAAAACCGCGCTTCGTTTTCCGCCATTCGCCTCCGATTCACGCATGATTCCACATCTTCGGGTTTCCGATCATTCTCGGCTTCGTTTTCGCCCTCTTCGGTATATATTAGTCTATAAGGTGACTCCGAAGATGGATTCGCATAGCCATGGAGGCTAGTTTTAACACCAGCGGCCCGACAGTTAGCGAGAAGTCTCGCTTGTTCTGACTCTGACAACTCTAACAACACCTCGTATGTCTCCATTACTCGGTCGGAGAAACTTAAAGCCAGTTGAAGAGCGGTGCAGTTCGATTCATATTTGCCCATTAAAACACTCATTCTATCGGCATTGCTTCTACTTTCCTCTAACGACAAAGATATAACATTGTTTTGAGCTTGTATATGATCAAAGCGACTCGTTAACATCTCAATTTCTAGTTCATATTCCTTGAGTTTCTTGTCCGCTTGTGTATCACAGTAAGAGAACATCGCTTTGTAAACTTCTTGAGTAGTCTTACTATTCTCCAATGCCTTTACTAAGTCGGGAGGCATTTTGTTTGATGCAAACTCTGGTAACTGGCTCTAAAATATGAAAAAGAGAGGAATACGAAACAAAAAATTAATTTCCGCAAATCTAAGACTACGAATAGACGCTTATCCCTCCTTACAATTAGCAGAGAGAGTAAATTAAAGCAAGCGGGAGAGAAATTGCCTCACAGCTGCTAGGACAGGCGATTCGCAGTCAGAAAAATTATGCTACGAAGTTTGCATTAGTCTGTGGTCTTCATTTTTTTCCTTAAAAGCACACAAATAGTTCTAAACTAATCCAGTTTCCGACTTATGGTCTTTTCTTTCAATACGTCTCTCAACACTTGTTTTGTCTGAAATCAAAGTGGCCGGGGCTCGTACCTCAAACTGTTCCAGGCCATTACGGGCAGCCCTCTCGGAGACCTTAATATTTGAGACCCTACAAACAGGCACCATTTTGCAGTTCAAAATAAAAAAAAAGGGGATTACTTACCAGAGCTCTAATGCAGTTCACCCCTGTAATTCCTCTACCTTGCGTTCCATTGTCAATCATTTTTGCCACAACGGTTATTTCTTGCGTTGAACCGTGCACAGATGAGCCTAAATCACTCGTCGCACCAGGCCTCCAAAACGCCTGACTTGAGATGGACTGGACACTACCCGATGGGTGTCGTGACGGGAATGCTGGACTGCCGTCTGAAGCTGTCCAGACACTTCCACTGCCACTGGGTCTCCGAACATGTCCGTTTGGCAAAGACTGCGAATTTCGACCTTGGCTGGACATACTTAAATTATCAATACTGGAACGGCGTGCAATACGGGGTGATGTCAGATAGCTGTTATCCTTAGGAGAGCCATCTGAGACACCACTCATACTAGCTTGTCTGCTGAGCACGCGCACTGCGGAGTGACTGTTGCTTGATGGTTGTGTGTTTCTGCGAGGTGTGCTAGGAGACCTGGGAGTTGCAGGTGCCTGCATGCTGTTGGCCCGTGTCCTGGCTTGTTGTTGCTCATACTGGAGTGACTTTTGATGAAGCAGTTTAAGTTGATCCTGCATTTCAAAAACCTGGCAGGAAAGAGAGAAATTATCCGTCGTTGATTTCGACACTACCTTACAAGTTGCAATATAACAGTCGGTCACCAGACAATGTCCGACTAAAATTGTCTCATTCGCCACTATAGAAATAAGAGGGAAGTGGAGCTTAAATGTGTCCCGTAATTGTTTCTAGGGTCGTCACTGGGCATGCGCCGGTCAGCTATTGACCAAATTGTTTTCTGCCTGTACCTAGCAACAGTCCCAGACGTCTTTGCGAAAGTTAACTCGGTCCAGTTCTTTCCCGTTTCTAACGAGGAGAATGTCCGACGAAATCTTTACTTAGGCCGATCATGATGTTCGCATTAATAGTATAGCCTGCACACAGACGTTCTCTTCTTTTTTCTTTTCGAAAATCGACGAGCGCGGAGGGCGAGAACGAGTGAAGACTAAACTTTTTTGCAGATGATTAAAGTCTACCCTAAGCATACAAATTAAACTAACGAGGAAATAACGAGGAAATAACATAACATGAATATATGGTAACAATCAGTCTACCTGCGAATTCCGCGTCTAACATGTACAATGTTTTAGTTTAAGACACATAAGGCGTATTTGTTTGTGTTTGACGTTTTTTGTTTAATCCGACATAAACGGTGACTTGGCCGGATACGGACAAAGTCCTTTCAAAGAAGAAAACTATTTGCAGCTTAGGTCTTACTCTAGATTAGAAATGGGAAGCTGATTTCAAACAGATAAGATTCTCATAACCTGCGAGCAGGCTCACTTGTGGGAGTTAGGCGAAGCCAGTTAAAATATGGGGCGAGGAAAATTGATGTCATTTTTCCTCAACTCATACTTCTAATCAGATTTTCCCCCAACTCGTACAAGTGATGATGAGCCTGCTCACAGGCTAGGCCTCTCATCAATAAAAGGCATGCTACCTGCAATCGCCGACCAGTTTTAGACTACCTTACTCGCTTTCAGCACACCTTTTATCAAGCCGGCATATATCACGAAATGGGACGATTTAACAACAACAACAAAGAATGGAACCTACCCTTCGCCTGAGCCGGTCTCTCTCTTCTCTAAACCCCTGATTTTCTGTTTTAACTTGCTCCAAATCCCCTTCCGTTTTTCGGAGTTTTGCCTTTAGACTATCCCTCTCATTTGTAACTGCTTGGACCTCCTACAAAATTACAATAGAAATAACATTTGCTGCGGATATGCTCACATGCAAAAAAATGCCCCGATTGGGCCTGACTTTGGTTTGAAAGACTTAAACAAACAAAGAGAAAAACCTTAAGTCTGAGGCTTTTGTGATGTCACAAGAGCGAGCAGAATACCCGGCCCATTAAGGGTAAAATCATTGACTCCAGAAATTAGTTGGTCTGGCATAATTTTACAGTAACACCTACAAGGTCTGAAAGTAAAAAAAAAAACGATAATACACAGGACACCGAAAAATTCTGAAAATTTCAACACTGCAACAAATAACAAACAATTTTCTGGAGTTTAGCAAAGGGGCTTGATGGTCACTACATTTTCTTGCCTTCACACTCTAAGCATTAGAGGTTGCATTCATAAATACAGTGGAACGAACCAGTATCTAACGAAGTCGTCGGTTTTACTGTTACCCCAGTAATAGCAAAACATATGAAAAACAACCTCGATATAACGAAATCTCGTTATAGCGAACAATTTTCCCCAGTGCTTCGGCCATTCGTTATATCGAGGTTTCACTGTACACGCCAAAGTGCAACATTTATTTCGGGTACTAAAAACAAAAACTAAACCGGTGTTTAATTATCTCCTGAAAAGTTACACGACTTTTGAACCAAGCTCGATCAATGAAGCAGGAAAGGAATTACAAGAGTAAACAAATGTGTTAATAAGGCTCACGTCTGGTGTCCCTGCGCTACCAGAAGACTTCTTTCTTGTCATCCACTCCTTCAAACTTGTCTGCTGAAGCTGGCGTTCCACTAAACCCAACAGAGTTTTAGTTCAATAAAAATATGAAATAATGTCGTAACTAAAAACGTTAAGTTCTTCCCCAGCTCAATGCTTGACTATGATTCAAAAGATAGGTTTTAAAAAAGAGCACCAAGTCCACATTCAAGATAGAGATTTAATAGTTCTGAAGACAATACGACAAGACTATTGACCAGTAAACAAAACAAAATAAAATCATTTGTTAGCTAGGACCCGTACTTTTATTCCTTTGTTTTTTATTGAAATATTTGATTTCAGACCCAAAAAGTTACCCAGACTTTCGAGAAACGGGCCCCACGATGCTAGAAATTTAAAACACACTAAAATAACTACTGAAATGCTTAGAGCCGACCCTCCCGTAAGCGACCAGTCTAAGTGCCAAAATTAGGGGGTCTCAGGTTCTCTTGCGGTAACAGCGTAAAGGTCCAACAAATTTCTAGTTTAATTCAGAGAACTCAGAAAAATGTGAACACTTAAAATATTTCAGTTTATCATTATCGTGTTCTGACCAGTCACAAAAAAGTTCAGGACACGGAAGCAAGCTGCAAAACCACAAACAAGTTACCGCTGTTGCTTACAGTTCATTTTTCTTACACATGATTGGCTTTTCCTTGCAATACAATAACATTCCAGAAATAATATTTCTGCAACTTCATGATTTATGGAAAATTATAAAACCACCCACTCACGTAGCAAAACTCACTTAAAAGATGTGGTTGTTTACGAGAGGTTCCAAATACCTCTTTTTACTAAGTGTTTCTGAATACAAAGTATGTGGTCGCTAGTGGAAAGTGGTTGCTTATGGGAAGTGGTTACCAATAATCAGCTGCATATGGATGTTTACATATGAAGGATCAACAACATAATATAATAATATTCACTTACAGATCTGTCGTTTCTTTTCCAGGTCTAGACACTGAACTCTAAGCTCTCTGCACTTGGCCTGAAGATCTTCATGCTCCTTGGCTGTCTTGTCTGAGTTATCTGTTTTTACGAGCTGCACAAAAGAAACAGAAAATTGCACCTAAGTGACGTTCTCGATCATGGAATATTCCATGTTTTAAAGTCTTTTGTACACAGAAGTGCAAAAGTACAGTATACAATGTAAATTTACTATAATAATCTGAACACAGTATTTACTCGAATAAGCGCCGCCCCAATTAAGTGCTGTATTTGGGACAAAAAAAGTGAACAAGAACAGCAGCCCCAATATAATCAAAATCCAAAAAATTAATTCTGTTAGTTTAATACAGTAAAAACAACTTTCTTTGCTGTCTACAACATTCAAATAAACACCACCCTCAAATAGGCGCCGCTGTCAAATAAAAGCTGCATCTGAGGCAGGAAAAATTGAAAAGTTGAAGCAAACAAGCTGAACTCACAGACTGTAAGCTATGCAATGGCAGCTTGTTATCTTCCTCCACTGGTTTCTTCTCCTCAGTTTTGCTTTCAGTGACCTCTTTCTTTTGCACGTGCTTGGAGTCAGTTGTATCCTGCCTGTCTATAGCAAATTCCAGCCCACCGACTACTTTGGACAGCTCATCATCTGTGTTATCTTCATTTGCACCTTCGTCGGAGGCAAGGCTGTCTGATTCACTTTGTGATCCTGTCAGACATGAATCACGTTAATCAATGTATATGTTGTAGTTAATATTTTATTTTAGGTAATTTTTTTCTTTTTCTTTTTTTCAACGTCATTAGCATACATAACCACACTAAAATTAAAAAAATAAAAAATTACCTGAGATATAAAATGAATTACAACATATATATGTTATAGTAGCTCTCCACAGTGGCTGATCCCAATATCCATGGGATATATATAAAAAAGCTCTATTACAGCTGCAAGCCTCCGAGATTTCACACCTAATAAATTGGCTGGGGTGTATGATGGGTATTTTAAATCAAATAATATTTTTAACAAAACTAATGGCGTGTTCAATTGACTGTACTCCAAAGTACGAATAAACAGGCTAAACTCTAGAAATCCATTGTTTTGGAACTTCTTGCATTGCAATATCTAGAAATCTGCTTAAAAGCATTTAATGATCCAAAATCATGGTGTAAGAGTGAAAAGATTTGTAACAAAACTTAAGCGTATTTCGCGAACACAATCAGCCAAATGTACCTTAAAACACTAACTTACTAAAATGTGACACCTTGATGTCACAAGTTTATTTTACACAGTATTTTACAGCAAGAGGTAAAATATGAGAAATTTCTAACCAGTTTGAAAATTTTAAACCAGCTTGAAAAATTTAAACCAGTTTGAAAAAAATTCAAACCAAAGATTAAATTTGAACCACAACGGATATTAAGGTAAATCAATTTCCGCTTTTAAGGTAAAGCAATTATTTTCTCCTTGCAAATAAAATAATGAAGGGCTTACTCAAAATCCTCCTTTTCTGTTTATTGCCAGGACAACCTATATATGTGCCGTGCCCCCCAAAGAATTCCTTAGTCTCTTAAGATTAATTTGTTTGAAGGGAGTCTAGGTGTGTGATGAAAGGCCACAATTCTTCTATTGTTAAGACCTACTCAATTATCAATCAGACACAAGTTATAGTAAATAACAACAACTTTCAAAGCAATAGAGCATTATTGATTAATATGTTAAAATTCATACTTGGCTTAGGCTTAGGGGCATCAAACATTAAAGAAGAAACCCCTTGACGTTTAGGGATGATTCACTAATAGTTGTAACAACCTCAATAAGCCATTAAGAACTCGACACCCGATACTTTTTGCTACATGGCTGGTTGGCTCCAGCTCTTGGCCCTTGGTTGAATTCACTTTCATGATATGCCATTTGGGAGTAATTAATTGGGTTTACATGGCTGAGTGTTTGTCAGCAAAAGCTCAACAATAAATAAAAAGCTTTAGTACAGGTTTCAAGATGAGAATTTTAAGTTTGTAATTTAAATATTAATGCACTTAATGATATAAAGCTAACCATGTGCAATTATTTAGGCTTACCATGCTCTGATGTCTGTGACTCTATCTCATGCTCTTCAGACTCATCAAACTTGTCCACAGAAGCCTGAGACAATTTCTTGTTGAGTTCTGCGATAACACTTTGCAGTTCTGTGATGTGTTGTTCACTCTGTTGGGCCTGGGAGTTAAGTCTGTCTTCATAATCATGTATTAGCTCTTTACGGTCTTGAGCAGCCTGATCAAGTGCTGTCTGCAACTGATTTCGCTCCTCTGTCAATTGCTGAACTTTTCCTGACAGTTCCACAATTTCATTTTTCAGGGAAGCCAGCGCTGCTAGGTGAAGCTAAGAGAAAAAAAAACAGTTCCTCTTAGAAATATAAATTAATAATTTTTACTTTCAAGTGTTATTTCAGGTGACCTCCTTGGTGTTATATCATGTTTCATGCTTGAGCATGTGCTTTTTATGAACACAATTTTAATGTATGCAAAATATTTGAAATTACAGTGAAGATAGAATCCCACAAAAAATAAAACAGAAAGGCAGGACAGTTTAGTATCTGACCACATTTTTGCAAGGAATGCAGAATGTTAATGAGGCTTTGAGCATAAAGAATAACTATACTACCTTGCACCAAACACAGAAACCTTAAGACCACAGTGAATGGATATTTAAGCTTAAAAGGGGTTCGGTAACAGCATAAATAATAGAAAAAACAGGGTGAATTTCACAAAAATAAATTTAACAGACACAAAGCATTACACTAGGGTCAAGGAACAATTATATCTCTCCCTCAGAATCTCTCAAAAACAGGAAACCACAATATTCTGAACAAATCTTACTTCACAATGCCATAATAATTAAAATGACTAATTAAATTCAACTGTTTTAGAGAGATAATTAAGAGCAAACTATATAATAAACACTTATAAAGAGATGTTTTTAAAGGAAAAAACAGTTTAACTCTTCAATTTGTATTAAGAGTGCTACAGGGTAATGATGGGCAACATTTGAATCTTACACTTAGTTCGAAAAAAAAACATACCCCCAGGGAAGTACTGTTAAATAGTTTTTGGTCAGATGAATATGAATAGAAACCCTCTCATTCCTTAAATAACTAAACATTTTAACAGCACACACACTGTACTACAGGGATTCACCTCTCTGACAAACTCTAAAGTTTGCCTAGAATGCTGGTCTTTATACTTAACTTAGGAAGGCAAAGGTTAAGTACAAAACTACACTTGCATGACCATAAGTGTGCAACCCTGCAGGAGGCCAAGGAATAATACCTAGTAATAGAGTTTAAAAATATGTAGACATACAAGATTTCACAGGTTATTTTACACTGTAAATGGAAGCAGTTTGTTTCAGAAAATTAAGTTAGCACAAGGAGTTTTTTTTGTATGTGAAACTATTGTGAACTGTTGTAATAAAAAACTGTAAAGACTTGACTTCCAACGAGATAAAATAAAAAACAAACCCCATGCAAGAACCTACAGTTTTGAAAGTCGGCCTGAGTGGGTTTTTATATACATGCAGGATAAAGAGTGTTTGTAGTAGAACAAGGTTCTTGAAATTTTAGTTTCTTATTTTTATTCAAAGTATGGTAAGCAAATGAGAACTGGATTTTTAGATAATAGATAACAAGGCAACTCAATAGATCAGTTAAGTGCTCTGGCAGTAATTTAGTTGTAGAGCAACAGTACACTAAACTCATACATGTATAATGCCTGCTTTTTATTAACTCAATTAGGCTGATGTTATAAGTAAGCATCTTCTTCCAATTTCTAGCTAAATGGTACTATGTGATGGTTAAGAACTATAATGAGATTAAGATTCTATGATTAATGCAATTAGTAGGTGATAAATAAATATTTTGAGGAATGCAGGCTATCAGTTTTTTTTCTTAAGCACCAGAAGAAAATGATTAATTATTCCATGTGTACAAGTAAAAATGAAAAAAATTTGAAAAAAATCTCCTACCAAATGCCAGAAGAAAATGATTAATGAGAAGGATCAAACTATTAAATGCTTTTCTTTGTCTCAATTATTCCAAGTGTACAAGTAAGAATGAAAAAAAAAGTTGAAAAAAATCTCCTACCAAACGCTAGAAGAAATGATTAATGAGAAAGATCAAACTATTAAATGTTTTTCTTTGTCTCAATTATTCCATGTGTTCAAGTAAGAATGAAAAAAAGTTGAAAAAAATCTCCTACCAAATGCTAAATGTATAGTAAAAAGTAAAAATGGCAATTTGGTTGGGCAACGGAACTACTTTAAACCATTCCTGAATGACAAGCTTAAATGACACCGCAACTGACTGAAGGCCAAGAAGCTAGTGCAGCCCCTTGAAACCATACAATATACATGTATGTAAAAAAGACACCCATATATAAAGGGCAGTTTTGTTTGTCCTAACAAAAACTTCATATATTTTCCCTAAAATTAACTGGCTTAATATGGATACCAGTTAATGTGGACAACAGACACTTGTGTCTCAAATCACAATCATATAATATTATTGTCAACCTTACTTTATGGACACAGGTTTTCTACACATTTTCTATGACTGACATGACTGAATAACTTGTCAGTCAATACCTACATGTAGCAAAAACAGCAAATGCCCTTTCAAAGGAACTGTCTTAGACATTGGCTCAGACACAAACTAAAAGCATGCGCTAAAAGCTAAATCATGATTCCATTCTGACTCATGTTTCAATAACAATACCTTAAAAGGTGATTTTAGTTTAAGACCATGGGAAGGGGGCTTGCTTTTCAATTTTATTCTAAACAAGATTGTAGGTATGCCAGTCTTATAATACAACAATGTGACAGAAAAATGGAAAAAAAATTGGGGGAAAAATGGAAAAATTTCACACAACTTCTTATACCACCAAATGAAATTTAGCACGCACAAAACATTTAAGTCTTTTAATCCTACACTGGTTTAAGAAAAGCTTTAAATAGCACCCCGATTTAATTTTAATCACCCTCTTGTTCCTGGTTTGAAAATAATTAGTCAACTCTCTCAAAACTGGTAGCAGCATTTCTTAAAGAAACTTCCGAAATGGATGAACAAAACATTTAAAAAAAAGTCAGGCTTTCAGGAGAAAGGCTATTCTTAAACAGTACATACTCCGACAACTAGCCTCACATTTTTCACTAGAAAAAAAAACAAATTAAGCTTTTTTTAAAGCCTCTCCTTGAAGCAAAGCTTAGCCACCTACAGTGTACAAGGAGGGGCTTAAAAAGTGATAACCCAGATGCAATTATTGTAAATAGAAAGTACATGTAAAACTTGAAACATTGTTAATAGAAAACTGTAGATAGAGTGTGAATAGTAAAATGTAAATAATTTCATGCAAAGTCAGAAAAGTAAATATTTTTAGTCTCTTTTCATTACTGCTATTTATTCAATTTTATATTGTGCACGACCTGACATCAGCTACACTGTAAAAGTATTTTTGTTAAAAAAAAAGATGTTGTTGTTGTTCCAGTAGAAGACCTATTAAAGCTACAGATACTGATAGAGGAACAAACAAGCAAGTAAAATTTAAAGTAAAAGAAGCTAGAGCAATTAAGCTAAAAAAATGTGTCCGTTCAGACCACAAATTGTAACAGGTTAGGATTGATTGCCTATATACACAATTAAAAAGAGTTTACTTTCAACTATTACTCATCATAGCCATTGCTAGAAACTGACAAAATCATTATTAATTTCTTATGTGACACTTACCATTATCATAGCACTGTAAATGTAAACAACTTTATAAACACATGTAAAATACACCAGAAAGCTTTAATATTTAAGTACCGGTAAGCCAAAAACAACACCAAAAGAGGGTTGTGGAAGACCTTAAGAATTCTGTAATCACATAAAATGCAAAAATAATGGTTCAGCTACAAAATCAGAGGGGAAAACATGACCACATGAATATTTTACTTTACTAGTTAGCTTGTTTGCACATGACATTTTACTTAACTTGGAGAAATGCAATCTTGTTACACTGATAAATTCTTACAAAAAAGTGAGCTTTAACCCACAAGAATTCTGATAACTGGCTATCACTCAACCTTTCAATGATCAACTAACATTGTGCATGCATGTGCTCTAACACAGCATTCTTTGCTAACTGTGATCAACTGTGACAACGTTAAATTTCAGTCAAGCACAAAGATGATAAATAATAGATTACTGCAAACATAGCAGACAGAATCAAATTAGAATACACATTGAGTTTACAACTTCAGCCAGCTACATTCATGATTCTTCTTCTTCACAACCCAACCAAAAATGTTACTAAATTAGGGATAGATATCTGAACGTGTACCTTGATCTTATGCATTTCTCACTGGAGGAAATTTTGACAACCTGCTGTCAACATATGGGAGTTTTCCAAGAGTTAAAGTGTATAACAGAAGTAAAGATTCAGATGCCAGAATGACTCATAAGCTGAACTTAAACACTTGAAAATTACCATCAACTTACAATGGTTGAAATCAAATATCATTGTATAAAAACAAAAAAAACCCTTGACAGCCAATAGATTTTGTAAAGTTTCCTCTAAATTGATCCACACACACCCACTTAGCATTTGGTAAAAGCAAAAACTATTTATATTGGGAGCAAATTTGCATGAGTTAATACCAAGAACAAAAGATGTTTCCATGCCAAATGAAATAAAGGATTGCAAAATAAAAACAAAACCATTCAGCTGTCAGACTTCATTTAAAAATTCAATTCATCATTGACCAACTGACCATGGAAATTAATAAATAATGTTATTTTCAATTAGCAAAATTCTTTTTCACACATGCAGTTGTGCTTAAATGAAGCCTGAGGAATCGTAAAAAAGACAGTTCCCTCTTTTTAGCTGAGTGCAACTATAGCCAGCAAAAATATTTCACAAAAATATTATGTTAATTAAAATACAGAGAGATTGATTGAGAAGTCATAAACTGTGGTCTCATGCAAACTGTATGAAATTTATCAATGTAGCTTTCAATAAAAAAAATATAGCTGTTATAAATAAGTTTTTTTAAATTCCTTTTTTATTAAAATACCACAAATAATTAACAATACAATTCATATATTTAAACGATAAGAGATATTAGTGTTAGAAATAATTATGCAAATTGTAAATGTATCTAAGGTTTTTAAGATGGTAAGTTAAAGTTTTACCAGATTCACAAAGAGGAGGTTAGTAATTTAAAAGGCTATCATTATTTCCAAATAATTTTCAGTTACACATAATAATCTTTATTGAGATAACTTTTTCATACATGTACAAGTATGGTCTTCAAAGAGGATCTCACAAGATTAAAACATACAAAGTACACACAATCAACTACAAAATTAAGCACTAAAATATAATTATATTCACAACACTAGTCAGAGTCACAACAATAAATTGTCAGGGTCACAACACCCCCTGCACAAGGTATCAAAATAATTAATACTATTACCATACCCCTCCACTCCAGACATGTAAAACCAATGTAATTAGATTTTGATACATTAAGTGAAATCTCTGTACTCTCAAAATAAATTAAACTGTGTATTTTTACAAAAATCCAAATCCAAATTTCTGAATCCAAAAATGAAGATTTTCATTTTAGCGTGGAATATGAAAATGGATCATGCGTCCATAAAGATACATTGAGAGTGTGGATCCTTCACGTCAAATCTAAACATACCTCTGTGAGATTCACCATTTGAGCATTTTGGAAAAGGAAAGGATTAGGAAAAAGTATTTTTACACGAGGTTACCATTGTAAAAATCAGTGATACACTGTCTACGCATGACATTTATCGTGCTATTTTTACTGCGATTTCTGATACAATTTTGTGTTGATTTAAAGGATATTTTATTGCAATTCAATCTTTTTGCAGCCAATACTGTAAAGTACACCTGATGTAGGTTTTTCTTACACTGTACAAAATTGCACGGAAGTCCGGGCAAGTTCAAATCAATGGTGATTTTGCAGTAATAAATCGCCAATAAATCATTGGGTAGCAACACAAGTTAATATTATTTTTAAGTCACAGCTAACCTTCCCTTTACAATGCTGCAAAAATTGTGGGACAAATAGCCTGCATAATAAGACATGATGTTGTCAAGGCAAATAATCCTTTCTTTTTTTAGGTGGTGAACTCAATAATGCATTTTGAGCCATTTAATCATCTTGCACATACCAATTTATTCCCAAGGGAGTGGGGACATAGACCAAGGCAGGGAAAATAAATTTTGTGCAGATTTCTTGGTTTTAAGTTCTTACATGTACTTTAGGCTAAAATATCTTTGCATTCAACGAAGGAGATCGCTTACTATTTGAGCCCCGCAGGAAATCCTGCAGGTAGCGTTCTGGATACCATGCGATTTCACGGTTTGGAAACCATCTTGGACTGGTTGGCTGGAACACTTTGCCTTGATCTCATGTGTTCAGTTTTTCTCGCTCAGGAACTGGTATCTATTTTGTGACACTCACTCACAGATGAAATATTGGTGAGTTTGTGTTTATTACAGATTTGCTTATCATTTTTCTCACAGTTTTCAATTAAGTTTATTTTTTTTATAGGAAAAGCTCCATTCAAAGACAACCAGATACAAAGATATTATGTTAACAATGTGTTCTGCACACTGTATATATTTTTATCAATTCTAGCACAATCAGCTTTAATCCTATTACAAATTAATCTATCTTTTTGCTTTTAAAAGCTATTTACAGCATTACATTCGCTTTTTTGTCACCATTTTTGAAAAATATACAAGAAGTTGAAAGGTGAAACGTTGACCTTGTCATCTCACTAATTCTGGGTGCATTGTATTTGAAAAACAGTGCTGAGTAGGTGAGTTGTGTTAGCGCAGTATCACGCATCAAGGGTTTGAAGACATACACCACGCTTTGACAACTTAATCAATAAACTTTTCACATTACTTTAATATTGAAGATCATAGTCAGTGTTTGACCTGCTGTTACTTACATGTACTTTACCTAGAGGTCAAGAAAAGTAAATGTAAAAAAATACAGGACGATCTTGCATTTTTGAGGAAAAATGAAATAGTAACAACTTTTAAAGTGGGAGGATAAGTAATAACACTGATAGAGACAGCTCCTCACATTCATACTGAGAAAAGTGTTTGATTTTGATTTCTCAATCTTACAATGTCATCAAGTTTTCAACCCCACTGTGACCACTCACTACCCATCAAACGCACTTCCCTGATTTGCAGTTACTACTATAGTTTAACAACAGAGGTGGGCAGAAAATTTATTATGTGGTCAATAGTAAACACCTTCTGGCTCTAGTGGGACTTAACAAACATCTGCTGCTGTTTACCAGTTAGTGCTGTAAAAGTCAATTTGAAGGTGAAGGTCAAACTGTCTTCAATCCCTCCATCTTTTTATTGAGGATTTCTAATTCTACCAACTTTTGATATTTCAAAATAGCCAGGCCCTCGTATCCATGCTCATAGCACTTTTCAGAGATGGCTGTTGTTGCAAAAAATATTTCCTTGAAACCCAGAGTCGCCGAAATTTCCATTCTCTGCGACTGAATTGCAAAATCTATCGACGCTCTTGAAGCATACAGTTAACAGTTTAATGGTACATTGTAACTTTCACGTCAAAAGCTTAAAGCTGGAAATACACAAAAACTCCTTCTCTTGTTTTGGCGTAAAACTTTGTCATATTAGAGATCTTCCTAAAAAGGAATTTATGAAATTACTTCATGGATTGCTAATCCGATATCTTAAAAAGGGAAAATGACTATATTAAAATGCCATTGATAACTGAAAAAGATGGATTAACAGTTAAGTAATTTCTGTATAAAATTATATGCTTTCTGCTCTCTGTCAATTCCTTTTTTCATTTTTTCTCAGATGTAATGGTAATTAAACTATGATAGAAATAAGAATTAATGTAACTTAAAATGTTTTTGTTCCTTTCCTTCCATTTTATTTTTCTTTCAACTGGGCTGCCTAGATTAGCAATTGCCATTTTGCATGCCAGTCTATTGTAATACCATTTTTAACAAAAAAAGTTAAAGTTGAAGTTCAAACATTTTCAAAACTTCCCACAGTGGTACACTCTTTGATGATAACTTGCTTTGTTTTCAAGACAAGTTCATTTGATTCGAACTTCACACTTCAAAGTTTACAGAAATGTGGCAACTGGGGCTAGTAACAAAAATCAAAGACCCCACCCTTAGCACTTGGCCCCACTGCTCTCCTGGTATACAACTGTAGGTACATAATATAAGGTGCATATTAAACAGACAGGAACAGGAATTCCATGCTTTTCAATCCTGCTGTATTGGACTTCATATTTTCCAAATGCCATTAGCATTAACATGTTAATTTGTATATAACTTTGTTTCTTTTTTGCTATTTTCTAACAACATTATTCAAGTAAAATTGTATGTTGTAAAAACAAATTTGAACAGGTTTAAAACTGTAAAACAGCGTGCACAAAATAGAAATCCTTCATTTTGAGATCAGACTATACATTCGAACACAAGAGTTCCGTGGCCTCGACAAGAAAACGTCAGAAATATCATGATTTATGTTGACAGAGAATATTTAACCTTGGTAATGAAAATACAATGTACAGTGGCTTGGCAACAATATAAATTGACCGAATTTCCACTAAAAACGCGAAATTTATCTCGATCCCTTAAAATAAAAAAATCCAAGAAACCAAGTGGTCGGTAAAGGCTTAACAGTTTTCTCTTCAAAAATATCCGTCTAACATTAATCAGTTTCATTAATTAGTCTAATTTATTGTTTTTTGACACAAACTCCTGCGGGCAAAACTTGTGCGATTAGCGTAAATTAAACATTTTTTATCTTCAAGAATGACTTTTTTTTCTGTTTAAGGATATTAAAAATATCAAGATGTTAAGACTTTTCGAACTTATTGACTTTAGATTGTACTTGACGAAAACCTCATTTAAGTTCGAAAATTGGGTTATTGTCGACAAAATCCGGCGTTTTTTGGTCTACAAATGTTACACGCACATGCTATTTTTGTATGCATGCAACTTTATATTACTCGTCAGATTAAAAATTCAAGCATTTATTTATACCTTTGTTGGAATGGAGACAAATGATCACGAATCAATAAATTTACACTATATAAGCAGTAGGAAGGAACCTCCGATTATTGTTATGTTCGGATCAACTTCTTTTGATACAATTTTCATTCTAATTTGGATTGTGTAATAAGCGCCAGCACCCACTTCATGGTCGTCTATTTTTACGGTACCGGTATGAAATACACTTATTCCGCTTTGGGAAGATAGCTGCTACTGCAAACCACCAATTTTGTTGGTCAAATCCGAAAAAACAAAGACTTAAATGGGCATTCACAAATTAAAACCCATCATTAATCGTTGCAAGACGGCATAATTTCGGTTAAAGAAATGCGATTCTTTTTCGCAGTTTGCTAATTGTTTGTGTTTTCAAAGGAACAAGGTATCCCACAGCTGTTTAAATATTTCAGTCTCTATGAACCTCCATTTTGACAAACAGTACTATAGAACGGATTAAGAAATATCCCGTAACCACTGAAAGTAGATTTGTGAAGGAGGATGGAGAAGTGGATATCGATTTCATACTCTGAACGATGTGTGTTGCAAATGTAAAATGCCCCAGCAATCGAGCCGGTGCTTCGATTCCGCGCGAGAAACCAAACAAACTAAAGAGCATTTAGTATACAATCAGATAATTTCCTATACACAGGCGGAATCCAAAGAAGAAACACTGTAAGTCGGCGGATAACATTGAAAATTCCGGAAATGATCAACCAAGTGTACGCGCTTTCATGCAATATAAATATTCACACCCACAAAAACCAAACTAAGTTTTCACGAGATACCCTGAAATGGTGAAAATAAACTTTACACAAGATTGCAGAAACACTTAATGATCAACTCACCGTGTTCGCTAACTCCAAGAAATTACTTGATCGAGACTGTCCCTTAGAATTGGCCACAGACATAATCTGTTGAAGAGTTGGGTCGCCGCTTAAATCATGTGCACCGCTGTCGATTTCCCAGCTCTCTCTACCGGTCGACTTCTCATTCATTTTATTTGCGCTAATCTCGCCTCTTGAGATATCCTCCGTCACATTTGACTTTTCAAATTCTTTGGTTTTCAAAACTTGTTCTCGTATATGTTCCAGCGACACCAAACCATCGCCGTTGTCAGAACCCAATTGTTCGATGATGATCCCTTGAACACTGTCCTCTTTAAGCCTCAACTGCTTGCATGTTATCGACAGGTCAGGGCTGTGAATTCACAAGACAAAACATAAAGATAAATAAACCCCCGGTAAGCCAGTGAAAGGCTACCAGCAGTATTAAACAGCGGCCAAACGATTAAACAAAATCGACAATGACAAGCAGTATGAAAGACAATGTTTTGTCACGTAATGCCATCAAAATGCAATGACCCGAAACTCGACCGCGGTTTGACGGGTCGGCGGTAAAGCATACTCTTCTTACATTCAAGAATCTTAAAACTTTTAATCCTCCAGACGTAACGGCATACCTCTCAAGAAAAGCAGTACTGATTCCTTTATCCCTTGCGTTTAAAATCTTACGAAAGCTTTCTTCCAAACTTTCACTTGATGCTCGCCTTGAACTCGCGGACGAAAAGGAAACCGACAACCCATTTTCGTTGTCGCTCATAATCAAGTTAGCGTTTCCCTGGTTTTCATATGCTAAATTTCTCTCAGGTAAACCGAAAACTTTCCTTGAAAAAAGTTTCTACATCCATGAAGAAGATTTTCTTCGTAAAAGGAATGAATGTACAACTTTCGGCAATACTGAACTGCGGGATGCCAAAACGTGATTGGTTACCAAGCGGTAAAGAAAGCCTCGCATTTTGATACTTTCCGGGGTGGGTATAGGTCACCATCCAGATCTATTTCCGCTCAAAATTTGTAGTTATCAAAGACAATAAACGCCTACTTACACGATAATATATTTTTATGCTACAATTATTACCTGTGTGCCTTTTTACTCAAGAAATTATTATGGAGATAAGACCAATTTTAAAGTTTGAAAAGAAAGATTGCCTGACCCTACCTACCCCCAAGGAAACATCGGCTTGATATTACGTACAGGAAACAATTTCCTTTCATTTGAGAAAGCTATTCACTAAATATACAAGCTATTGTCTTGCAGTTGTAAAGAAAGGCAAGTAGAAATTTCTAGAGCACAATTTTTCTTTCATCAACAAACATTAAGATAAGCATTTCAAGAGAATTTAAGACATGAAAATAACAAAAACCAACAAACACTAAGACAAATCATGAATTCAGTGGAACAACTTGGAACAAATTAAAGTAAGCTTCATATGTCGTTTGATCTGTAGAAGGGACTTAGAATTAATCTTTCTCATTAGACAACTGAAAAATAAGACGTGTGTGATTGGAACTTTATCCCACGATTTTTAAGGCTACTGTTTCTTTGGATAAAGCTCTTTGAACATAGATTTATAAAAGAGAGATTAGTTATATTTTCTTGTAAGCACGTCTGCAAATTATCAAGCTTTTGTCTACCGAAACCGGAAAAAGGGCCCTTTGTAGAATTCATCCCAAAGCGGGAATTCAGTGTACATATCTCTGTAGTCTTCACAAAGTGACACTTCAAGTAAGACACAATTTTTAAAAGTAAAATAAATCGACTGAACCTAACGCAATGAAAAATATCAAGTATTAAATCATTGCCTAAAATAAATAAGATTTCATATAAACCAGACAACAACCTACTTGTTTATTTCTATGAGACTTTTCCGTTCAGACACGTGCAATATCTTGTTTATGCTTCACATACTGAGAGTACACCCTCGTGGGACAGAGGAGATGGAAATTTGAAACGTCGCCAATATACCGTTCTACGTTTTTTTCAACTTTTGATATGGACCAGTCAGAGAAAATCCGACGACACCACTGGAAAGAGCAGCTTAAAATTAGTGTAACTGCCAAATTTGAAAGTGATTCAGCAAACAAAGTTTCGAAAATTTACAGACGCTTGTATAGTGTCTATGGTGGGTCCACCAAACAAATGTCTGTAAAATTTCGCGACTTTCTTATGCATGCAATACTTCGTTAGTTTTCAACAAATCGCTTTCAAATTTGGCAATCTTTTTCAGTGGTCTTGATGGATTTCCCTAATTTGTCCATGAAAAAAAGTTGAAAAAAATCGTGGAAGGGCTTGTTTATGCGTCTTCCTATACTTTGCAGATCATTCTTTTGAATTCTTGCCTGTACTTTCAGTGACTCTAAGCCAGAAAAAGGCTCCCGAAAATTCTAGGTGACCTTTTTAGGGTAAAAATCCGTTAAAAATGGGCAATTATACCATTTTGTAGATGTTCGGAAATCCTAGGAGAGGAAGGCAGCCAAGCAAGAAATTTTACAATAAATGGTCCGAATATTCTAGATCTCAAAACGTCTTCCGAACAGATATTTTCCGAAAATTGGCGGTTTCTAACCGGGGAAGTACAATGTGCCGCTGACAGGTTGAAGCTGTGACCATGTTTGGATCAAGTAACCTTACTACCCTAATAATTTAACACTGTATTTTCGCAACCTACAAGTTAGGACAATGGACAACTTTCACAGTCTCTCGTCAGTTGGAGACGAAAGTGATCTAATGTTGATTGGTGATCCGTTAAATAAATACAGTAACGACTCCGATTTCGTATCGCTAAATACTCAACGACGGTCTCGCAACTATACGCTGTACTCCATGACTAACTAGATAACTAGGGCACAGGGGTGCCATACATGACCCTATCCTGTAGCTATATAGAAAAGTCAGTACCCTAGAGGAAAGGGGGAATAATTTGCAACGAGTAAATCAGTCCACTTATCAGATAGGAATGTCATATATTATGGGATGTACCTGTTTCTGGATAGAATCCAGCACTATTTAGTGGTCCGTGTTCCTTCATGCAGTCTTTAATAGATCCAAGTACATTTTAAGGAATTTTACAAAATTTCGTTGCGTAAACATACTAGATATTTTTGAAACTGAGTTTACTTGACTCAAGTAACAACACAACATGTGGTTTAACACTGTTCGGTGAACTAATTTTTATATACAGGATTCTGTCTTGTTAAATGTCTGTGAAAACAGTGATCCGAGTTAGTCTAGTTTGGGTTTTGGTTTTTGTAAGTTTCAATAATTATGTTATTTTAAGGTATTTTAGCCCTGCAATAATATACCCCCTAACTCTCCCATTCACAGACCTTAATGGTCAGGTGAATGTTTACTTAAAACAGAAATTTGTTTGCCTCAACTAATTGCGTAGGAAGTTGTAATTGTAATCCTCAAAAATAGCCGTCTCGTGATCTGACGGGAAACTGGCGAGAAAGCTTTAAGATGAAAAAAGAGGGCACATCGCGATAGTCACGATTTATAAGAAAAAGGTGCAATTCTATGACGATATTTTGACTTAAAGGCGTTGAATCAAGTCTCATTCGTATGGTGTCTAGAAAGTAGACTGAGTTCTTCCTCTTTTCGTACCCAGGCCCTCAGGCTTTTACATCATTCACGAAAATATGCCCAGATTATTATGCAAAGACTGGAAAACGTTTGCCGATACCTGCTATCACTTTTCCTTTTTTTTTCATACAGTTTCTTGCTTATTTGTGTTTATTAATGCTTATATGCCAAAGTGCATTGAATCAAGTCCGGATAGTCTCGTTCGCGTAGCACCTAAATATAAACTAAGGACCAGACTTCACCCAGGTTTTAAACAACGACCACGAGCTTAATATGCGCAGAACATGATATGTTTATATACAAGTGGGCAAGGTCAGGCAATAAAAGCTGTATTTGAAAATACGCCAAGACTGGATTGACAACTGATTTTTATCGAATGTATTTGAACATCGGACCCAAAAAAGAACAAAAGGGTATATGACTGTTGACCCGAGATAAACGAAACTTAGTGAACATATCAAAATTGAACTTCAAGTTGTTTTCAAAAACTTTAACCTTCCGTTGATGAACCAGTAGAATAAATGTTATCCAAGAAAAGTCAGCGTGTCAGAAAATGTCTTACCGTGAAGTCATAGTTACGTAAGAATCCACAATCATTTTCTCTGTTAGACCCAAGCAGGAACGCAATATTAGAAATGTTGAAGATTTTCAACAAAAACCAAAACAAAAGCTAGAAATTAAAGGCTGCTATATTTAAGATTCTCTGACAAAACTGTAAAATCTCGTTTTCCGACAGCCGGAGTCGGTAACCAACAATGTCAAGATTATGAAGGATTGAATTTGATACAGCTAGCCGTGATCGTCTCTATTTTCAAGCTTTTTCAGACTGAATCGCGAGCAACTTTCGACACCGTTATAACAACAAATCTAATCGCTAGAAAACTACTCCATGGAAAGAAGCAGAAAATAGAAATGCCATAATCAGTTATATGAGATAACATTTCATGCAACGAAACCTTTTCTCCTTTCAAAAATGGCGGCCATGGCGACTTGAAATCTTGCTTACGAACTTCATGCGACTATAATACAGCCACAACGAGAGCAAAACGTACAAAAACGTGGAAAACCAGAACATACCTTCTTGGTGTCTGGTACTTATTTCCCGATGCACATGAAAATGTCGACTTGAGTCTGTTAACCACTTGTCCGACTCGTGAACCCATAGCCGGTCAAAAGATCTAAAGATCTCGTGAAAGAGACCTTACAGATCCATTACCATCCATGTGAAATCGCTGTTTACAGTAAGATCAATTACAGAAAATAAGCATAATTTCCCTTTAGCAACGGTAACGTAGATTACGGGCTTGTAATAACAATCCTGCCATGAATTATGACGATCGAGACAATACTATGATGCCGTTGCATATTTAATGATAACACATTGCGTGCTGTTTGCGGAGAGAGCCGGATTGAAACAGTACATAAATGTATGCTCTAGATAAACTTGACTGATCCTACTCGAATGGACTTAGATAAGTCGAGTAAAACGCCTTAAAAAACAAATTGGATTTTATGGACCTCAGACATGATGCAACGCATCATGCATGTTTCCTGTCAGATTTTCTTAGGACCAAGAAAGTTAGGATGTTGATCTGAAGTGTGGTTTTTTTCTTTTTCAATGGTACCTTTAAAAGTCATCAAATTCAGATTGTTAACTTCTCTTACCTTCACTCCTTGCCCATTTTATCATACACCAATTTGTTTTGTCCCTTCAGAGGTCTTGACATTTTTTTCTGTATTTTTACAACCTCAATAATTTACTGCTTCATAGTTAGAACAAATCAATGCTTCTCACATGCCACTCACAGGAGTAACAAGAAGGGACAGGAGACCCCCTCTCCCCCTGCAAAGTGTAAAAGAACAAACCACTTTCCATCTTACAAGTTACTGTAAAAGTTGGCGTTTGACTTGGAAAAAAATTTCCCTAAGCAACAACGGGAAAAGAACTTGACACGGTGAGTTCACGAACTTTGAAAATTTAAAATACATTGAACATTTCTTAAACCAACGAATAATAGTAGAAAAAAAATCAAAAAAAAAAAAAATGTGTCGCCGGTTTGAAATCATATAATTCATCTCAAATTATTTCTACATGCAATTAATTTGTTTCACTTCAGAGTTTATCAAACTGGCCAATGTAAACCTCGTGCAGTATAATCATAAAGCTATTGCCTTTTTCAGGTCACGTATTACCACAAGTTTTCTTTCCGATTCATGTACTGTTCTCGCCAGCTGGGGATTAGTAAACTCCATTACGGGTACGATAACTAATCAGTTTAAACTGAACTAGGTTGAAAAAAAACTTTTTGACATCTGACCGAGAAATTTCTTGAATGTTCTTATTTTGTTTTGTGTAAAAGCGAAATAATTTGATTTTGGCGGGGGACCAAAGTAAAATATTTTGAAATTCCCTCTTATCAATATCTTGATCCTGATGATCTGTAATGACTAATGACAAGCTATAAACACACCACAAAAATTTAAAACCATTTCCAAATCCACAATAGCTTTCCTTTTGATAGAAGACCTGTCAACTTTCTTTTACATTAGTTTTTTTAAAAGTAACATCCAACAATAAAAAAGTTGAGAAAATATAAACGGCTGAATGTTTCTTCATCATTAAAGCCGAAGAAATCGATGTGCTTAGGTTAATCCTTAAAAGTATTCTAAAGTCGTGAGTGCATTTGCCTTTTTACACTGTGCATGATCTATTTCCTGCTTGGGACTAGAATTAGAAGAAAATCCCACAACGTTTTTAATCCTACAGGGAGGAGGTCAACCTAACATTTTAGAAAATTGCTATGTCCTGCCTTTGCGGTTCTAAATTAGTTAAAAGTTTATTCTCTGCTCGTACGCTAATCCGGCTCGTGTCATTGCGCGTCGCGCGGGGTAAACTTGAACATCATTATAAGTTTCTGGGAAACTGCCGACCTACACCTCCCCTAAGCCAACATTTTGCCCCGGGGTGAGAAGTAAGTTACCCTGGGTACCAGAGGTTTTTCTCGCATGCAGCGGGAATTTTCGGTGTTGGCTGAAGGCCGACACATCTTCGGCCATAGGCCGAATTCACGAACAGAAACCGGAAACCGCGCTAGAAAAGTCTCTGGCACCCAGGGTAGAAGTAAGTGATCCAAAGCTGTCCTGTTCTCAAAAAGGAAGCACATGTTTTACAGCAAAGGAAAAATCCGAAGATGGCGTTGAAAAACAAGATACCGCGGGTAAAATTCTGAAAATAAGCCCCGGGGCTTATGAAGGGGCTTTTCTACGGAGGGAGATTTCGGTTCGAAATCGATTGGGCTAGCCTTATAGTTGAAGTAAATTTACCTTTTTTGCTTTGTTTTACTTTGTATTTGAGAGCAATTTTCTAATTACAAGCCCCGGGGCGATTTAACGGAGGGTTTTTTGCGTTACGAGTTTTGGAGGCTTACATTTGGAGGAGCTTATTTTCGGAAATTTACGGTATTAGGAATAGTATGGAGGTGGTATGACGGGCTACCAGGAATTACAGAAAATAATAAATAATAATGAACAGCGACAACGACGGCGACGATGATGATGATGATAAATGTATATTCGAATCACGAAACAGTAGCTCGTGCAGACCATGTGGCTCCTTCAAAATGGCACAGACACTCGATCTGTACAAGGAATGGCATGATATAACGCTGTGACTACTGAGAGGGAATGTGACCTAAGTATATTGTAAAGTACGAATGAGTTAGTGAGCAAAGCCACCCAGTTCCATGTCTGGCGAGTGATAACGCGAAAGTCCGCCGGGATCACCATGGCACCTGGAAAGATGCCCAAGAAACGGAGCCAACAGTTCTGAACTATTCCCTCATGCTGGGGCCAACACCACAAATAACAATGTTTAAACAAGACATATATGCGTTAGTAGAAGTGACTTCAACGTTGAAAGGTCACAGAAATGGCAAAATTATCAAAATTGTGTGGGTTCCGGCTTCGTAGTGACAGACGGTCGTTGGTTATCACGAATTAATTCCAGAGAAGACACGGTTTTGAATCTACACTTTTGATTTTCGTACATATATAGTTCTGTACAATTTTTTTCGGCCACGGCCAGTTGCCTCCCAATTGTATTTCAGTCACGATGATGTTTTTCTAATATTTAAGTCTTCCATAATAACTAATAAAATCTCATTTGGGTTTAATCGAACTTTGCGGAGTATTGCGGAAACATCAAGGGCGGCTTATTTCGACGGGAGTTAAACTAGTGTTTAACAAAACACGCGCGTTCTAAGTCATTTCAGTTTGCTCAACGCCGCCGTTTTATCTATACATTCTTTATCGTGAACAGTTTCAATAAAGCACATAGTGTACTGTAGACTACAAAAGCAATTATCTTCTTAATTTAACCCACTAGGGAAGAGATCTGGAGGTCCAATGATTTCTTAAACCGCGCTCTTAGTTAGATTTCGTTTATGATCACCGATCCGAAAAGTTTGCGAGCCATTTTCTTCCGTCTACACGTATCCGTCTCTGAAAACAGATATTCTTTTTCTTCCGAGAAGTTATCCCCATCAAGTTACAACCAAGTCTAACGCAGAGCCTCCAAGGTTTTTCTCAGCTTGACCTCTGTTTTCTTCTTCGATTTTCGAGACCGGCAGTGAGAGTAGCCCTGCTGTTTGTTAAGTTGTCCTATGAAATACTAAGCTTGACACTTATTTTAAAAGTTAAATATGGATATTAAAAGTAGCAGTGAAAAGTTTCGTTTTTTCTGATGACCTTGTTCCCAGGGTCCTCTCATACTCGTTCCTCCGCAGCGAGAAGGTAAAGACCCTGGGAACGAGGTTGCCAACAGTGTTTGCAAACAATTCAGATCTGGAGATTGATCTGGAGAGCGTTTTGGAAAAGTTTTGTCTTCAATGACCATTTTCACCGGAAACGCGTGGAAAGAAGGCTCATCAGGAGAAAAAAATATCCTTTTTTTGAATAAAAACGAGTTATGTGAACAGGGCATGAATTTCTTTACGACTGCCTTTAAAATCAGTTTTATATATTTTTTCATCGACCCGGTTCCAATGTCGGCCTATACGCGGTTTTCGAAACTTCCTTAGCTCATTCACCAGGAAACCACAAAAGAGGAATAAGAGACCGCCATAAAGGGAACGCTATCGAGTTCCGAACTTTAAGCCTGAATTGAGTTTTGAAAACATGATATCCGTGTATGCGATGCTATCAAGTAATCGAGTTTCTCTTTTGTTTTTTCGTGCTTTTTCCCACGAACCAACGAAAAAAAACTAAAAAGAACGCAAAAATGATTTTCAAATTTTGTGACGAGAAATCTTGAGCTATAAATTTCTTGGAGAAATGTAATCTCGGATTAGAGGCTTACGTGTAGATAAAAAACAATTTAGCGACCATCACGGCGGGTGATCAATGTACATTTCCTATATCTTGTACCATACTCTTGATGATTTAGAGGTCCTTATGCGCGGCACGCGACCTTGCATGAGTACAGATTTCCGTGACATTACAGGGTGGGCGTTTCAAGAACATTTGCAATGCATAACACACGCTACAATACATTTGGAATACAAAATGGGTTAATTCAAAGCAAGGACAGTAAAGTAAGCTAAACATCTACATTAGATCGGCTAAACAGAACAGTCAACTGGAGTAAATGAGAAAAAAAAGAGAAAGGGAGAGAGAGAAATTCAATCTTACACGTTTAAAGCAAGCCTGCAAAACAATGGCCTTATTTTTGGTTTGCTGCTGCATAATTATAAGAAGGCGGCCATTTTGGAGGTCAAAACATAATTTTTTGGGGGGAGGGGGAGGGGGGCAGAATTTGCATGAGAAAAGAACTAAGTCGGGTAGGAAAACTTTTTGGTCGCCGTGAGGTCAGCTGTTAACCAGAGATATCGGCCTATGTTACGTTTGTGCAATTTATGAGAAGAGAAAATTCCTACTAAGATCTACTAAATTAGCCTGGTCCCCAGGTTCTTCTCGTTTTCCAATATGACGGTCATATTGGAAAACGAGAGGACCCTGGACCGGGGATGAAGTTGGAATTTAGCTACAATGACTAGAACTTTTCACGAGACAAACCAAACTAAGACCATAAAGCAATTTTAGCCGGCCAGCGGGTGTGGAAATTACCTCCCGAACGAGGCTAATTATATATTATCATTACAAATTTCTAATTTATTAGTTTTAGTTGTAGCAGTGAAGATCGACGTTTGTCCCGGACACGATCTTCAGACGTTCTATCCTTTTTTTCCAGAACGACCCGATAAGTCGTTTTCCATTTACTTTCAAACCGCACTGTCCAGAAACTTCTGTAAATGATAAAAAATCTGAACGTTCGCTGTTTGTAGAATAACGGAAAGTGGTGGTGGTGGTGGTGGCGCGGACGTTTACAGTCATTACACGTAGGAGCATACGAGTGAACTGACGTTTAACATAGCAAGACAACATTTCTGTGAGAAGTATGCATTTATTGAAAAACTAGAAAACCAGCTATTCGTGTACAAAGTGATTGACAATGATACCGAAAGCGCTACAGCTTTCTGTTACGTTTTTTCGTGAAAAACTATCTCTAAACTCTGATTATAAAAGACAATATTGAACAAATAGCTTTCCCTTTTCGCTCATCTTCCTTTTTCTCTTGCTTGTGGGT
>JBBMOI010000002.1:24352500-24362500 GCA_038088405.1 Porites divaricata
TTGCATGATGGGGATGTGGGTTCCATCAACTGCAACAACAACCATTGGAACCCAGTCTTCTGCTCCTAGCCTGCAATTAATCTCTCAAGGGAAGGTTCATCTTGTGGCAAATGGATATATTTAGGTAGCAGGTGTTCACTGATAGCATAACAAACTGTACGTACTGTAACTGTCACTGTTGGGACTGCAACCCCACAAGTATTAGCAGTCATCAACACACTTCCGCTATCCTCGAGACAGTAAGGAGTAATGGCAACCTAGTGTATAGAACATATTAAACAAGTTTCAGATATTGAGGCAGAATGGTTTGACCAAGATTACACTGAACTAACAATACAGTATTTTGCATAAGTAATCGGTGTCAAGTTCAGCAAGGGGGGTGGGAGTAGGGGGGGGGGGGGTTCAGTCACAATATTAAAAAGTCACGAAAACATAAAATTTGTTAATAGATCGAATTACATTTGCATGGTGTGAAGCCATAGAATGGAAAGATATAAATGGATACATTTTAACAACAAATCTTCGCTATTCTGAATGACTGACCTTCTTTTCTGCTAAAATTCCTGGTCGAGGGGATCTGGGGTTGGAAGAAATATTGGGTCGGAGTTCGTCAACAAGCTTCAGAAATTCGGCTTTGCTCATTCTAAAATTCTTCTTCCAATCTTCTTCTAAACATCTATCTTCTTTCATATTGCGCCACCAAAGGTCGGTTCGTCCGGGCTTTATCCAGAAGCGCTTCTTCTTCCGCGGTCTTTTCTCGAACGACTTATGACGGCAGCGTGTTATTGCTGAGTTTTCTAGAACTGATAGACGCGCAAGGTTGTTTCTCCGGCTGTCAAGCTTCCTCAACATAAGGTTCGTAAACGAATTTGACAAATTTATGGCTGAAACAATTGCTACTACAGCAGTAGCGGAACACATGTCGCTGACGATGGACGCCATGTTTGCGATTTTGATTCAGTTTTCATGTAAACATGGTATGAAATGACCCCGTCATCATGTAAACACGATACGAAATCAAGAAGTCATCCCGGCATGAAACACGCGCCGGTGCGAGTTTTCCCATGTAAACACCCCCTTAGATATTTCTTTTCTCTGTTGATATAATGTTACGGTAAAATCTAAAAGCTATTAATGGTAAAAACACTATGTAGTCCTGAATCACTAAATATTGAATAACGCCTGCCTTCTCCTCAGGCTCTTTGTTTCGCACTTTGGTCACCAACAAAAGGGAGCGCGAAACGCAAGTGACTGGCGACGAAGTGCAAAGGATGATGGGAAGGCAGAAAAAGAAAGGCCTAAATCGTCATAGAGCCTTCTGAGAAAGAGGCTGCGAAAGAAAAAAAAACATTAAGACAGCAAGAAGATTGAGGGAATAAAACAGAAATAAATTAAAAAAATTCTTAAAATGTACTTTTACAAAAGTCTTAACCATGAGTTAAAGTAGTTGGGCCTAGAGATCTGAGACTTGAAATAGTACAGCAAAAGAAGAGATGAATTCAGGGGACGGACTGTAAGAGGAAAGGTAAGAAAAAAAACTGTTTAACAGACCCTACGTATAAGGTGGCCTTTCTAAGCTCCTACAGCTTCATTACGTAACCAGTCCGTGATAGTGTTTTCGTATTTCTTAAGCCAGTCGATGTTAGCCCGTGTGCGCTCAATAGCTTGTTTACGGGCATTCTCGCTTGTTCCGGCTTCAGAACGGTCAAAAAAAGCCTTCATCTGCAAGAAAATTGAACACTCATAGTAAGTTATTTTAGTCACTCAATAATGAAGTAACTGCCGACGTCTTAAAATTTCAGCAAAGAAAGTAAAGTGGCAAAATATACTACATTTGCATCAATGACAGTATATCTGCTGTTAGTGAACCCACTCAGAATGATTTAAATTGCTTATAGTGGTGTATCAGGGTTCCTACAGAGTTTTGGATCCAAAATTCACGACTCCAAAACAATAATTTCTTTTTCCAGACTCGACGTTATCAAATAGGTGATCAATAAAGACCTTTACAAAGCGGGAACAAAGCTTTTTTCACGAAGCACTGCGAGCGTACGGGCGAGACTGAATAAGATTTGACCAAAGCGAAACAAAATTTCACTTATAAACCACTAGTTGTAGCTATGAAGATAAACTCAAGACTTTTTACCATTTTTCCAGACTTTATCTCTATTTTCCAGACTTTTTCCAGGTCTGGAAAATTACCACTAACTAGCACTACTAAGTCGGCCAAAGCCGAGTCTTGACAAGATTATTCCAAATTCTTCGATCGTGCATTAGCGCCTCTAACTCCTAACTAGAGGCTACTTCAGCGTCTCGCTTTAAGATATCAACTAGTGTTGATTTTGATGTCTTTGACAGTGCCAAACAAGTCTCAATTTCAAGAATTCAAGACTCTGTAAAAACCCTGTGCATGGTAATTGGCAGTAGCTAACTATTCGATGTTTCAAATAACTTTTCAAGTACTTCTCTTCGTCTCAGAGAAGTCGCTACCGCAATTCTCGCTCAAAGAGTTAATAGTAGCAGGTCCACGCCAACGTCCCCCGTTTTGTTTCCCACAAAACTTATCTTATGTGGTCTAAAATCTAGCAATAAAAAATAAAAACAACAACAACAACAACCAACATTTACCCCTTCTCGCTCACGTCAAGAGATGTCCCGTCTTCGTGACAAACAAAGATGTAATTTATTGGGAACATGTCTTAATTTTTCAGACAATAACATTTATCATACTAAGAGATCAACTTCCAAAACCACCTGATTTTCTATTTACATGACCCTCTACACATTCCCCGAAACGCAAAAACCGTGGAGCTTTTAGCACAATTATATTGAGTGACAGGAGTAAGTAACCAACCTGTTGGAGATCAGCCTCGGTACTAAACTGAGTCACAGCATTAGTCAGGCTTGTCATGCGGAAAGTACTGGTGCTGAACCTGTAATAACAACAAAGACAGGCGTCACGTTAGCAAGGCTTGTCACTGGAAATAATGAGCTTTCATAGCTTATACCATAGTCTTCAGTAAAATATCTTTACCTTGCCATTACTTAAAACAGATAACATAACATAACATAAACTTTATTTATACTCGAATTTTAGAGTAGCTAACTAGCTAATATCTAATAGATAACAGTGTTCTTGTAAGACTTATAAAAGCGGTTTTATAGAATGGTTCCCTGCAAAAAGCCGTGTGAAAAAAAAAAAAACTATCTTCGAATGACTATTGGAATGCAATGATCGGTTGACACCAGAAACATCAATTTACGGTACTGGATGTGTCTCGGGCAGCTTGATACCGATGGGCTCTATTCGCAATCAAACGCTACGCGCAAAACACTTTGTTAAACCAATCAAAAACCACGCTCGTTGATCTAAGTTTGCTACATCAATCAAAAGCCGAGTGAATCAGGAGTGACTTTGAACTAGTCATTGCTACATCAGTTACACGCCGCGCGTTAGTCTCCGGTCGTTTGCTAAATCAACCAAAAGCCGTGCGGGTGATTTCTCTTTGCATGTCTTTGATAAGGGACCAAAACCCGCGCGTGTTGATCGCAGGGTGACATGAGAGTGTCGTTTCTTCATGGTAGGAAATTTTTATGCGTACTAACTCTGCACTGATTTGATTTCCCCAAAAAACAATAATATACTTCATGAGTCACTTACATGTCAAACAAACTTTTCCAGTTATTTTGAACGAAGGTCCAGGCCAAGTACTTGCCAACAGGATTGGAAGCTACGTAACTAATAATACTGACGGCATCCTGTGATCGAACCTTGGACGAGTCAAGGGAGTATTCCAAATACCTGAATAACATAATAAGTCACCAACGTTTTAAAAGCAATCCACCATCCGTAATTTGTTAATAAAGCGAGCATGTATTAAGCGGACCTCTATTAAGCGGTGACATAAAGTCCTGGAAATCATTTCCCTTAATTACAAGAAAAATGACCTGTGTTAGGCGGTCACCGTTTCCTAGGTCCCAACGAGTTATTTGTTATTGTCTTTGACCTCTACTAAACAGGCTTTGTACAGACGTGCCTTACTATTGCAATAAATACACTATGCATGGCGTTTAGGGGTCTTTACATCCGTTCCCTTGGCACAAGAAGAGGTAGAAACACTTTGACGTCAATTTGTCGTGTTATGAATATTTCTCTTTGGCACCATCTTCATTTTCTTGAATAACTCTTAGGTTTGTCAAAGCTGTATTTAACGGTCACCCGTTGGCCATTCCCGGGTGAGCGCTTAATACAGACTTGGCTGTAAACAGGTCTTATCTTCTTAAGCATCAAATATTACGGACTCTACGTACAGATGTTGAAATTCGTAAATGAGAAAAGAACAAACCAGAATGACTAAAACGAGAAATTTTTTTTTTTCTTGAATGCATATAACTGCTAAGCGTCAAAACTAACCCATCGAAGATAACTGGGTACCCAGAATCGATCCTAACAATTCCCCTGCAAATGTGGTTTCTTACATGTTTAAGATCCATGCCTCTCGTGAGGCGGCCAATGCATACATCAGTTTACTTTTCTCTGACGGTGCCGTTGTCATGAGATATTTCTTGAACAACCACTGCCATTCTTGTAAGCCACTGTTAGAAATTCCATAATAATAAACTAACGTTCGCAGGTTCACGTCTATTTCTGACCTGTTAAGGAACAAGAAAAACTCAGAGAGTAGTTTCTAGAGTAAACGTTTGTATTATTGCTAAATTCAAATACTTACAACAAAAAATTCGTACGTTTAAGTTTTACGTCTGTTTTAAACCTTGACCTTCACCATGTGCCGAATCCTATGCAAAATTATTGTTCTCGCCAAGTTGCATTAGACGTCATTTAGACTGCTAGCAGTCCCTCAGGATGGCCACGCGAGTAAGGAAATCTAGCGAAGCGAGCGAAAGCAAAAAACAAGAAGCCGAGGGGAAGCTGGGGAGGAGGCGGGAAAGGAGTCTCTCCAGTTTCCCTCTCGGCCATTTCGCTCTCTCCGGTTCCGCCGAGCTTAGACTCGACTGACTGAAGAGGGACTGGTCTCAGTCTAAACATCATTAGATTTGGCACATGTTAAGTACCACATATGAAACGGAACGACACCTTTGAAAACGGCACTATGTATCAGTCTTAGAGAGTTTTCAGCCTTAACAAGAGTCAATGGAAATGACTAAAGGAACCAACCCTAGGTGTTAACTTGAGGGAGGAGTCCGTTAGGACAGAGCCGACTGTCGTTCTTTTCCATGTAACAGGGGCGGATCCAGGACTTTATAGGGGGTGTACGGGAGGGGGCAAATGTCTGTTCACTATTAAAGGCGTTCTATTTTTGGCCTAAAGTCGCCATTTCAGATCATTTCTACATTAAACTTTAATTACATAGGCTTTATATACAAACCTCCAGCGAAAGACATTTCAGTTTCAATCGCTAAGCTACTTGCTAAAAAAGATAGAAAACAAGGGAAGGGGTGGGGAGGGGTCAAGACTACCTGGACCCTCCTCCTGGATCCCCATGTTCTTTGTTTGATATTGCGTTGTCCTGTAACTGTCAGATCTTCGACTGGTTATCTTGGATTTCAAAGGATTTTTGTTTTACGCCGGTACAATCGTGTGAATGCTGGGACAGCGAACTTTTTTAAACGTGAAAGTATATTTCAGGTTACATATTTTGAGTGGGGGGTGGGGGAACAGGGGTTGGAAAAAGGTCGTGTTATTCTTCTTTGGTATAAAGATCATAACAATACATCAATGTTCGTTGCCTCTGGACAACGACCAACGATTATTGCTGAAGACAAAAATGGAGACACTAGATGAAAACTCTAGCCTCAATCAAAAAACGCTTTTCATGCAAAGTCCGTTGTATCAACAGTTTACCTTATTCCACTTTTCCATTCTTTAAAAATCTGTGTTGCATTTTTAAGAGCGTCTGGGTCTCCTGAACTACACGCAGCACGAAGAACTGCACTTCGCAGGTATCTGACAAGTATATTTCAAAACAGTTTCAAATGTCAATTATTAAACCATTAAAAAGACGGGAAGATTTTCCCCATTTATATAAAGACTATAAATTTACAGATTATAGACATTTTATTTTCTCTGTAAAAGGTCCAGTATTTCCAGTGATAAGTCTGGAAACACTAACAAGAGTACGGTCTACTACCAAACTACTGCATAAGTTTCATGTGATATATGATCAAAACACGCGTTTTCAGATTACGAGAGGTAGAAGGTCGAAACGCGCGTGATCAAATAGCGTTTTGTGCATTCCATTTATTCTTAGTGGAAGTCCAAACGAATGCTGGCTACATACATGCGATGCATGCGTAATAACAACCTGGAGATTAGGATTGCGTGCTCCTCTTGTCGCCCGCAATTACAGTCTTGAATAAAACGTTTTTTCATTCAGTTTGCAAAATATTCTACGCATTAAAGTGCAGCCAACCTCCCCACACAAAGTTGTTTTTAAAATCAACTCGTATAAGAGGGAGGCGCCACTTCCGAAAAATGTTTTAGACGGAAACATTTCAAAGCTCTTTCATTCAAGATGCCCTCCTTTGTTAAATGGTTTGTCTAAGATTGTAGCTCCATAAGAAATAAAGTGGACCCGACTGGGCCTTGTGAAAACAAAACCAGAGCGATTTATGTAATAATTTGATTAACACAAGCACAGGTAGGCAAGTCAAAGAACCAAACTGAATTCAAAGGGAGCACCGAACTGGCCGACGACATGCGCAGGAAGGAGAAACGTGCAACCAAGTCACTTCTTACTTCTGATTGGTTGAGAATCCAAATGCAAACAGCAATTTGAAATCAAACTATTCACGATATACTTACAAAAATTCCTTGGTTTCCCTCATAATAAAACCGGAGTAGTATAGTAGGCACGTCAGTTTAGGCCGGCTTTTGCGGAGGAAGGAATCTCATTATTTTTCGAAGGAAACATTAACGCCGATGACGTTCATTTCATTTTATAAAATTCGGGGTAGTCTCATTATGATGACATAACGTGCTATTTTAGGTGGTTTAACCAGGTTGACTGGTTTTTAGTTATTTATTTTTATGTTGATGATGACATTATCTAAATTGAGGGCGTCACACCCTCATTTGGTCATGACGTCGTCTGTGCCTCAAAACATCTCTGAACCGTAACGAAAAAAGGCTATCACGTCATCGGCGTTAAAGTATTCCTTCGGCCTAAAACATCCCTATTACCTACTAAGCGGCCTATCCACGCCTTCATTTCAAAAGTGTAAAAGCAGTGTTAGGCATCAAAGACATTTACAATTTTTGAAATGCAAAATTGCATATCGCATCGGACAAGAAAACAGTTGAGTTGACTGATTGTTTTTTTCAAACGAATGATATACATACTCACATGTCGATATGCGTATCCTTGTTGTCGGGCTTCCAACCAAGCTTATCCGCGAGAGGTTTCACCTTGGATCTAATAAATTGCTGTCACAAAATATAAAAAGATATTTACTCGACAATATTAGCCACAAAGAAATGAATGCTTTGTCTGCTTGAAGCATTGCATTGGATTATTGATCCAAATGATCCACAGTGGAGGTGGATTCTTTGGTTCATACCCAAAAGCGGTTACTTTGGATATATGATCCCAAGCGTTTTCTTTACTACCGATTCGAAAAGAGTGAATATTGCCAGCGGTACTGACTCGAAACAATTCATAGATTAAACGATCGATTTTACCCGCTTTATCTGCATTGTTCTAGGTCACGAGGACAAAACTGTTACACACTTAACCGGCGCGTTTTGCAAGATTTTACTTTTCCAGTACATATTTATTTTAAGACTCGTCTTTGATTTGGCCCGTTTTAGTAAAGCAGTATCCTAAAGCTAACCATCCAGAATTCAACGAAAGATCAGCAAACTTGCGACACTGTCAGCAGCCGTGTGGGACACCGTCGATGCTGTGGGTCGTCTTTATGGAAATGAATGGAAAGTGATCCTTTTTTGGATACATCAGGCCCGTAGGGAGGGGGTGCGACAGGTGCGCTCGCACCCCCCCCCCCCCCGGCAACAGAGGTCCACTTTTTCATTGATCAGCGATTTAAAACAAAGTAAAGTAGGAATATTGTTCTATTCCAATTTACTGATTGTGTAGTAAAATTGAAAATGCTGTAAAAGAGGCCACACTGAGCCTGACTCACCCTTTCCAGAAAATGTGTTTTAGCCTTCGTAAAATATATAAAGGGGATTTGTTGTGTCTACAAGACATTGTTTCATTGCTCAATAAAATTCCCTTTAGGATTATTCACAGCAGTCAAATGTTGATAATTAACTTTTATTATCTGAGTATCCTGGCCCGGCATTGAAGGACGAGATATAGATTTTTGTTTGCTAAGCGTATCAGCTGCTTTAGTTCAACATGGAGGTAAACTTCCGTTATCGAACAAGGTCGAAGGTTCGGAGAATAGTTGTTGTTGTATCATGCGTTTTGTGGAGAAAACGTTTTTTTATGGCGACGTTTTTTGTTGCTGAAAATATATAAGTTTTCTCCACACCAGGTTAGTTTTAAATGCATTTCCAGCCATTTCAGAGGGCTTCAATTTAAAACTTTTCCGGGGAGGCATACCCGTATAAGCTTCAAGCTTCGTTAGGGTTCCTTGTCACATTAATTTTATAATTTAATTAACACCTTTTGTTCTTGTTGTGTAAGTTTTGTGAGTGACTAAATAAATAAATAAATAAATACCCCTGGACCCCTATAGTTGACTCACGCTAACGCGTTCGAAGTGAGCACCCCCAACTGCAAACTTGTACGCAATTCAGTCTCAGACAACCAAAGCTACCCCCACCTAGAGACTCGCCCCTTCGGCCTCATTTGGTTCGTCTCCTCGTCGGATCGCACCTCCCCGCAAAAAAACATGGCTACGGGCCTGTACATCGTTTCTTTTCTTAACAAAAAATCCTAATTATCCGGATTTTTGATCTGATCTTGGATTTTAGTAAAGAAACGCACCACAAAAGACCTACAACAGGTAACTATGAATAGACCTGAAAATAAATTCACATGCAACAAAGTAACAAATTGAAACGATTGAATGAAGGTTTTTGGTTTCTGCCGGGATTCACAATAATTATTGGAAAAACATTTATAACAGGAAAAACAAATTGAAACTGAATAGACTTGTTCACCATTATAATTTTCCAGAAAAGACGGCTTCGCCCATATTTTTTTTCACTTCGCACTAGCTGTTTCCTAGTCCTAAAAAGTTACGCTTTAAGTAAAATCAGATGAAGAACAATGTTTGACAGTTTTATTTCCGAGAGAATCTAAAATTAGATTTCAATTTTGATAAGATTAGTAATTATAAGTACGGCTTTTTCACTCGATTTCCAACCGAAGCACCTCTTCACAGGTCCCTAGTTATTTAATTCAGGGCTCAAAATAAATTTCGGACGGTGGCCGGGCACGATGACCGGCCAAAGAAATTTTTGCTCAATCAAGTCTCGTTTTCTGACCGGTCAAAATATTGGTAAAAACGTGAACTAATCCTTGTGTTATTTTCTAGTCGTTAACGTAATTATTTTTTTTTTAACAAAGAGACAAAATGGACGATTAACAAATGAGGATTTGACTGCTTGTTCAGGAATAAAAGTATCTGCGTGACCAGTCAACATGACCGGCGAGTGAAGGTTTTGGCCGGTCAAGAGGCCATTCTGGCCACACAATGTCCGTTGACCGGCCGTTATTTTGAGCCGTGCAATTCCAGACGCAAAAAGTATCACATAATAATGTAGTAAAACCTGAAAGTATCCATTTCCCCGCTTGTCACTCAAAATATCATCCAGGAAGCCCAAGCTGTTTAACGCAGTCCTCCAAGGTACGTACTTGGATTCCTTACTCAAATACTTCAAGGTACCCAAAGCAATGGTGTAGTCCAAGTACCCGGCTCTGATAGGAAAGCAACAAAATAAGCCACTAGATTAATTTCTAACAACACTTATTCAACAATTCCCAAAGTAAGACAGTAAATGGAAGGTATA
>JBBMOI010000002.1:24367500-24385000 GCA_038088405.1 Porites divaricata
ATGAAAATTAAAACTGCTCCTCGTTCTAAGGAAGGCTAAAATCATATTTCAAAGTGAAACCCCACAGAAGTTAGCCTTTGGCACTTGCTACATTCCTAAAAGTGTGAAAACAAACTAGTCATGGAAGAGGGGCATGAGGGAAGAGGGCCCCTTCGCCTGTTAGCACTCCCTACTACTTACTTGGCAGGTATTCAAAGGGGAAAGCAGTTAAGTATGATAACAATAACCAACAAGCAGAGGGATATAGGGTCTCAGGCCTGTCATTTCATCTAATACTATAAGCTACCTCAAGCCATGCAATGTCATTTCACCACCAAGTGTCATTGGGTGCCTTACTTTTCCTTACATACGCCCATTTTCAACCCTTTTAATTGACGCGTGTTTTCTTTTTTGAGGGGGGAGGGGGAGGAAGGGGATGGGCATTTTTCTTTTCTGAGGGGGGAGGGGATGTTTTTTTTTTTCTTTTTTGAGGGGGGAGAGGGGATGTGTGTTTTTCCTTTTTGAGGGGGAAGGAAAGGATGTGGGCTTTACTTTTTTGAAGGGAGAGGGAGGGGATAAAACTTAACTAACATCTTTAAGAGGCAGGGTAAAACATGATAGTTTCAAAAACTGATAAATAACCAATCAAATGTCCATAGTTATTTGGAGACTCTTTCAAATAAAAAAAAAAGAATTTTGAAAGTGTTGATTACAATGATAACTGACGTCATTCCATCATTCCACTTACCTCTCCTAAGGCATTCCAAAGGTCTTTAGTTTCGGCATTCTTAAAGGCATACTTCTTCAAATAATACTGTATGTATTAACAAAAGGTAAAACAAACTTCTAAATTTTATAAAAGTTCAATTAATTAAATTCAGATCTAATAAAAAATGGCTAAATAACAAATTCATATAGTTTTTCACAAATTATACATACAGTAAGCCCCTCCTTGAACTTTTCCCTGCCAACAAAACCTTCAAGCATCCGAATAATGGAGGAACCCTGCAATAATAAAAATTGTGACATATATGTTTATGAAATTTCCTAAATCCTTAATTATTACTAATAAATGTAGAAGTACATAGAAAAGGCTTGATTACCGGTCACTGTGCAGGAGGACTGGATGCAGGAAAGAGGCAGAAATCCAGGGTAGTTACAGAGCAAAACAAGACCACAAGTGGTTGTCTTTCTTTTCTCAGAGCCACGTGTGGAAAGCGAAAAAGTAGAATTATGCAAATTTATGGTTAAAAGGAGGAGAAATGAGGGCAGAGATTAGGGCTTCGCTAGTGATCGGCTTCTGCCCTTGTTCCTCACTGCTCTAATTTGCCGCTAATGCCCCTCAGAATCACTCTCAATCTATCTCAAAAGAAAGATAAAAGACTGCTCACAGTCTATATAAAAACTAGCTTCTCAATAAAACTTTAACAACTATACCTTGCTATATGAAATTCTATCAAATAACTGTTTGATCTTCTTAGGATGATCAACTTCAACAGATATAGGATGAGAACTTGCTAATGAATCCAAAGGGAAAACATTCTGAAGATCATAAAGAAGGAATGCTTCCATCTGTAAAGTTAACACACAAAAAATGAACATTGCAATCAAAAATTAAGTTACATCATGACATCTATTATTGGTGTACAGGTCTGCTGTTATAATTACATGTAATGGACTAACTTGTAGGTGATGAGCTTGGTTAATGCTGTTATCATTGCTGAGTTACAGGTCCAGTACTTAAGAGGCCTCATTTTTGTTTAAAAAAAATGGTTTTCATATATTTTTAACTATGTTAATTTTGTTATTGTTTCTTACGTTAACCCATTTGCTCCTGAGCCACCTTTACTTGGTAGTTTTGGTTCATTAAAGCCAGGCATTCACCACAAAACAGCTTGACTAGCCGTAAAAGGTGATTTTTGGCTCAATTCCCAAGAGTGAACGGGCTGAGCAATGCAAAGTACCAAGTTTTCTGTCTTGAGAAAAAAATTATCCAATTTTGACCATAAAAACAATGGAACCAAATTTGGCCATAAGCCCCTGAACTATCTGCATGTACATTGCACTTATTAGCTTAGGGAGCTTTAGCACTGATGATGGTGACTATGGGGATTTGTTACATTTATCCCCATTTACTGAAAATGTCCAATGTAGGTGAATTTTCCTAGAGTTTTTTTTTAAATTTTTAATTAGGGACCCCACAAAAGCAAAAGAAAACTTGGTCATCGCTTGTTTCCGTCCTCTGTAAAGCGTGAAATTACTAGTCATTTTCACATTGTAGTCATGAAGGGATGGCAAAGAAATGTACAAGAAAGAGTGCTGCACATGCAAAGTTGTTGTTTGTTGCTTAACAAACCCATTGCTTTTTTGACGTTCTTGTTGCCGCGCAGCCGTTATAGTTGCTGAAGCTCCCTATATTTGACAAGTATGTAAGAACAGCTACCACTATGCTCACCATTTGCCAGTCCGGGTGGGTGTAGTTCACTCCAAGATACTCTACAAAACTGGCAAATCCTTCATTCAGCCACAAGTCATTCCACCACTTGGGAGAGACAATGTTTCCAAACCACTACAAAGTTTTTAAAAATTGCTTATATGATGAAGGACTAACACATGAGCCAAATGCAGCTAGTACTGAATACAGCTTTCAATGTTATAAAAAAATACAAGGGGTGTTTCAGGAGGAGGTTTTCCAAGTTTAGCTCAAAGTAAGTTGACACATTATTATTTTCAGGCCATATATATATGGCCGGTGTTTGATAATTGTGAAGGAACTAGAAGAGAGGATTCTTACTTGTGTGAATCAATTTTCTACTTTTTGTATTATAATTTCCTGTTTTACATTTTTGCCATGATCATAACTGTAACATGATTCTCAAATCTATCGACTGGCTATTGGCAGCCTGTCATTTTGGCAGGGACTGCATGTAAGCACAAATTGTCACCCCTAAGTAATTGGGTGGGACAGTTGCTCTTGAATGTGTTCTTAAATTTTGCTCATGTTTAAAAGTATTTAAAAAACCCTCAAGAGAATCTTATCTGTGTTTTGATTGAACAAGTGTTGAGATTATCACACCAATTGCTATATCAATTTTTTTCTGTGTCAATTCTGTGTGTACCAGCAATCACACTTATGATTAAGCTAATTAAACTCCCACTAGCTAGGTGGTGCATGGTGGCCGAGCATTCTCACAAAAAAGATGGTCAGATTTGTGCTGCGATTTCGAAAAAGAAGAGGAAAAAAATTTTTCTTCAAAAACAAGAGAAAATATTTTAAATCCTTAAATAAAATTTTAAAAAAACTTAGCCAAGAAAATAAAAACAAAACAAAAAAAAATGAAACTAAAAAAATTATAAAACAAAAAAAGAGGAAAAACAAAAAAAAATTACGAAAAAAAATCAGAAAACAAAAAGAAAAAGAAAAACAAGACAAAAATAATAAAAATAGAAAAAAAAAATGCAAAAGATGAAAAACAAAACAAAAAAAAGTAAACCCTTATATAACATTGCGACTCCAAAAGCATACTGAAATCAAAATCAAAATCCAATGAGAACGACCGGCCGATCATCGTTCTCATAAAAATATTGAAATCGAAAATGATAAACCTGCCGTCTAATCGTCTTTTCCTCTACTTAACATAAAAATCGAGGTAGTGAAGGCCCGTTGATCACACATATAGCGGGCTATGAGAATGCCAGGCCGTCATCAAACATCTCATTTTTCATTTCGAAATGAAAATGTTCGAAAAAAGCCGAGCGTTCTCATAGCCCGTCATATCTTTGACCAGCAGTCCTATAAGTCCAGTCACTGTAAGTGGCCCTTTGCCTTTTGTTCCCGCTCTTGAAACTCTTGCTTTCTCCTAAAACGGCTACTTTTGCACAAAAGGATGTAACAGGCATCAATGAGTGACCCTAGGATTTGCATGACTATATGGTTTGCAAACGTGTAGTTCATACCATGGAGGTTGCATGAACCGCTATATCTTCCCTATTTTTGACATGTTTCTTAAGTGAAATCTCAGGTGTTAGTCGAGGAGAACGGAGTTTTTCGGCATTCATTACGTCAAAAACGACACTGATATTAAAGACGTGGAAGTGGAAGGTACAGGGCACCTGGTGGGTCTGGCAGCACAATCTAGCTGTACTACGCAGTCTAGTACACGATGGTATGGGGCTAGTTGACCCAAAAAGGACTCGAACGCCGTGGAAATGTTGGCAAGAAGAAGCGACATAGGGGTGCGACCGGTACTTTTTAACTTTACTGGTACGAGTTTTTCAATGTTTTGTATGTATTTCTTTATCATGAGCTACTGCTGCTGAAGAAACAAAAATAATGAACCCACAAAACTTTTAATGGTCCCAAATATCATTGGTAACAAAACTGTTTATTGATTACATAACAGGTGTCCATAATTTATAAAAGACAGTTCACTGTGTACATTTATTTGACTGTCTTGATAAAGCTGCTGAATTATCAGGTGTTCTACAGGAGGGAAATGATTTTTTACCACCTGAAGTTAGAGAAGAATGTGAATCTGAAAAACCAGAAGTGGAAAATGTTAAACCCAGGGATGCTGCTGAGATCTAGCTCTCCTTAAAGGCTCATTATGATATTCAACATTAAACTTACATTTTACTGTTCGAGAAAATATTGATATCCCTTTGACTCCTATTTCACTACTGATCCTGATTCATATTTAGAACTGAAATGTTAAGACACACTATACCTCTCAGAATTTTTCCTGACTTCACATGGGGGAGTATGGGGGATGTGGCATAACACATTACTAATATTTCAGCAACCTCACTGAAAGGATACACCAAAAGGCAAGTTACTGATACCAATAAAAGGAAGAAACACTTGATTTAACAGGTACATGTATATATACCAAGTACATGTATATAATAACTGATTTTAACCAAACAGCACTTATAAAAACTGCTGTGATAACCATTAAAATGTCAAACCATTGTCTTTCAAGAGGATCAATCTTAACTCAACTCAACACTGTAACAAAATTTAAGACCTTCAATATTACTGACTTGAGGAAACTTCCAAAGAAATCAAGCTAAACATGACCATTTCACTTGACTGATTTGCCACTGACAATTCTAAGATGTCTAAGATGGTGTTGGTTAACATTTTGTAGCCAGATCAGTGCAGTTGCTGACAACTTCAAAGCATATGTAATTAAACAGTTACAACATGTGAAAGTGGACCTCTGCCTCAAAATGAATTTGGAGCCCACAATTTCATTCAGAGGTGGTAGTGAAGGGGAAGGGGTGTGTGTGTGTGTGGGGGGGGGGGGGGGGGGGCGAAGTTGGATATGCTGACGGGGCATATTTTCAGAAATGGTCAGTATAAAACACGGACTGCGGGCTGTGGATAAAATGTGGACTACGAACTATGTAAATAAAAACAGCCTTAGAAAGGTAAAAATGAGAGACACGGAAAGCAGGCTTGCATAAAACAGTAGTTCCAGCTTCTTGCCTCACACAAAAACATTCTGTAAGCGGTCACACAGTCTATATTCTCCTCATGTGGAGAAGGAAAGCATACTGAACGGACAAGGAAGCTAGGTTATGCCGCTATTCAAGGCAACTGAAATTAAACTCTGAATTTGATTAAAAGAAGGAGTTTGAAGAGAAAAAATCAGAGAAGCACCAAATAAAAAAGAATAGTATTGGTGTTAGGCGAGTCAGAGTAAAAATTCCTAAAGATGCCTCTATTGTGTTTTTTTTTGGGAATATGAGGAAATGAAGAACTCAGATGAGAAGGTCAATATAGGGGCATTCTGTGAGGTACAAAAGCAGTATTTAGGGGTAGGGATTACTCATCTATACATGAATAATAACCGAAATGAATCATCCAACCCAACGTTATATTCTATGTGATGATTATGATGACATGATTTACACCCTGCTCCTGAACCCCCGAAGGGGGTACTGCTAGGAATTTTTTGGTGGGGTTATGCCTCTTGGTTCTCTAAAGCCTTACCCTGTTTCAGAATAAAAAATGTCATTTTCCACACCCGTTTTCAGACCTGATCTCTAAAATCCATACCCATTTTCAGACCTGACCTGATTTAGCCTGTTCCAGGCTCTCAAATAAAGAGGAGACTACCCAGTTTCCTCTCGTTTTATTTTCGCACTTTCTCAATTTAGCGGACCCAACTATCTCGGAGCCTGGAACAGGCTAGCCCTGATTAGGCAGAAATTATGTCATCATTATAAATTTATAGATTAGAGCACAACAGTAGATCATTCTCTCTAGAGCACAAACAAAAAATTCTTCAAATGCATTTCAAATTCGCATATTTCTATACACCATAAATGGCGGACGCGCGGGAGAAAACTGGTACCTAATCATGAAAACAAGGCGTTGGACGATAACAAACACAAATATCTCACTAATAGCACAGTTTTAGTCAACTTACAGAGCGGTGATTTCTTCTTTTTATAACGTTTCAGTGGACTTTTTTTATTGTAACAGGTTTCTTAGGATGTCAAGCTCTAAAGTTTACTGTTCTGTTCCCCTTTGCAACCAAACAGGCCGCGTAGATCTGCACGGAAACAGAGTGGAATTTTTTACTTTTCCGAAGGATCCAAACATTCGCAAGCAATGGCTACAGAAAATCCGAAGAGATGTTGGCCCTAACTTTTCATTAATGAAAGATACCAAGATCTGCTCGTTACATTTTCGTGGAGAAGAAATAAAAACAGGCATTTCTGGCAAAAAAATGGAATTAGTGAAGGGCACAATTCCTTCGAGGTTTGCGTGGCGTACTTCTCCACGGAAAAGACATCCGCCATTAGACAGAAGTCAAATATCTGAAGAAAGGAAGCAAATGGAGGATTTATCTACATGCAACGAGAATGAATGTGCGGCTGAAGACCCACATAGTGTACCGGTGGCTAGCACGAGCACTTTTCCTTTCTCCAGCTTGTCGGGATGGAATGATGAGTGCTGCCCAAGTGCTTTCCGCTGTTAGAGATGAAACGATCCATCTCAGCTTTCGTAAAAAGTGGCATTTTTTCTAAATTAATTCCCCAGCCATGTTGAGGAAAACTAAGATTATTAGCAGTCGAAAACATGATAAAAGAGCTTGTGGTAGTGTTTGTGGTGGTGTTTGTGGCAGCCGATTCATTTTGCTTTGCAAGTCTTCGTTTCGTGTAAATTAAATCCGAGTCTGGGTTGACAAGAAAACCATCCTTACCCTGATTAATGTATTCTTCAACTCTAAAAATGTAAGAAACATATAATATAAAAAGATAAGCTTTAATTTAGTGTGAAAAAGCGACAATTCAACAATCGAAAATGATGATGGTGGTTTAATTCATACTGCTTTACGACTTGAGCTTTTGTGCGAAGTCCTTTTGCTAGATCGTTTCTACATTTAAGCCAAAACCGTAATTCTTCATTTTTCAGCTGTGCTGGATTTCTTCCAGCTAAAGATGACCTGGGAATATCTTCTTTGCTAAGGAAAACGGACATGTTTACCTATAACTTCTTCTATGATCTGTAAGTTTTATCCTCCAACGCCTCGTTTCTACGTTTGGCCGATCACTCGTCCCAGGACAGCCGCCATTTATGAATATGGTGTATTTCATTCTTATTCATTTAGAATTGAAAATGACAAATACATTCGTACATGTATGCTCCCGTAGTTTCCTCGAAAACCATACCCGATTTCAAACCAAAATAGGCAAAGTGTTTTCAGACCACCAAAAACGGCCCATAAACCCTACCCTTTAGGGTGGCAAATAAGTATATGGTTTATATAAGAGAGTACCCCCGGGTCTTGACCCCTTTCATGATTGTTAGAGACCGAGACCATGTCTAAAATGGGTGTACAAAATAGCATTTTTGTCAGGCTCTTGATTCAGAGAATCTCCACCAAGAATTTCTATTTCATACACAGTCCGCAGTCTGCAGTCCGCGTTTTATACCTAGTCCGTGTTTTATAGCCAGTCCGTATTTTCCAGTCCGCGTTTTATACCTAGTCCGTATTTTATACGCAGTCCGTAGTCCGCAGTCCATGTTTTATACTGACCGTTTTCAGAAACGTAAAAAAAGTACCTCAAATGCAACAGATGCTCAAAATGATGTTTTCATTACCCTTGTTGCATAGATGGAGGTACCAAATCTTTGTCTATAGAGTCTGTTGCAGCTGTTGGCACATTAAAATGATCGAGGTTCACAAGAGTCAAGTCGCTGTACTCTCCAAAACTCTCAAATTCCCTTGGTTGGATTGGGCGGTGCGTTTGCCTGTTATCGGGCTTTTGTTTGACATCTTTTCGTGCAACTCATTCCGAACTTGCTTTATACTTGTGCAGGTACTTCATATATGGTATGCCATGAAATTATACGACTGCTGGTCAAAGATATGACGGGCTATGAGAACGCTCAGCTTTTTTCGAACATTTTCTGTGATCAACGGGCCTTCACGACCTCGATTTTTATGTTAAGTAGAGGAAAAGACGATTAGACGGCCGGTCGTTCTCACAGGTTTGTCATTTTCGATTTCAATATTTTTATGGGAACGATGATCAGCCGGTCGTTCTCATTGAATTTTGATTTTGATTTCAATATGCTTTTGGAGTCGCAATGTTATTTAAGGGTTTACTTTTTTTTGTGTTGTTTTTCGTCTTTTGCATTTTTTTTTTTTTCTATTTTTATTATTTTTGTCTTGTTTTTCCCTTTTTTTTCTGATTTTTTTTCGCAATTTTTTTTTGTTTTTCCTCTTTTTTTGTTTTATAATTTTTTTAGTTTCATTTTTTTTGTTTTGTTTTTTCAAGTGCGTTTATTTTGTTTTGTTTTTATTTTCTTGGCTAAGTTTTTTTAAAAATTTTATTTAAGGTTTTAAAATATTTTCTCTTATTTTTGAAGAAAAATTATGTTTTTCCTCTTCTTTTTCGAAATCGCAGCACAAATCTGACCATCTTTTTTGTGAGAATGCTCAGCCACCATAGCATGGTGTTCCAATATTGTTTAAGTAATATATCACGTGTGAAACGCAGTGTTTCATCACCAGATGAAACACTGAGAAGAGAGTTGAAAATACAACATGCAGCGGAGTATTTTTAACAAACTTCCTTGTATTTTCTTTATGAATTATTAATGACTTTGAGAATCACTCAACATATAGTTTAGTTATGGAGCTGTGAAACGGATTCCGCTGAGTAGTGATTTTGTTACAATTAGTTATCATGTGACATTTCTTCAAATTCACATGTTCAAATCTAGACTGCAAAACAGTCGGGTTTTTTTTCTCAAAATCGGTTTAGCATAGCATAAGAATAGTGTAAGAGTCTCATGCACGAAATGCTCAAGTTTCACTCATTCCTCAGTCTCACTCTCTGATTTCAGCCTCACTCCAGACCTTTGGTTTGACTTTTTGCAGGTACTTGAATATGCAAAAATATGGAGTGTTAATTCACAGTCTAGCTAGTTCAGATCGATCAATAAATCTTTGCATCCTACGGAACGCATGCCATGAATTATTTTGCGTTCTAAGGGATTTTTATGCGTCAGGGACACAGGATGCAGAGGTAACAAAATCACTGACAGCTCAGTACAATTCATTACCATATTTATTCATGGAAAATTACAGTTACCAGTATCTTATATTATTATAATACCAAGTGCTTCTTAACTTATCTTTCCTAGTCCCATTCCCCTTTATGTTTACCATTAATAAGAAAAATTTTAGCCACTACAAAATGTGGAATTTACTGTTGTCTAAACAATAGTAATCATGCATCTATTTGATGCTCATAAATAAATACAGAAAATAGCATTTCTAAACTTTTGTAATAATAGATGTTGAATTTTCGGAGGAGCAAATTGACCCCAGAGTGCCTTACTCACTGCCACCTTGCTAATTCACTATCGGCAGCTTAAATTTGAAAAAAAATACTGAAACTCCTGAAAACTGGTCAAATCTGATAATTTTTCGTAGATATATTTTTGTTCCATACCTGATGAGCTAGTTCATGTGAAACCACAGTAGCAACTCTCTGTTTATTGCTCTCAGAGGATACACCTTCGTTGAACAATAATGCTGTCTCACGATATGTGATCAATCCCCAGTTTTCCATGGCTCCAGATGAGAAATCAGGGATGGCAATCATGTCTAAATAAATTTTGTTATATACATGTGTATGGGTGAGTTTTCTATTATGATAAGTACAATATTTACAATATATTTGTAGGTAAAAATCTACAGTTGCAGATGGGTTGCTTCAAAAAATAACTGCTTGCAATAATATATTACTTTCATATTGTTATCCTCATGAACATGAAAGCTGTTGGGTTTTGAAAATTTGGTCATTTGGGTTGTGTCATAATATGATACCAAGCCTTTCTGAATGCCGTAGTGACAAATATTACTATAACTAATTAATAAATCTGGTGGATATCACACAGTTATTACATGAATGCTCAATATTTGCATGTACACTGTAAACAGGTTTCCAGAAAGCAGTATTCTTTATTCCCATCAATAAGTGGAGAAAATGCATAGAAATGAAAATTAATTACCTCCAAGAGTATCTTGCTCCTCAATATTTAAGCAAGACAATCAAAAGTGAAATAAACATATAAATTATTTTGATTTACCTCAAAACCATATAAATATTATACGTAATTTTTTTATGTAATTTTTTAAATATGTTAACCTTAATTTTATATTAAAATGCATTTTTAGCTCATTTATAATTATAAATTATATTAGCACTTCGAGAAAAAACGAGTGGAGAACTTGACATGCATTTGGGCAAGGAAAAAGGAGGAGACTTAACATTAATAGGGTAGTTTATGCAGGGATTTATGTCAATGCAAATACAATGCAATAAATATTTAGTTTAAATGGAAACATACACGTAGCTATATGGATGATTCAGGACACAGTCCACGACAGTAAGCCATACAAGCCATGCGAAAGAAAAATAGAAAAAGCAGTAATACAAAAAAAATAACCAAAAGCATCAACTGATGAAAATGAGTGTTTTAAATGCCAAAAAGCGCTTAACCCTAATCCGTAAAAATTTTTTAACTCTAAACAGCGCTCAACCCTAATCCATAAAACGAGTCAGTAAAATGAGTACTTACCCTAATCAATCAATACTGCACAATTCCCCAAATATTCCATCAGCAAAACCTCAGAATTAATTAACCAGGAAAAATTTTTCATGTCTTTACAATTCCATAAAACTCTACTTTTTCTCACATGGCTCGCTGGCTCACAGATTGTCCGGATCCATATGGATAAATCGATTAACTTAAAAGAAAACTTCACCAGCTAATTTACAGGTATGCCATTACAAATAAAATAAATCAAGAACACTTGAAAATTTATTCAGCTAACTGGCCAAGCAAGTGTACTACTGAATTACTCACCCTGCTTGGGAAGTGGATAACCAAGGTTATAGTATTGCTCATAGTATGTAATGATATCCTTGCCAACACTCAGTGCGTACTTAGTTTGGTTCACCTGAGCAGGGGTGGTCCACACTCTGAGCTGAAATAAAATAATTATGCATTAATCAATAATGAAATGTCCTCATTTTGTGAAAATATAACTTCTACCCATTTGGTGCTTCAAAATATAAACCACATATAGCGTTGCTGAGAAATGACTCAAGCAAGGCAGAAAGGAACATATGGATTTATTTTTTTCACAGAGCCTCAGAGCAGGGGACAGGTTACACTCCGTTACAGTAACATGGCAGTGCAAATGATGCCAAACTGTTTACCCATCCTATAATGAGGATATATAATTATATTATATAGATTATTAGCCAGTCCCAAAAAAGTCCATAAACCTATATATGTAGTAACCCAATAGAAGTGTCACTTTCACTGGATTCTTTTCTTGACATTTTTTGATGAATCAACCTTAAACCTACATGTACTCTTAAGATAGAATTTTAGTCCATAATCCTCTGGTAACCCCCAAAAGGTCATAACAAAAAAAAACGTGCAGAGCAAAATACCCAACCAAAAAAGGGTTCTTCTTATAACTGATTTATTAACATCAATGTTTCTTGCACAGGTCAGGAGGACAAGTCTTTGTAGCCTAGGGGGGAGTGGTACTCAAAAAAAATTTGTATGGGGAGGCTCCGTCATGAGGTCCAACCCTTACCATTTTATTATAGTGTTTTGGAAGCCTGAAAAAGATACCCCTTTCAAGAACAACCTCCACATATAGGTCATTATATAGGGAGTTCCCCCCCTTGGCTCTGTAGATTAAGGAAGAATGTTTTCCTCTTGCTGTATCAGGGTGACTTTGTTCTACGGAAAGAAACCTCTAAAAAAAAGCTAGCCAGAATTGTCTGAGGAACTGCACAGTTAAACTGACCTGCAGTTCTAATAAATATGTCCTTCAATCATACGTCTCCAAATTCATGAGTAACCTCATCCAGAATTCCCAAATAGCAGTTTAATGATCAAAGAAATGGTGCACAAGGCCAAATAATATTGTATATCTCCAAAAGAACTTTTTAGACTTACCGTTATGTTATTAAACACTCCAGTAGTTGTATTTGTGTACTTGAAGTCACAGACAATAAATGCCAGTAGATAAGTGGACATCGGAACAGACTTCATAAAATATGAAGCTACTCTTCCATCTGGCAAATTTTCAGATCTTTCTTCAGGCATATTTGACAGAGCTGTGTAGTCTTTATCATGAACAATCACAGTTGAAAATGTAGCTTTCATTTCAGGTTCATCAAAACAGGGGAGGGCCTTCCTGGCATCTGTTGGCTCAAATTTTGTGGTCGCAAGACGTCTGCAACAATATATTATTAACCAGTTCAGTTGAGAACTTGCTGGAAGTTTACAAGTGCGTTAAAGTGATGTAGGCACAGTCAAAACTCTCCTTAGGGACACTTTTATAGAGTACAATGGGCTCCTGTCTAATATGGACAGACTTTCTGTTGGTCACAAATACATGTATGCCAAACTTCATAAAATCCAAGCCCTCTATAATATAAACACCACTGTAATGTGGTAGCCTGCCAAAACAGCTACTTTTCCTTGCTCCTCGCTGCTAGGGGTATTTTGCTGGGAGGGGCATCTGCGCCCCAGTGACAGAAATTCCATACAGATGACATAAAATCTGTCCAGAATCTGGTCAGGAGCTCTGATTGGCTGATGGGTAGTTATATTGTTTTAGCTACATTGTTTACGAATGACAGACGAAAGACAAATGGTCACAATTAAGATAAAATGTAAATGCAATGAATCAACACAGTCAATATTTGTGGAATATATTCTTCTCTAGAAGAAGCATTCAAGTTTGTTGGAGCTCATTTGTGGAAGAACACAAACTTTACCATAATCGACCAGGAGACACATAAAATCAAACAAATTTACATTTGGAACCCCATGACTACTGGATTAATTATGTAAACATTAATTTGCCTCATTACTATGGAATTTCTGTCTGTGGCTTAGGAGCAGACATCTCTCCTGGTGAAACATCGCTAGCAGAAGGGAGAGATGGCTGTTTTCACAGGCTAGTAATGTGGAAACTTGGTTCTGTCCCTTTCATGCAAGAGCATTAAGGGGGTTAGACTTAATCTAGCCTGTCTGAAGCCTTAATTAAGAATATGGGAGGAAACACAGAGAAAATTTTATTGCAAGCCACTTTCCCCTCCCTCAATACTTTTTGGAGTCTTTAACTTGTGCACTACGTCACTAAAATTTCATTCATGTTACTTTTTAGTAGAGCTCCTACCCCATCTTCTCCTGATGTCCTTGGATTTTGTTGGTACCTCCCTGAAATGCAACTCACTTTGATAATCCAGGTGTGGATGTATGGGTGGGGTCCCTGGGTATCGATGGTCCGTCTTTCCTATGTACCTTAGTCTCCCTTCAGTTCCTCCAAATACAACTCTGCCCCCCCGCCCACCCCACACCCATCAAAATCCTATATCTGTCTGACTGTGTTCCGCAAGAGTTATCTTGACAATGTCGGAATGCATTGAGTAAAAATTATTTAAATCTCACGAGGAAGCTAATACCTTGTTTCATTGTTTTCATTCTTGTAGGTACTTAGGTAGAGGCCATTTAGCTGACTCGAAAATGTGGAATTATACGCCATGTCCAAAACATACTGCCCAATTTCAAGGTCTTCCTCCAGCTCGAAAACAAAGAAATCATTTTTGGGGTATACAAAGACCCTCTTCAGCGCCAATTCATCGCCTGGGGAAGCGGTGTTTGGTTCTGCATCTAGAGCACGCTTAAAAACTTTTGCTCGAGTCACATTCATATCGTTGATGTGAACTAGTATGAAAGACATGTATGCTGATTTTGCAGTTACATCGATCAAGACGGAGACATTTCCTTTAAAAGTATTTTTCTCCAGGTCGGGATCTAGATAAAAGTCGTAGTGGATGGGAAGAATATTTTGCGGTAGCCTGACTTGATACCATGGCTCAGGTCCCGTTGGTTCAGTGGGCGCCATCGTTATCGATGTAGGCTCGTCGGTAGCTCTCACTTTCTCTCTTTCCTTTCTTTCCTCCAGTGCATCTTTTCGTGCCTGCCTAGCGCTCAAAACTCCTGACAACACTCCAACAAAGATAATCAGAACGATCACAATAACAACCAGCACGATTGCTTTTGTTCGCGTGATTATAAACACTTTGTTCGAATCTTTATCATCATGATCGCCACCATCTGTGTGGTTTTTCATTGGTAGCTCTTCAGAGGACATGTTTCTGTCCCTTGCTTTTGGAATATTTCAAGAAGAAAGCAATCGTTAAATAGTTAAGTGTCTTATCACAGACGCTGCGCCAAGCCAAGCGATTAAGGCATGAACCCAGACACTTGTAAAAATTTGTGTAAATAAAGAAATTAACAAAACAATCAAGTTGATGTCATGGGCCACCATTCTGGCCAATCAGAGAGGACATTGTTAAAAGAGCGGGAAAGGAAAGTACTTGACCGCGGTCAAAAAAGAGATAAAAGAAATTATAAAACATACCTACGAAAACAGGTCCATCTCAGCTTTTCTAATATAACGCATGTCATTTTTCACTAGGTTTGAAGACTAGTGAACTACAATGTTCGAAAATAAAATAGGACAAAATAGAGAGCCAATGCTGACGGTTGAAATACGGTTCGTCCAATCAAGAGTCAGATTTTCTATTTCCAATTTAAAATATATTCAGCGACAGAAAAGGTCAATCAGCAATCTCGACTTCCTTTATCTGTTGAAAATTCTGCCAATGCAGAAACCTTGCAAGAAATAAGGTTGCAAGGTTGGTTTTCGTGGGTGGTAAAACGAGCAACGTTCAACTCATTTTGCAGCCATGTTGCAAAACAAATAGCGCGCTTTTTGTTGTCCGTTTTACCAGGGCGGATAAAGGTTAACCTTTATCCGCCCTGGTTTTACCGTACCTTAGGTAGCCAATGAGAACATCATTAAATGAATAGGTGATCGAAAGTCTTCGTGAATCATAAATCTGGAAGAAAATCATGAATCATTGAGGTAAAGAATGACAGGAATCATGAATATCAAGATTCAAATGATTCCGCTTCCACCCACGAAAATATTGTAAACAGTAACAATTTTCATTCCAATGAAATAATTGTCTCAAAGTTACGCTGATATGGATTCTCGCGATGCAACATTCAAATACTCAAAATGTTATTAGGGAAGGGTTACAATTTTTGGGGCACACATTTTTGGAGGGGGCAGGATTTTTGGGCTGTCAACCTGAGAGGGGCTAAAATTTTTGGGCCCTCACTTTTGAAATAGTACCGGTCCTCCCCACCCCCACCCCCAACAGATAATGACCGCTCCCTAAGAGGGTGCAATTTGGACAAGCGACATGGCCTTGAAAGTGCGGCATATGTTAAGAAAGGGAAAATGACGACAAACACACGAAGAAGGACTGAAACAGCGACAGCGACGAAAAAGAAGCTAAAGCGCAAATACAACAAACGACGAGTTGCTGTTTGGAGACTTTTGAATTCAGACTGAGGACATACGTACTCCCCAAGCCCCCTGTGACAGGGTCCCTGCACACGGATCTACAAGGTCGTCCTAAATTACCTTGTCGGATACGTTGTTAGCGTTGTTTTCTTAACAATAATGAATAGCCTGGTTAGAATGACTTTGCTCATAAGAGTACACCCCAAACTTTTACTGCCCCAATGTCCAGCACATGCCATATACAGGGCAGGGCAACCTCTACCCTGAGGGATCTATTATCTCCCCATCTCAGAGGGGACGAGGGGAGAAAGAGTACGAGAGAACCCAAGCATAGTAACGATGTTACCACAGTGGAAGGGGTGATGGCAAGTAACCCCTCCACTTCACCTTCATTTTAATAGACCTACGTTGTACCCAATTCAAACTCTGAGAATAAAACGTTCTAATTCAGGAATTTCCATATCATTTAAATGTGAAATTTGAATTGGGTACAACATTGAGTTAGCCGAATAGGTCTATTCGTTAGACCAGCTAGTCTTGTCAAAAATAGTGTACAGCTATTTTCAATAAAATAACCACAGCCACTTTTACTGATATAGCAATGAGAAAATTTATTAATGGCATCCCTTGACAACAGAGAATAGCTTGGATGATTCAACAGCCCATAACACGCTCAGCAAAGAAGCTATAATCTTTTCTAGTAACTAAACATACAGAAATTAATGCATACTAAAAATTTACAAAACCTCGTTTTATTATATGCTGCATAATGAAGAGAAAAAACTGTGAACTTTTCCATGTTATCATTCAGTCATACATTACTTTACATACATTCGGACTCTCTCATTGTTATCAATGTTAATGTTATTTTAATAGGTACTGTACAAAATATGAATTTCTGGGATAATAACTTTATTTACCCACCCCGCCCACTTTAAAGGCATTCTCATGCAAGAACTAAATTAAGGCCAAGTTCTTCCAAGACCCATGAGCTTTACTTCTGGGTTTACCAAGGTATATCAGTTGTCATAACAACTGCCCCTGGGTTAGCGTCAATTATCCTTTTAAACAACTTGGCCCAATGTACACTTCTCCTTACCCTCACAAATCTGCATGTATTTACCAAAAAACAAGTGAAAACTCACAGGGAAATTAATTTGCAACCTCAATCAATGACAGAATATAAAACATATTCCTCCAAAATAATTAAATACATGTACATGTAATACGGACACAGTGAAACACAAACTGGCTTACATAATATAATTTTCACAAATTTAAGAGGCAATATTGGCTTACTTATTACACACAGGAAAGAGTAAGGAGAATGAATAAATACTGAAATAATTCACGACTTATCATAGACTAAAACAAGTGAATTAGGGTGAAAGTGCATAACAGAACAGTTCTTAAAACTGTGTCACCTGCCTTACACATAACAATTTTACCAAAAGACCACTTTGAAAAATACCATATTATTTAAAGTACAGGTTTGGTAATGCACAACGTAAGAGCCTATAAACATTCCTTACCAGTGTCTAAGTTCATTCTCCGCACTGCCCACATGTGCTTTG
>JBBMOI010000002.1:24387500-24605000 GCA_038088405.1 Porites divaricata
CTTTAAAACTGCCAGCATCCTGGACACTTTTTCTTCAGAATAGCAAGTGGTGAAAGGGTTAAGGTTATCTATCTATAAATTATTGTATCTGTCTGCCTGTCTGTTTATATCTGTCTTAAGACTGGTAAGGTACCCACACCTTTACACCAGGGTTCAATAAAGTGTAGCTACACTTACTGATTGCGAGCTCAAAAACAGTGCCTACACTTTTAACCCATTCGCCCCTGAACCGCCCGTAACCGCCCGTGTACGACAACCCCCGAATTCCCTGAACCGCCCGTAACCGCCCGTAAAAATGGCCGCTGGATTCAGTCCATTCCCTTCTCCACCCTGGTGTTTTTTGGTCTTTTGCTTTCACAGAGTGATTGATGGATAATTAACCAATCATTTGCCATCTTTTGCGCATTTTTTGACAGATGATGAGAAGCACCACAGGGTCGGGTTTTTGAAAGAGCGCGAGTAAAAGAAATTCGAGAGAGTAATGGCCGCCCGTGTCGATTTCGAGTCAAAGTTCGCATCACGTTTGAGAGAATATAGAGATAATTCGACTTTTGATCGCTTCAGATTGTTGAACAGACCTTGTGAAAAACCTTCTGATTGAGAGTTAAACGATTTTAAGACTGAAAAAGACAATCCTAGCCGTCAAATTGCTGAGCACTTCGTGGGCAAACAAACCGCATGGACTATCGATGAAGACTTAATACCTCTTTCATTTCGTTTACTTACATCCAAGTACCGTGTGCTTCGCAGCAAATGTTTGAAACGAACTGTTTCTTGAACTGCTGGTGGTGATGCTTTTGTGGTGTTAAAAGTTTGTGCAAAGAAACGGATTATGTGCGACGATCGATTTGGATTGATAATCTCCATGAATAAAATTTACTTCACATCGCGCGGAAGCTCACGGAGAATAAACGGTAACCGTCGTTTTATTCAATTATTTACAGTTGCCAAATGATACTTTTTGTGTGCTTGTTTTCTTTGTGTATAACTATTTACACCTATCGATCTGTGCATTGGTAGATAAAGAATTAATAAAGTAAGTTTGGGATTTAACTTATTTGTGCTTTACTTTGTTGATCGGACATGATCGGGGAGGCACGTCAGTTCAGGATATCAAATACGCTTCCCTGAAAGATTGCGGATTTGCCACCTTCTCTGGCGAGTACGATCATTTAATTTATTGTTGAAATTCAAGAATCGAAAAATATATGAAAGTGTGGGAAGCTGAAGTCCAGCATTCCCTTGTTTTATTAAACTTTCTCATGCTTGATGTGGAACTCTTCAGAACGCTCTTCGTGAAGTGATCCTCACCGAAGTTTCACTACATTTTTCTACGGTGCTTCTCGACTGGACTAATCTGAAAGAGAACTTGATGAAACAACTATCAGTAAAATGACTTTACAGTGTTGTTGATGTTTTTTCGACTGTGTTTATTACTTTAACTGCGTTTTTGTTCCACGTTTCACCGTTTATTTATCAGTACAATTATCGCGCGGCGAAGAAATTTTGTTTAAATCCATTGTTTACGGCTCTTTTCACAGCTTTTTCTTTCTCAAATTGGCATTATTTTTACATACCTTGGCTGCCCATTAACTTGTCGAAAAGAAAAAGTTTGATTGTAAGCCAGAGTTTACCTCTGGTTTTACTGCCCATATGGTTTATTTTAGGCACTCGCGTACGCTTATTTTCTGCCAAAAATTGCCAGGGAATTGGGGGGTTGTCGCGCGCAAAAGTCCCAGGAGTGAATGGGTTAATTACACTCGCAAAATTTAAGTGAATTGACCCAAATAAAATGTAGAAATATGAAAGTGATTTAACAGGAAAATAATGATGAGAATTATGGCTAACTTTCAAATTCAACCTGCAAAGATCGATTAACTCTTTTCTGGACAGCTCCAAAAACGAGAAAATCACCATAGTTACATGCATGTTGAAAATTAATTTCTCGGTGGTCATGAAGAGCAGCACAGAAAGCTATACCTCCTTGGAAAGGTCAAAAAATACCCTTTCAGGAAAAAGAAAACACTTCTCTCTCTAGTAACCCATAATATTTCACTTACTAAAACATTCACAAGATGTCTTTTTGCATAATTTATCCAAGCATTTTAAATAAAGATTTAATTTTTGGAACAATTTTGTCTGGTTTGAGGAAAAAGTAAAAGAGAAAACCAGGGGGGGGGAAGAGACGAGGTCTAGGACCGAGAAACGATGTTCTCACAACTTGCAAAGCGATCACCCTGCGTGATGGCCAGCGGATAATTGCAGCATTTTTCCACAGTAAATATTTTTAGACTTTTTAGAAGCAAGAAGCGAACCGGTAGAGGAAATCAGAAATGCTTACAAAATTGAAAAAAATAATATCATGCATCTTTGTTCTTCTTGCATATCGTATTTGTCTTTCGGTACTGAAATTGCAGGGGAAACTAAAACGCAACCGCGTTAGATCTTAACCAACAACAACGCGCTCGATCGATTTATAGGTTACATCGTTTTTGCCGAGCAAGGATAACTTGATGCTGATAAAAATTACTGGAGAAAGTGTCAAATTTATCGGAAGCAAGAATATTCAGAAAGCTTTATAAATATGAGCTTACAGCTCTACATATCATAACTGAATTAACATCAGATAAACATTCACACTTCATAACATTTCACCTCGTTTATTACGATCAGTCAACACCTTGAATCCAAAGTTAAAATTCAAAACGATCCTAATAAACAAATCAGAACTACTACTGAATGCTCTGTACCTTGAAGCGACTTTAACTTTCCTAAGGTTTGCTGCAAAACACTGCTCGATAGCTCAACTCTTCGGCGGTTCTTATCAGTACAGAGCTATATGTTGCATATTCCGAACTCTACAGAGGGAAATTGTTTAACAGAAAAAGAAAACCACACACTATGTCTGAAAAGCGACATCAAATCAATAAATTTGCGAATTACCAAAATATAATAGTGAGAAACAGTCCCGCCTTCGACCGCCATGTTTTTGTTTCTTCTCAAGACCGTTGATCTATGGATTTTGACGTAATGCGCATGATCAGTACCAAATCCGCTGGCAAGACCCTTGCTGATCGCTTTGCAAGTTGTGAGAACATCGTTTGGATTTCATTTAAGAGAATGTATGGGAAGTAGCTTCCCCCCCCCCCTGGAGAAAACATTTCCCTTGATATGTAAGTTAAACAGACCACCAATCTGCCTAAAATAATGAAAGACGTTGAATTTTTAAAAATTCATTTTCTGCAGGCATCAGATTATGCTAATGAGGTAAATACTCATTTGCATGCTGGAATTTGACATTTTCGCATTGGTTCCTGAGACAAACATTCATTTGCTTCAGACGTAGCCAGTGAGCAAGCTCTCCAGTGCACTCTGTTGCAGGGTGCGAAAAGGAAGGAGAGCTTGCTCCCCACTGACTGAACCGTCAGATTTCAGCCGATCAGCATGAAGTGGAGGATAATGATGCCATTACTACTGCATCTTTGCCATTCTGCATTTCACATCAACTCTTTCGATGCTGATATTCAAATTCTAAAGACATAGTTACAAGCTATCCTTCCTTTTCCCGCCCGGCCGCCAGAGCACCCCAGAAAGCTTGCTTGCAGGCTACTTCAGATGCTGAAAAAGCTTGTTTCCACCATAATATTGAGCTCTTGATGTGGAACTATGATTTTGCAAATTGATTTCATGAAAATAAGTGAGGTTTCAGACTTAGAAGCCACTCTGAAAAGCATTTCATCACGTTTGAAAATATGTAAACTTCTTCACCTAGGGTAAACATGTGCCACTGAGAGAAGTGAAGCTCACTAAAGCCATCATAAATTCTTCCCACATCACTGGCAGAGCATTTTTTCCAAAATTTTCAAAAATTCTGGTGCCAAAGCGATTTACAGTCAGAGGCTGAAACTAGCCCCGTAATTGGCTAAAACTGTCTACTTCCTGTATACCAAATTTGGTGGCTATCGGAAGTAATGCTGATTTTTTACAATTTTTTCAGTATTATTTCAGTAGGAATCATTTTTGTAGGGGCATCTGGAAAAGAGTAACATGTAAGACATACTAGTATTGGTAATGACAACAGCACCTCGTGCAGCTGCTGGTCACTCAAACTTCACAATCAAATTACTGTTTTTATTCTCATCACACACTGCCTCACATGTTTTCATTACAGACATGTGGTACTTACCAGTTAGTCCTACTTTTTTACGACACATAAAACATCTATTTCTTTTGGATTTAGCTTTATCCTTTGTTTCGGCTGACGTTCCAGCCTCAGCTTCAGCCTCAGGTTGCCTTAAACTGTCACTATCCCCTGACACACTGCCAGTTGATGAAGAAGGACTGACTTCGGCAGCTCCAACTATATCCTCACTTGCAGGCAGGTGGGAACTACATGGTTCTTCAGATAACCCTACAATGACACAGATAAAATAATACAGTTATAATAAATTCATAAAGTAAAAAAACTAAAAATAAAATGATGAATTTGCCAAGCTCAAAAGGCTGAGCTAAAATGCATGTATTTTCACAGCCATGACACAACATAAAATGACAAAACCAAAATGTAAAAGTACAGCTGTACAGTAAAACATAGCTATGCTCTTGCACCTCTCACTTGCTCCTGGCACCTTACTTTTGCCTCTGGGCTACTAGGAACACTGGATTTCACAGGTTCAGAGCACCGGGCTCCCTTCCATTTTACTTAAAGCACAGCCTTGACATACTTAAGATATGAATCTTGTACATAATTGTTACCAAGGTGTTTGAAAGTGCTAGCGAGAGAGTAAAACTTAGGTTCTAGCAACAGTGTGATACAAAGTTTTCTGCCAAGAGCACATGATTTGGCAAAAAGGTTCCATATCCTGGCAGCAGTGCAGCAAGTAGACTTCAGCCCATGTGTAGTTGTTTTGACTTTAGACAATGTTAAAGATAACCCCTCATACTATACTAAACAGGTATCTCATTAAAATTAATAGTATTATTCTAAACTACAAGTGTAACAAATAATGTTTCATTTTAAACAAAACCTGTGAAATTATCTACACAAACTGTTGCTGTTCAAAATTGCCACTTCCAGGGACATGTTCCTCAATTAAAAACAATATTACTTTTTCCTACAATACAGTGTACAGTTTACAGGCAGTAGTGGGTTCAGTACTGATAAACCATTTGCTGCTGCACTGCATTTGCTCAACACTGTATTGCTGTTATGATGACTACATCAATGGGCAGTTATGCTATAAAACCAAGCCCTAGGATTTCAAATGCCATGGAAAACAGTTTTTTGGTTCTGCGCCCAGAGATCTTGGGAACTACATGTACACTGTACAAGTATCTGCAATTTTTTTTTCTATGAAAATTCAAGGGAACCCAACTCCTAAATGTTTTCAATTTTTCAAGTCATAAATACAATGCACTTTGGAAAATATTCAATACAGCAGACAATAGAAAACTGATAGATGCTAAATGCTTTAGTTTCGTATATACAGTGTCAGCCAAGTCATAACTAAAAAATTACTCTACTAGTCAAGAATCTGAGTGAAAAAATAGTGAATTACTGTAAATTGATTCCTAAGGCTAAAAATAATTAACACTAGGAAACCATTTTTTGATTCTGTTATTTTAAGACCACGGAAATGGCATCATACCAGGAACTTTCATTATTGAGAAATCCTAAGGCTTGGTTTTACATAATTGCAAAAATGCCACCTCCTCTTAAAATAATTTCATACAATAAGTCATTGACAATAAAATGCCAAATCACTTGAACCTTCCATTTTAATGTAGTGACAACCCATGTAGAATCATCAATATCTAAAAAGTAAATTCATTTTGACAGAATTAATGTGAACCTATGTTAAGAATGTGCCAGGCCTTTGACAGGTAACTTCCTGTTGCACTGTTTATCATAGGGTACACTGTGGTTCAAACATCAAGTTTCTGTGTGAAAATTCTAAAGCACTGAAGAAATTTATTTTTTAGACCTGTGTCAAATAAATTAAAAAGAGGCTGCTGATACCTTCAGTATTTTTTAGTTTTGAACAAGATGGCTGTCAGACAGCCACAATACTGAACTTTTTTGGCTGTGTTAATAGAAGAACTATTTTTAGAAATACAGTGTAATCCTACATGCACAGTATATTTATTCCCATGGTATTTTTCTACATTATGGTCACAAAAAGTGAAAAAAGTGTATTTAGCTTTCAAGCAAGCAGATGAATGCTGATTACCAGGCCTGGCTGATTACTAAGCATTAGCTTCCTGTACTGTTATTCATTACCAAATTAATGAATGAAAGAATAAATGACCAATTTAAAGCCAATCCAAAGAATGCTAACCTGTTGATGGACTTGACACCATGGATGCAGGACTGGTGGTTGGTGAGGACTGCTTTCGACGTAAAGCATCTTTAAAACACTTGGAACACATACCATCACTTGATGAACTGCCGTAAAAACCACATCCCATACGACACAAAGATGGTTGTTGTGTATCGTCAGAGCCTCTTTCCATTACACTTTTGTCAACAACAAAACAAAAGTCTTATTAGTTTACAGAATAGCATCACATAACGATAAATACATGGTTGTAACATTGAAAAAAAAAATAAAAGTGGTTGCATTAACCTTGCCCTTGGGCACATTAATGATATTGACAACAGGGAATTGCACAGAAAAGACAAGCAGTCATAGGAAAAAAGAGCTACAAAAATTCAAAAACTACAGCAGTAACTAAAATTGTAAGAGGAAGAAAGCAGTAAGAGACTCTTTCACCCACTGAATAATGAACATGCAAAATTCCATACCTAACAGTTTTAAGATAGTGAACTTATGTACGTGTCTGAGGCTTTTTTGGGATTAAAGTGACCCTCTTGTGATGGTATTTGTTTGTCACTTGGTCTCCTTTCTTAAATTTTAATTCTGGTACATTCTGTACTCTTGCTAAAGAGGTTTGCAGTAATAAATCATGGTGCAAGGACCAAAATACCACATCAAATACCAGAGCCCTGGCAAACAGTACATGATGTATGTACAGAAGATCTACATGAAAGAACAGAGGAATTTATCAATCTTGTGTGAGCAACTGGCATAACTTGTCAGTGTTTGCTGGTTTTAAGTTCTTACCTCCATGCCAGGGAAATGTACATGTATCAGATCTGATATCTTGGGCTCTGCACCTTAATCTGTTAACCACTTGATGTGCAAGAAATGGCAAATACTCTTTATGCACTGCTCTGCATTTTGTTTTTACATACTTCAATTGCATGTTAAGTGCAAGATGGTTACCTTGTAAGTGCATTTCCTTCAGAAATCTACAAAAGTAACTACTAAAGCAGGGCTCAAAGTTAACAACTGGTCACATATGCCCAAAGCATATACCCAAAGCACAGTGCGACTGACATGCTTCCGACCATACTTACGTACTCAAACTAGAAAGACATTAAACAGTAGCTTCAAGCAATGATCATAAAAGTAATGTAGAAATACCACAACCAGGCTCTAAATAGTAAGTTACATTGTTTTCCTTTCATCTGTGTATGTTTAATTCATCTTTTCTCCCGATGGATTCCATGAACTTGAATGTTCATTTTCGTTTCAATGTTTTACTCCATACCAGACTCTTCTGTTTTGTAATAAACGCCACCGACACATGCAATAATTTTGCTATGAACGAAACACATGCTTTTTGTGCAACAGACGATCATGTTGAACATTGAGTTTTAAGGTCAATCAAAACAAAAACAGTGCGGATTAAGAGCCTTTTTTTCCAGCTAAGAAAGTTTTTAAGTCATATCCCAGTTACATGTAAGTCATTGCGCATTTAACAAATTCACTAAAGGTTAATTTTCATTCTCATTCAACACACTTGTTGTCAGTTTTGAATTTTTTTTTCAAGTGTAAGTTTTCTTTAGTCGCAACTGTACTGTCAAAAAGAGAAATTGGTATTAAAAATCACAACGGTATTACTGCATAGGAAATCGGGTGTGTTTTATAAATTACAGGACTGAAATAAAGGAACAACGGAAGATGACAGATAAATGTGGCACTGTTAAGCTTTTTACTTTTTCTTTTGAAATACATGTAGATGCTCCCAACATTATAAGCTGTGCTCCTTAAGTTTTCAGCTGTGCACCTAAAAATTTTCATATGGTAGCACAAGTGCTCCCAAACTCAAATTTAAACTTTGAGCCCTGCTAAAGAGAGTAAATGTGATCCTCCCAGTTAAATGTCTAGGAGACTTACAGTAGTTTCTTGATTAAAGTTTGGTAGCCACCATAAGGTGTTTTGTCTGTACCCAGTAATTATGTACAGCCCAGCATACTCTGGGCGCAAAACCCCTCGCGTGTATCGGCCTTTAACCTATGCAGACACATTTTCTAAAAAATCTCTCAACAAAGCGTGGCAACATAAAATCTGCAGTTTCATTATCTTATGTCATCACTGAGGGAAGAAAGAAAGCATGCAGCTTGTCAAATAGAACAGTTACTGACTGATTATACAACTGTTGTATGAACAATTAACAAGAGAGCACTTGGGTCTCATCTCCTCATGGTAAACATTTTTTTGTATACTTTACGCATTGCAATGCTCCTCCAGTTGAGAGTTTTTGACAAATCCAACCATATTAAAGTTTTCCATAGCAAATGGTTTTATCCCACTTTCATGAAAGTGAAGCTTTCCTGACAAGATATACAACGCTTAGCATAAACGCGATTGATACTAACTACTCCTTTACAGTGCAAAAGACTTTGTAACGAAAGAACAATTTCCTACAACGAACAAAACTTACTTTAGCTTGAAATTGCCTACGCACTTTTATTTTCAGAAGCAATCAAAAGAAATTAATTTACTTTTGAATAAGATGTTCGACAAGAAAGTTCAAGAAATGTATGTATATATGCAATGTAAATTACGTTGGTCAAAGTTGAAATTCTTACATACAAAAAGGTTTGCACAGAAAATAGGAAAACAAGGTAGAACGAAATATTATGTAACAGCTATTCGCTCAAAGAAATATTTTGGCATTAAAAGGTTGGAAGGTTCGATCTGCCAGAGAGAGAGAGAGAGAGAGAGAGAGAGAAAGAGAAATTATTCGTAGAATTTTGTAATATTGCTGTTTATTGCGTGAGCCCATTCTCAGGAGATTTCAGAATCGTACAATTTCTCATCAAAACAGAATACTTGGAAGTAATTGAGGGAAAAGCAACAACGAAACTACACATTCTAGAAGATCAAACTAAAAGCCAAACTCTGATGATTTCACTTTTCGCCTAAACCAGAATATCACGAAATTCACTAAGACCAGTGAGCCTAGTAGAGAGAATTTTTCGAGGAAATGATATGTTGTTCAAATCGCTTTTAAGCAACAAAAGCAAGCGTCCTAAACAGAGGCGTAACAAGAGTTTTAGGCCACTAAAAAAATACCTTAGAAGAAATGACATTGACAGTTTTTACGCAGACCGACTTCAAATGGTCGCCATGTTTGTCCAACATTAATAATTCCGTGCTCCTTAACGGGTCGAATATGACGAGAATTACGAAGCCACAATTTTTAGAGTTTAGTTTCCCAGCCACCAATATTTCTCAAGAAGATTTCATACAAAACGCTTCAAACAACGTCTCATAGCTTTTAAGTTACGACGAAACTACAAACGAACAAAACAGTAATGAAATAAAACTTATACAAACACACGAAGTCCTGGCTTCACCACACATTACGAAAGAGAAAGATGCGAAACTAAATCGGTGTAGGCGAATTTCACTCAACCTAAGCTTATGATTTTGCGTCTGCTCCTTTAAATTAACATTTCAAGGGGTAGTAAATAACATATTGAAACTGAAAAGTGCAGTTTAAGCAGTTATTCCGTCGTTTCTTTGAACTGATTGTTCCCGTTTATTGCGTTTTATGAGGCAGGTTAAGTCCACCGGGCATGACTCGACTGGAGGAAGATGCCCTGTGGTCTGAAAGAAATGCTCTTTACCTCCACTAGTTTAGCCTACTTCTTCGAGTTTATATAGAAAAAAACAATATGGTTTACAATTTATGCATCTTGTGTTTGGTCAAAACGGAGGTAAAAGAATAAAAATGAAACAAAGATCTTGGAGAATTATGTTCGCCAGCTCGAATCGCAGCTTCAAAAGCCGTGCTAGTCACGCGTGGTCTAGGGAGGGCCGACATAATTCACCTTTGAACATTATACTGCAGAGTTCTACAGCCATTTCAACGTCTTGGACGTCCGAAAATCACATCTTTTCACATTTTAGAAGGATCGTTTTTGTAAGAAGGTTGCTATCACAGACTGCTGACAACAAAAGCCAAACAAATATGGTTCACCTTTCTGGCAGCGCCCAGTGTGAATTTTGCATCTTTCGTGCCATATGTTTGTTACTAACCATAGTTGAACACAAAAACTGCCATGGTAGACTATACTTACCAAAATTTCGACGAAACACGCCACCAATAATGCTTCGACCACGAAACGATGCTCTCGGTACTATTTTCTCTCCCGGAAAATGAAGCGATTTCCTTTTGTTATGGTCTCTGTGACGTCACATTAATTCAGCTCAAATGTCAATCAACTGCATTTTGCATCATGTGATTGGATGACTCGTCAAAGAGCCCTCTACGCTAAAACCATGGGTGATTGAAAGTTACCCCGCAAAATAGGCCAAGGATACAAATTGCATATCGTTTATAAATCCAGACTTTTCGATTGCATTTGTAACACTTGTAAATCAAATTTCGTTTTATTCCTCGTCTAATTCGAGTTCAATTGGAATACATCCTTTATTTGTGGACTTTATCTGGGGTCTCTTAAGACAACCCAAGCAAAATAACAACTGACGAAACTGACTGACAATCATACTTTGGATTAACACGTCACGGCCGTCATGGCGGAAGTCACGATTACAAATTGCATGCGCCCGCGCGCGAAGGCACCGATAAACAACACGAGTTTCGTCATTCGATCAATTTCTATGACATCATAAATTAGTGGAAGCCCGGTTATTTCACCTAAGATATTGAAACAAGTTCACCGGCGATTTTTGATATGCAGCAGTACGTGATTTTTGTTATTGAAAATATCAAAAAGGTATAAAGGATAAATGGCTACTAAACCTGAAATAAAAAGAGAAAGAGAAAAATGGTTGTGGAATATTTATAGAAAATAAAAACAGAAAAAACACGGATACAGAGATTCGTAATTATAGGATACTGTTAATACAGTAGAAATATTTTTTTCTTCATCCCAACCAAAAGATTACCTTGAAAAATACACATCAATAAAAGTGTCTTTCATAGCTGTTACATCCGTTAGCCTCGCCGGGAACTGGGATTAATTTATTCAATGTTTTAAATCTTGTTTTGACTCGTCGGCAGATATGTTATGGAGTCTGTTGTTGTTATGGCAGATTATCAGAAGTTATCAGAAGGCTGTTTCGTGGCATTTAATACATGAAGTTTCTTTTATGGCTAGGCGAGCTAGCGAGCCGTTACGGCGAGCACGAAGGCGGAAGTCCCTCTTACACGTATTTTTCGACTAATGTGCGCACGTGCTTAGTTCCTTGGGCAAAAGTTGTTTTTTTAAAAAAACCTGTCCGTCTTTTTGAGTCAACTATTCAAAAGGAGTAGAATAAGGCAGGGACCAACTAGGTCTTGTGTTTGTCTTATGGGGGACTTGTGGTGGGTCCGTTTAATAAACCTTTAAAGTACATTATCAACATGTAAACTCTCAGTCCCCCTATTGATCGTTATGCATTGCCCTGAGGAATTAGTTGAGAGAATTGGGTAAAAGATCTATGCATTTTCCCTTTGTTGATCATTTAATTCCTTCCTACCCCAAGCGTAGCGTCCACCCTGGAGAATTCAATTAAGGTTCCATGTATCATAGCCCGCGGTGCATTATTGTAGCAAGTCTAGTATATGTATTTAAAAACACTGAATCCTAGCTTTTTAATTTAAGACAGTGATTTAAGGTTAGGTTTTTCTCTGTGGTAATATGCAAATATTGCAAATTTTCAACGAGTTTGCTTGGCTCGTGCACGTGGGAATTTTGGATGGAGTTAAAAAAAAAACTGAACAAAAAAAGAATAGCGTTGATTAACCAGCATTCTGGCCCATGCAAAAACGCAGCTTAATTAATCAGGCGGGCGTATTCATTTAATGTTGTTAAAAGAAGAGGCTTCTAATTTTTTATTAATGAGATTTTAAAAATGGAATTTTTCAGCTCGCTCATGCTTAAGAATTTTAGCATCCATTTGACTTGAAAGCTCTCTTGTTCGCCTTTTCACAAAAGATCTCCATTATTTCAATGAACGTAAACAAGATTAAACTTCCCGCTACAAAAGGGTATACCATAGTGCACTGCAGGCTATGAAACATTGTTCACGGAAGCAACCTTAATTGAAATAGGTGTATACATGCACATATTACCATGATATATTACCAAAGCGGAAAGGCCTTGTTTGTACGTTTGCCTGACTAAGGGACGGACCATTAGAAAAGCTATGAAGGGGGGGGGGGGGGGGTGGGGAATTTTCGAGCCGCAGGAATTGTTTTTCGTTATCAAATTCCTTGTATGAATTTTTTTTTTAGGCCGTAGCATGAATATTTTTTAGTGTTAATTGGTGTGCATGAATTCTTTTTCATTTAATTTTCCCTTGCGCGAATACTTTTTTGTACTTCGTCCGCCCCCCGGTATAAGTTTTCTAATGGTACGTCGCTAATCTCCTATGTACAGCCACTCCAGTCGAGACAGATCTGACAGATGTCAGTTGAAGTGTGATAGAAGAAATGTAAATATTGTACAAGAAAGACAATAAACTGAAGGTGGATGACCACATTTATTTTACGACTACATTGTCAACCTCTTACAAATTAACAGCCCTCGGGCCCTGCTTCCTGTAGCATTTTCCTGTTACTTCAGTTCGTAGTTCCTTGTAAATACTTTTTAAAATAGTTAAAGAAAGTTTTCTCCTTCCCAACTTCCTTTGCGCGAACATTTTCATCTAGTCTGTGTTAAATACTCACTCTTTGGGAAAATGGCCAATTGCGCTTTAAAATAAAGGGTCTAGAGATGATTGCAATGAAAATTACTAGATGGCATATTAATACAGTTTCAGTCGATTCAGAGACTGTAAGTGGTCTAGAAGTGTTGTTTAGTGCCAGTATCCGCATTTCGAGGAAGTGATTTGAATATATATTTTTTATATATAAAGCATGGTTTCCGTTAAACTTCACGTTCGTTTACTGCTCATCGTGATCAAAAAAGAGAGAATTCAAGAGCAGTTCAAAGCCAAATTGATAAAAAAAAAAGCGATTCTCAGTATTGTCAAGTTTAGTTTTATCAGTAGGGTTTATTTCCTTGATGAGTGAAAGTTTGCTGAACGAGCCCAAACTGATTGGGAACATCGCCATTCATGATAATAATAATAATACTAAAAAGACTAAGTGAATGATACTCACCCACCGTAGCTATTGAAGCGCCGAGAACCTTCGTTTCCCATATGCGAGCTGTATTATGGAGGTGTGGGAGGATAGCGTGGCGGGTCAGTTTTTGAGGCGCTCAGAAGGGTAACCGGCCAGGTATTCGTGGCTCAGTAAGGTCTTAAGGTGGCTCGATGTAGTTTTTAAGGTCAATACCTACCAAGTTTGAGCATAAAATACGTCACCATAAACAAAGATTTGGAAAAATTGACATCACAGTTGTATTAGATAAAGATGAAAATTTGTTATGATCAGGGTTGCAATGACATCGGAGTTGTCATAGCAACGAAATGACGCAGTTACCTATTTTACTTGCAGCATGATTTCTCGACACTGGGAACTGTTCTTCCATAATCGTTTAGTGGAGCTTTTTCCTACAATAGCCGCCTCGATGTTCGTGAACTTTAAGCGAAATCTGTAAGAGCGTTATCGAGATATTTTGGGAAGAAGTTTTTATGGTTAGAAATACGGTAAAAATAAACAATCTTGATGTCCGACTGTTATCTGTACTAAACGAAGTGCTTTTGACATGCAATTTCACCTCATAGTAGTTTCAATCTTTTTAAAAACGTGTGTGAAAGATCATGGAGATACCTCCAGCGATTGCTAGAAAGAAGGATTTGATTAGTATGTATCAAGGCGCTCTTGTTAGCGGTAATCTACTTTAACAAATTAGCGAATAATTTTTAAACCGCTCGATAATTTTTTCAGAAAATTTAAGAGTCTTGAGATAAACCGTCCTTTTATATGACCTCTTAGTTTCAAGACTATTGATATATTGTAAGGCAGTAAAATAAGGGCTTGAATTCGCTGATATTTTGTCGGAATTTTTGTGTTTACAAGAGAGAGCCTGTCATTATTCAGGGTTATTGTCTCCAAGTTTCATATTTTCATGCACAACAATAGCTAGCATTTTTGCATATGTCAAATGCATTGTTAGTTACTGCTGTTCACGTGAAAATGAAACTTTGAGACAATACCCTGAATAATAAGAGGCTCTCCCTTGTAAACACAAAATTTCTAACAAAATATTAGCAAAGAAAAGCCCTTATTTTAATGATCATAACAAATTTTCATCTTTATCTAATACAACTGTGGTGTCAATTTTTTCAAATCTTTGTTTATGGCTACGTAGTTTACACTTAATCGTGGGAGGTATTGACCCTGAAAAACTGTATCGAGCCACCTTAACGCGTTCTCATCACTCAGCACCGAGGGAAGATTGCAAATGCTCTATTAGCCTCCCCCTTTCTATGGAAAGAGCTCATTCAAAAACCTACCTCAGGTTTACGGAAAATGGCAATCGCCAATTCATAGTCATTAGAGGAGACTGGTTATGAAAAAAAATGCACTTTATTTGAGTGTCAATATATCTAACACGAAAGCACTAATTAGTGAAACTATTTTTACGTCTCCTACTGGAGACGCCATTTTACTTGGTCATCCGAGCCACGCGAGGGTCTAGCCATCTGCAGGGCAAAGGCGATACCTTCATTTCTCAGTTATTTTAAGACCCTGAGTGTTGGTCCGGTCCCGGGAATCGAACTCGCAACCTCCCGCTCTGCAGTCAATTAAAGCGCTCTACTGACTGAGCTAACCTGCCGCGGTAGAAAAGACAACAGGCAAACAACAAACAGACTGACAATCGCGGCTGAAAGACTGGACTAAATTCAATGTATTAGGTTCGGCTCCTAGTCTTCGCATCACAAAGTGTTCAGTGACCCAGCAGTGTTATGTTGGAAGCTCCCTCATGATGCACAATTCTTTGTTTTCTGTTCACAAATTGTGACGTAATAAATTAATAGGACGTGTTTATTGGTCAATAAGATCACAATGCTAGGAATGCTTCCGAACGTTGTGCACCTTCAAGTCCACAAAAACTAAAACAAAGGAGTCTGATGGGCTTCACAACCACTCCAATCTATTAACTATGGCCAATTGACTACTACAGAAAATACCATAACATACCATAATCAATACTCTTTTGTCGGTCACTCCAAAATTTTGCATAAGCATTGTTTTCAGTTTCTCTCGGGGCCATTTTAAAGGTAAAAGTTCACGTTTAAGCGCATACTCATTAATTAAATTTCAAAGTAGTGTATTTCAGCATAACCTGAAGTAGGATGGAGGAGTACTAAAATCGCAGAAAAATTAGTGGATTATACCAACACTACCAACGTTGAATCTATTGTTGACCCGAAGGTTTTATTCCATGGTTGATTAATTTACAGCTATTTTCAAATATTTAAGTTGTTCAAGTGCAAGTGACTGCCATGGGAGTGTGCAGATTGGTCCTTTGACAACGTTATGACATGATCATATTGCTTACATAGACGATACAGCATGTCCCGGCAGAAAAACAGCATTTTGATAAATGAGCATGCGCTGAACCGTGAACCTGCACCTTTAAATTCCTAAGAGAAACTGAAAACATTGCTTATGCAAACAATTTTGGGTGACAAACAAAGAGCATTATGGTGTGTTACGGTATTTTCTGTAGTGGTCAATTGTACTACACGAATCCAGACATTTTTGAAACCGCATGATATCGTGTCAACGGGGCATTAAACCAAACTCTGGAAAGCGGTTTCAACAAGATGTGGTTTCGGAGAGCGGATTCACTGGTTTCGTGCGGACGAAAGGCCGATTCATGCAAAAATTTAGGCGGTTTCAAAAATGTCCGGATTCGTAAAAACGGGGTCGTCGCAATTTGGAGTGAGCGTGTATTCTTTCACTCGACGTTCAACGTAAGAAAATACTGAGAAAATCATCGAAGTCGAATTGTACGAATGATTTAAGGCACCAAGAATTTACTTAATTTTAAGCTTGGTATATTAAAATATACCACAACCTTTTATTATGTATGAGTTTAAAGGTTACAGATTTACAACTTTTTCACAATTTTAGAATAACTCATAGTACTGTGTCAGAAGCATGCTTCTGACTGTATATACCTGTCTTCAGTTCTGGCTTAGCCATGTGGACTTAATCAAAACGTTTTTAATATTTTACTTGAGCCGTGGCGTTTTTTTTACCCCAGTGAGTGAATTCATTTGTCGGTTTGTTTGCTATTCCGTGGTTTTGTACTATTTATACTAACCCCCCACCAACTTGCGCCGAATCGCGAAACCACGACTGCGGTCAACAGGCATTGATAGATAATCACATTCTCTTCCCCAGAGCCACTAGGCTTTATTTGTAACGAGACCAAGTGACCAAAAGAAAAACGGGCAGGAGAATAATGATCACGTCATCACAGAAAATGAGTTTCACAGCGCTTGCCAGTTACGACAACAGCTTCAATATTTCGTGAACAAAAGAAATGCTGTGATTTCTTGACAGGGGTTTTAACTATTTTAATTGCGGACCATTTGCGGGAGATTGGACACTAGTTTTGAAGGAGCGCGGGATTCCATGGGAAGAGTAGCGGGTCGGGATTTGTATATTTCACAATTTTCCCATTTAGCACCTCGCACTCTATGAGTCTTTTCCACCCTCTTCTTCCTGACATAAACATTCGAATTCTAGGCCAGGCAGCGCAAGGTGGCGCGGGTGTTTTTTTTGACAAGGCCGAGATATGGATATCGTCAAAACAGTTCATCAAGTTGAGACTCGGGTCGACGGGGCGGCTTCTCAAATTCAAAGTCCGTATTCCATGTATCTCTCCTGGAGGACTTGACACTCTGTAAAAAAATAACGAGGCAAAAAGTTAAGCGTGTGAGGGTACGCGTTGGCAAGGTAATTAGCCACTATTGTTAAAGAAAAAAATCTAGAGTGATTTTAATACGATTCAGAAAACCATCTTGACCGTGTTCTAAGATTTGTTGCGCTCACTACAAGCTAAAAGAATCAGATTCCCTAGTATACTACAATTGAGCTCGCGATTCATTCGCTTTGCTTCGTGTGTTTGCTGACCAACCAAAAGCCGTGCGCGTTTACCTCAGTTCGTTAACCAAGCAAAAGCTTGATGAGTGACTGTTTGGCTGAGATATCTGGTGACAACACTGCGAGACGTAAAAGAAACCTTACGTAACGAAACTGCTATCCACGAAAGCTACTCTGAGAAGCTGATATCATACGCTAGAGATTAGCTCCAAACAGTAGCTAACAGTACATTTACGCATGAGAATTCAGTTAATGTAAGAAACACTTACAGGTTTTCGCTTGCTGGAATCACCTCCTTTATCTGAGGTAGCCCACAGATCAGCAACTAAAACAGAGAGTGAAAAGCACTAATAAACAACAAACTTTTGCATAACAAAACATCATACAGGTGGGGAACGAGGTGATCATACACAGTATGGAAAACTCTTTAAGGCAGGACATTCACGGACTGGGAAATAGTTTTTAATATAGTGTAGTTTATAGTCGTAGTTATGGTTGTGTGGTTACAGACTGAGATCTTTAAATAGCTGATCATGATTTGCCCGTTATTAAACAAAGTTTATCTTTTACAGCGTGGACGCTCTTGATTTGCACGCACATTCGCCATCGGGTCTTCTTGCGTTCGCTCTGAGAGGCAGTAGGGACCTTACGAAACCGCGTCGGCGACGGCAACGGGAACGTCAAAAAACAATAGGTTTAATAAGCAAAACAACAACTCTGCACGTGCATCACGCTTTTTTGTACATTTCTTGGCCTTCACTGCACAACTACGACGTGAAATGGCCAAATTTTAAGTTTACTTTAGGAACGGGAACTTGAGCGCGTTCCCCTCTCTTCAGCTCCAGTCAAAATCCCCTTCTTTTAAATAACAGGACGAATTGGGATTATCGCGAAAAAGTTTAAAATGACGCGAAGTCTGTTTTCAGTGACGTTTTCATGGACGTCGCCGTTGCAGAATCGTAAGGTCCCTAATAAAACGTAAGGAAGATATTCCGTTTCTTATGTAAGAGTAAATTATATACTCGTGGTCAAATTCGTAAATACTAATAGCAGCTAAGCTATCGGTACGGCATTACATATGCCAGTACTAGGGAAAATGCGGTTCCCCTTTGGTATGAAGACGTGACAATTATGTTCCCCATATTCACACCGGTAGGCGAAAACCGTTTATCTTAAGGTATCTGCAGACTAAGGTAGACAGTAGATAGGCACAAGATTTATACACACGGCGGTGTAAAAAGTAATACACAGCAATCATGAGATTGCCAGGAAATTGGAAAAAGGTGACGAATCAGAGAAGACCCTGCATAACAGACGTGCTCATATACTAACCTGAATCGCGAGAGTCTTTTCTGGTTTGTTGTCCTTTTCTGGACTTCGACAGCGAGGAAACAACTATGTCATCATCATCGTCGTCGTCGTCATCTTCACTTTCGCGAACCTTAGCCTGCGTTTTCCGGGGGGACTTCTTACTACTGGATCCTTTATTTGAAGAAGTCGAAGAGAAAAAGTTGTCCAGGCTGTTAACTAGAGAATCACGCTGAGACGACGCTGCAATTAACAGAAAAATTTTTCTTAGCTCACAGTTAGGATCATAACCTTCTTAAAAGAGAACGTTAAGTTTTATACAGTGGAACTTCAATATAACGAAGGGCCAAAGGACTGCCAAAATTTATTCCGGTGCCGTGTGGACTGGGTCTAAGTCCCTATGTGCTGTAAAATCTTGTAATTTTCAAGGGTGTACATCTCAGTTAACTCCTTTTTCCCCGGCACATTTTAATTCTAATTTACGATATCATAATGTAAACAGATCCATCATCATCTCATCATCTCAATTACCGTAATTGATCGATTAAGCGCTGCTACTCGAATAACCGTCGTACCTTTGCCGAAAATAATTTAATGAGCGCCGCGGCGCTAATTTGGATATTTCCAAATTTGTTACGGCGCTTGATATAAAGAGATATCAAAGCCATACCGCTTGAAAAATAAGACGACGACCAACTCGTGAGTTCTAAAGTTTTAATGTAAGGAAACTCTTGAAACCGGGCTCATATAACAGTTCGAGGTGTACATATTTGTCCTTTTTCTTGCACAACTCTGAGTTCTCTCCATATTCCCTTCAGAGTTTCACCCGCAGTTGAAATAAAATCGCTCTCGAATAAGCACCGCACCTTTAACAGGGAAAATGAAATAAGCGCCGCGGCGCTTAATCGATCATTTACGGTAGGTCAGCAAAAACCAGTAAGGCAAGCTAAGTCAACACACCCCCCCCTAACCAATTACAAAATATAAAAGTAAAAATTACTTGCAACAATATGTAGAAAATAGAATAAATATTAACTATACAAATTTACAAATTCTTATTAGCTACTGAAATAAGGTAATTCTTAAATTCGGCAAGAGACGCAATGTGAGGCATATCAGGGAGGAGCTGATTCCTGTCTGAAGAAGTCCTTGGGAAAAACAGAAAACTTGAACACATCTTTCTTACAGTGAGGTTCAAGAAGCTTAAGCCTGTGGCTATTCTTAGTACGGGTCTGATTGCCAAAATTTGAAAAACGGTTAATCTTAACGTCAACCTAAGAGATTTTAAAGAGTAGTCCTTTGGCGTTTTAAGAACCTCCAATGGAAGTAAATTTTTCAGCTCCCTAGAAGAAGCTCCATGTAACTCCTGGAAATGAAAATTTGCTATTTCTGTAAATAATACAATTTTTAATGTAAAAAATTCAATAGGCCACTTGCACTAAGAGGTCACGTGACCAATGCTTCCTTTAAACAATGAGTTGGAATCTTGCTGATGCCAAGAATTGTTAGAGCACACAAAAATTATCTTACACCAGAAATTTGAGAGGAAACGCATTTAAGGGAGATATTTTATGGCACTTTGGTTTTTCAGCAAAGTAGTATGGTTTGTATTGGCCGCCATGTTGGAGGGCATGCTCTTGCCCTCCAACATGGCGGCCAAAATTACTTCTTGCTTATATCTTGTTCAACGTTTCATAATTACGCTCAGATGTGCTGTAAACGTTATCACATCATCTTTCAACATTTTCCTTGAAGTTTAAGTGCAAAATTTGTGTTCAGAGAGAGGTAATTCATGATTTCAAAAATCACATTTTGGTCACGTGACCATTTACGAACTTATTCATTTTAAGAAAATGGTGCGGGTTTGAAAAACCAAATCACCATTATTTTGTTTAAGATATGACCCACTAATCGTTTTTCGAAGGAAAAATCGTATAACTTTCATTTTCATAAAAACGATGTCACATGCCTCTTATTGCAAATGGCCTATTCCTGCGTGGGTCTATTTAAGTTATCTTAAGAAACAAAAGACGTATCCTTACACGCACTGGGAGATGATCTCCGAGTAAGACTGGGACGGCCGCCTTTCTTCCTAACACCACTAGCATTTTTGGCCTTTTTTCCAGTCATGATCACGTCATCTTCACCGCTGTCTTCTTCTGAGTCCCTAGTCATCCTAGACCGCCCTGAGGCTGAAGCTCTTGGGCTCTCCTTTTCCTTGTCACGGCTACCACTCCGAGTTAAACCAGGTCTTTTTCCACTTAATGGCCTCTTTGATGAGGAAAGTCCTGGTCTGGAAGGGGTTTCATCTTGTTCTTTTTCAGAATCTTCGAAATCTCTATTAACTGACAAGTGACCCGACGCTCGCGAAAGACCAGGCCTACTTTCCAATGTTCCTGTCCTGTCGTCACTCGTAGCAGGACGGCTGATCCCTCGGGATGATCGGGTCAACCCGGGCCTGCTTTCGACAGTTTTAAAGTTGTTCTCGCTCGTAAGAGGTGGGCTTATCCCTCGGGATGATCGGGATAATCCAGGCCTTTTTTCCTTGCTCGGACCCGACGGGGTGATATCTCGGTTTGATCGTGAGAGAGAAGGCCGCTGTTGATTCAGGCCTGTATCCAGTGATCTTCTTGGCCCTGTAACAACCGCGTCGTCATCATCATCATCATCACTGTCAACTATCTCGAAGCCTTTCTTCTTCCGTTGTTGTTCCTTTTCCTTGTGCGCTGACTGATTTCGCGTCCTACCATATCGGTTTTCACTCAGTCTGGAGTCTTCATCCTCGCTATGTTCAGAAATGTTTGAAAACCTTGGAGCTGAGATAACACGCCTAGACCCTGGCGGAAGAAAAAAAGGTGAAACACTGAAAAGGCCAGTTTGCACTTCAACAAACGTTTGAGTACTATAGTAGCTGAGGACCGGTTATGACCGAATCAGTGATACAATATTGTACGTGTACACGGACTTTCCAAATAGCTTTGTAGCAACACTTAAAGAAAGGTGAGAGAAAGTGCAAAAACTACGCAAGTGCTACCTAACCCTCCCCTAAAAAAACGTGACTTTCGAACCCACCCACCCCCCACCCCCCCCCCCCACCCCCCCAAAAAATTCTTCTGCAGCTAACATTGGAATGGCCGGCAGGGGGTACCAGTAACAAGTCTTTATATAGTGTAAACGAAATTGGTTCCGCTAGGAAACTGAGTAATTTTAATTTTCAGTGGACAAAAATCTTGTACCAGAATAATTTAAAACATATTGCATTCTTCTTTACATTTTTCAAGACCTAAAAATGTAATAAATCATCTGTAATAAAGCCAAAGAAAATTTATTATGGGAGCCCGAGAAAATGAATGTCAAATTTAACAAAATTACATATTTCACATGATTTTTATAGAGATTTACCTGCGTTTTCACAATTCTTGTGAAATTTGACACTCATTTTCTCGGACTCCCATGAGAAATTTTCTTTGGTGTTATTACAGATGACTAATTACATCTTTAGGCCTTAAAAAACGTAAAAAAGAATGCAACATTCTTTCAATCATTCGGGTACAAGGTTTTTGTCCACTGAGAATTAAAATTACTCAGTTTGCTAGCAGATTCCGCCTTAAAACCCAGAACTCCCACTCCAAAATAATAGTTCCTTATAATGTATTACACACAATACATGAATTTTAACTAAGCTACCAAGATACTAGCATGAAATGGAATACGGAAAAAGACAAAAACAAAGAAAGACGAGAAAGAGGTTACTGCTTTAATAATCATGCCCAACTAATAAAGATGTTTGTTTGAAAAAGCAAAGAAACAAGTTGTGCACATTTGTTAGGATTTGTTTCTCGTTAGAAGAAAGAACTCTGCCAAGTTCATACGCTGAAGAATATTAAGAGGGAAGTTTGTTAGATTCGCTTTCCATAAGTTGGTTACTGATCAGTGTTAAATGCTGGCGGTGATTGGTCTTCATGCTGCAATCTTCCATTGATTAAACATACCCTCTGCTTTACTGTTTTTTTCGTTGCCGTCTCCAGTTTCACTCTTCGTTGTCTCTTCAGCGGCGTGTTTCTTTCCGCGGTATGCTTTCGTCTTCTCTGCAATCACATCCTTTTCATTAACAGCTAAAGTTCTTTGATTGCTTTCAACAGAGGCATCCGAGTTCAAATAAGGCTTTTCTTTTTCTCGGTTGCCTGTTCTAGCTGATCGTCCAATTACTACTGCGCCATCATCTGAATCAGATTTTGACTGATCACGTCCAAGGGTTTCATCGTGCGAGAGTGCTGATATATCAGCAACTTGATCACGTGGAACTTTTGTACTAAGCGGTGAAAAATCACGTGTCTCGTCTTGTGCAAGTGACAAAGAATCACGTGTCTCGTAACGTACGTTAGCTTTCTGATTTGGAGTAGAAAGAGGTGCCTGATCACGTGGAAGTGGTGCTGGTGCAAGTCTTTTATCTCGTGCGGCGTCTTTGAGTGCCAACTCCTCAACATGTACAGCTCTATCAGGTTCGAGTGTTTTTTCCACGTGTTTGGTTGACCCCTGTGGATCTTTTACAGTATAATATAACAAAATACCGGTTATTGACTGACAATTTGTGCATAGGCACGAACAGTAATATGCATGTAAACGTAACAAATAGCTTTTTGGTAAAGCGACTTTCACTAAGGATGAGAAGAGAAAAGAATGGCCATGTTTCAAAGCATAACAGAGACTGCAAGAAGCTACAGCTTTCTTGCTCTACCTTCACACTGCTCGCGTGCAGCAAGACTTAACCTAACATTATTCATTTCACATCTTTACCACAAACACCGCTATCTTGTATGCAGAGACACCACTAAAAGTTGTACGCAGTTTAGAATGAAATAAATTCTTCTACATCTGTTTATACAATTAAAAGCTTCCAGTCAAGTAACTAAGTAAGCATCACGATAAACGGTCTTTGGAGCGCGCGAACTAAGTAAAAATATTTTTATAATATGGTCTAGACAGCATGCCCTAACCTGACAAACTGTGTCTCCTTGCGGTTGTTAGAGCGGGATCTGGGTGTCTCCTACTACTTGACGAGCTAGTTATCAGGCCATCATCAGAGTCAGGCTCCGAACCAAGCGACAGGCGACTGGAACTGAAAAGAAAATAAGAGAAGTTCGCAAAGAGTTGTATCAGTTCTTTTTTAGCACAACCGATAGGAAAACTTGGTCGACAATTGGAATTAAAAAGAGACACTTGAAACTGTCCCTTCCTTTTCGCCCTGGGGGGATGATATGCTCCTTAATGAGGTACGCCAGAGTCTTATTGGCTCTCCAAAACCCAACAAAAACAGACACTGGGGGTTTCAGGCATACATCTTACCACAAATGCTACCAGGAAAAAGTCACTTCTCTAAACCATAATCAGAAGCAATTTTGTGGCCACAGGGTTCATACAGAAAATTGCCACTATTTTTCAAGGACTTTTCCAAGGGCCACATCAAGTTTTCAAGGACCACCTACTAGGAATATAATTTCAAAGATAGTACATAAATGCACATTCCCAGTCTATTCTAATAAGGCTTTAAGGCTTGAACTGTTTGCTTCAACAACTTCTCTACATTTTCAGTTCTCTTGTCTTAAATTGATCGTTAATTATTGCATAAAACATTGAACACTTTCTGTAAATAACCTTTAAATTCTCTGAGCTATGATTTATATTCTGTCTTCGACAACCAAAAAACATCACAAAAACACTTTCCAGGCCACTCCATTTAAATTTAAAGAAAATTCAAGAACTTTTCAAGGACTTGCACAGAAATTTAAGTACTTTTTTAAGACTGTGCGAACCCTGGGCCATTTGAACTACTATACCTTCCTCTTGTTCTCGTTTCACGTGCCTCTAGCTCATGCCCAGGTTCTCTTCCTAGATGCCTCATTCTCGCAGAGTGCGCTCTCATTGCTGATTGTATGGTGACAATTGCGTCATCGCGGTCTGTGAAATCCTTGTTAATTTCCTCAATGTACTTGCTACGAACGGTCTGACCTCGCAAGGCGGCCTGGATCTCTTTAATCGCCTACAAATGAATGACACAACCTTAGAATGCAAAGAGCGTTACATAAAGTATTTCCTCGGGGTTTTCATGATGTAACAACTGAACATACATGGCGTGATTCGGCGGGTGCGACAGTCTAATGTTGGGGCCTTAAACAGCGTGTGCGGGTACTTTTTCAGCAGAGCTTTCTTTTTTGTCACGCCGTTCTGAAGAACCACAAAATTTGCCAAACAACTGTCAACGACTACAACCCCGCTCTGTTCACTTATGTCCAGGTTCTATCGGTGTCGTGTTTATGCCTTGCGTGTCTTATGACTTTTGCTTGTTTAGATGATTCCGGCGAGGCCTTCATAATATCACCAGTGCATCTCAGTTTACCTTTAGGTTATCTATTCATTAACATGATTCCAGTTAGAAGAGAAAATTGTTTTACACAAGAAACTTAACAGGTCTCAAGATTTGTTATGGTTGGGAGGATCATAGACAAGTCTTGTACTTTGGGGACCAGTAAAGGGGCGTTGATGATGGCTTAACGTGACGGCAGCACTCCCAAATCTTCCACCACGAAATCTACTCTGCCACACAAGCCTGTCCCTACCCCACTAGAACCTAAAAATAGGCCCATGTAACGATGGCATGAATTTAAACATTACCTCTTCCTTGGCTTCTTCTTCTTGTTGCTTGGTCTGCAATGAAAATTCATGTTTAATACATGATTATATTTTTCCAGGGCAAGTTTGTAAAAAAAATTACCTGTGGAAGGGAAGTTGCGTGAACGATTTGAAACGATAAGAGGCACCCTAGAGGTCTACCTCTACAGCGACGAGTATCGGAATCACGTGATCATCTCAAGCCCTCCCAGTGTTTGGCGTGAAAATCCCCAGCCACTTGTTACTTCGGCCTTTGGCTGAAGATGTGTCGGACCAGCCCAAAATATCTTGAAGTGCAAGGGTATTGTTGGTTTTCACATGACGTCACTAAAATTCAAACTAAAAAACTATCGATCCTACCGAGATTTTACTTGCACGATGCATTAGAGCACCTGAAAACTAATTTTCATACAAATTTTCGCTTCAAAAGGGTTCTTGGTTTTGTGATAGAGGACGCTTGAATTTCAAAGTTTTTGCGTATGACGGCCAAGAGAGCTGTCATGTGGGTTAAAAAAAATGACTTAGTTCAGGAAATTTTGCTAATGAGTTTCTCGAGGAATAAATTCACGCTTTTGTAGCAAAACTCGGTAACAGACGTTTCTGTTGGTTTCCGTCCGCCATGTTGGAGCTCATCAAGGTGAGCACCAGCATGGCGTCTCCATACAAATATCTATAAATTTGGGTAAAACATTTCTTCGGATATCTCGTATACGAAATATTCCTCTCACCTGAATCTTGGCGAGGGTCTTTGTATATGTACCTCCTTTCATTTCCCAGATTCTGGACTTAATCTATTGGACGGTTTTGATTTTTATTTTGATCTATTCTGAATGGCGTGACACTGAAAACCAGCAATAAGACACTTGATACCCTGGGATAAGTTGCGCTGAGGCTCAAAGCAATGCCTAGCGTGCAACAATTCATATCAAATGCTCACTTTATTTTGGTGTGAATGAAAAGTCATTTTCATAGGAAAGAAAAGAAATCCAGGATTTGCTTTGAAAGTGAGGATACATGTAATAAACAAATACTGCAAACAACATTTTTCCTTTGTGTAACCTCTTCGACTGTGGAAAACAAGTCAAAATATTCGAAATTCGAGTGGCAACACGAGCCGCAGGCGAGTGGTTCCATTGCGAATCTTTGAAAAAATGGAATTTCCTGCGTTTGAGTGGATACGAATTAGCAGGAAATGAAGTATTTCTGGGGTATGGATAGAATGGCGTGCCATGAAATGAATGCTTATCGCGTGGAAAAGCATTCTAAGCCGACACCTCGTCTAGCCCACGTCATTTATTTATTTATTATTTGATTCATGAAGTGACAGATCGAGTTGCGGGAGGGTTTTAGCTTTCGAATTTACCGTGCTTTGTTGGAATACCAGATTAGTAGCATAGCTTTCGCGCGCGCTAGCGCGCCAGCGGAGCACCATGGGTAAGAAAATTTGGTCGTGACGTAGCGTACGAACGCCGACCGTCCGTACACCCACTTCATGAAAGCCGGTGCCAAATGTCAGGTTATTTTGGCGGGAAAGCGTATGGCCACCGGTATCTTGTGAAGAAGAGACAGCTAAAGAGTCAAAAACAGAAAGCGGAAAATGTTTTTGTATCCTGTTGTCTTAAGTGTTAAGATTAGATTAATTGTCATGTCCACAAATTTGGAAAATAGAGAAAGAGAAGGACAGAGAAAAAGAGAAAGTAAGGCGAGAGGCCAGCGAAGCTCAACGAGGAAAAGAGTTGAAGCGAGATGGAAAAAACAAAGCAGACATTTTTTGTTGGGGGAACAACATGAAATTTTGTAGCGGCGGTGAGAAAATAATAAATGCTAGCGGCCACCTGGGTGAAAATGAGCGACAGTGGAAAAAAAGCGAACAAGAACACGTACGGCATTTCCTCAATAAAACGTGTAGCCAGGAAGTTTCTGGAAGTTTCTCGTTGTAGTCGTGCAAAACACCAGCAAAGAAATGTACAAAAAAAGTGTGCTGCACGTGCAAAGTTGCTTTTTTGCTAATTAATAGACATACTGTTGTTTTTTCACCGTTCTCGTTGCCTTCGCCGCTTAGCATTTCGCGATTTTACGTTTTGTTTATGCAAACCATAAATCTTATCGAGAGCTTCGATTTTAGCCCTGGCTAAATCGGTTAATACTCACCTCCATACTCCAAAATGACGTTGACACATTATGATTCATACACAAAGTAATTTTCTACAAAGGAAGGAAGCTCACTGACTATCAATAATGATAAGGGTTAAGCCCTGAGAATAGTGATTAGGGTTAAGCACTGACTCGATAAACGGTTAGCTTCCATTTGGGGTTAGGGTTGATCCTAAATTTTTTTAAATCAAAATGCTAATCGTCAGCATATCCTCAGTGGCGTACTGGTGCAACCTCGTTCCCAGGGTTCTCTCCTACCCGCCCCATGGAGCGAGAGAGACAGAGACCCTGGCAAACGCTGGTCACGTGTCTCCCAGAATCTGGAAGATTACAAACAAACGATTTGGGGAAGGGGCAGGTAAGTGTGAGATTTGTCCCTACAGATCGTAGACTGGTCAGTGTAGCCATGGAACTGTGTACCTGACCTGTTCTTGAACGCCGAAATTAATGCACCAAAATCCTTTGACAGCGAAAGCGTAACTTCCGGCAGAATATCTGGATGTTAATTGGATGTTTAGCAGCGATGCTTTCATTTCGCACATGCAACGGAAATCGCGGAGGATTCACCGTTTGTGCAGTCAAAAATAATTTAGGTATCCTGGTAGTAGGATTCATACCGAAACGGACTAGATTTGAATTGCCGTTTCTATGTTGTGGAGGCCACTTAAGGAAACAAATGTACAGTATCTGTATCTGTATGTGTTTCCATGGGGCGGGTAGGAGAGAACCCTGGGAACGAGGTTGGTACTGGTGTAGGTGCAACCTCGTTCCCAGGGTTCTCTCCTACCCGTCCCTTCGGAGCGAGAGAGAGAGAGAGACCCTGGTTGGTTCCGAGAGAGGAGTCCTTTGTCTCTCAATTTTTTTGTCTGGTTCGTTTTCACCGTTCACGAAATGATCGAAAGGGCAAGACAGATTTGCTTAGCCTCCAACTATAACTGAAATTCGGAAAATTTTTGCCTAAACAGAGCTATCACCAGATAAACAACCGAATTACCAGCGGAGAAATAAAAAAACTCGTGTTATCGCAGTTAAACCGATGACAGGAATCAGATAGTAAAATCTACGATCCTGAGTAAGACACAAGCGCGTGTTTATCCGCATTGAAGGAAAAATCCCTGTGCGTTGAACTTGCATTGAACGAATCAATGTTTGTCGGTGACAGCGGCTGGTAATCGGCCCGAATCAGTACATGCTTTTCTAAACCATTAGCGGTGACAAAACATAGCAGTTACGTTGAGAGCAGAGGATTCATTTTACATTCACGGTCAAAATAATACTTTAGCTCTAATGACTTAACGGAAAGCTGTAGTCTGAAATGTCTGCTTTCTCCTACTCCTAACCGTTTTTATGATGCGGCAACAGAAAAAAACGTATCGGTTTTAGTGGTAAATAGAGGTAAAAAAAATATAATATAGTACGTGCATAAGCAAAGGATGACCAAAACGCTACACTGAACACAACAGGAAATCGTATAAACAGAGACAAAACAGACAACATAACCCAGTGATAACCTTCCAAAGCAAAAGGATTTCTTGTATATGGTCCAAATGAAAGCTTTATTAAAAAAACAAATGTAGCTCAGTGATTTTTTTAATCCTCTAAAGCATATATCTAACCCTCCAAAAAATTAAACAAAGAACAATAAACGGTTGGCAGTCGTGCAAGCCATATTTTTTAACAAAGAAACTTATACGGCTATTCTGTTGATTTTAAACGACGACAAAAATACAACACAGAGCCGTTGGATAAAACTGGATAAAAATAAACTCTTCTAAGATTCTGTTTACCTTTTTTCATTTGAACAATCAAACTGAGTCCGAGCGGCGTATTCTCTCTTCCTGTTGCTTCTGTTTGATTTCAATATTTTCGAGGTCGGTGAGGACGGCAACGCTTGATACATCTTTTCGGCCCCCCTTCGAAATGCATAATCATAGTTTTGAAAATACATACGTTTGCTTTCTAAAGGTGGCCTCCATAACATAGAAATGGCAATTCAAGTCTACTGCGTTTCGGTATGAATACAAAGGCCTAAAATATTTTAGACTGCACAAGTGGTGAATCCGTGATTTTCTTTGCAACATCCGATAAACATCCAGATATTCTGCAGGAAGTTACGTTTTCGCTGTCAAAGGATTCGGCGTTCGAGGTTTTGTCTTGACTAGTCCGGGAACTATAAAAAACAGGACCCTTTAGACAAGGTCGGAAACACAGTTTCCACTGACCTCGACGTCTACGCTTTGTAGAGACAAATCTCACACTTATCCGCCCCTCCCCCAAGTCGTTTGTTTGTAATCTCCCAGATTCTGGGAGACACGTGACCAGACCCAACCAGGGTCTCTCGACGGGTAGGAGGGAGAACCTGGGAACGAGGTTGGTGTAGGTGCTGGATTGCAGATTATCCGCCCCGTGTTCGATTCTTACTTACGCCTTGCGGAATTTTTTTTTCCTTAAAAATTGAAGAGACTTAGACTTCCATGAACATTTCTCAAGCAGAAACTTCAAGAGACATAGAAATTTCATGTAGGAAAAGGGAAATGTCTCAGAATGTCTTGTGAGGGGAAAAATGTCAGTTTGGAGTATGGAGAGGAGTGCTAACCGGCCAAATCTATATATTAAAATTAATGGTAAGAGACCTGATAGCCGTGTAGCCTTCGTAGGATGGGCTTTTCAAGGCATGAGCCATGGATCCTACCCAGATTTCCAGTCGAGTTTATTCCCTACTAGGTTTTTTTTTCCAGCAGGCTTTTTCTGGCCTCCGTTCTGACAGTATTTTTTGTAAACTGTCGCTCAGCTTTGTTCTAGTTTATCTACCACATGTTTGAATGTAATAGAAGTTGTAGTACAACGCATTCTTATATCTGCGTTGCTCGGCCGACACAGCCAAAATAAGCCTAACGGTTTTTCCGATTCGCGTTGTACTGCGTAGTGGAGCTAAAATCAAATAGCGGCATCATTACAATACTGCCATGCTCTAAACTCCAAAAGACTAAAACTCATGGGCGCACGAGAAATCACTCACAGTTATGGTAAAAGCCTTCTTAACGAGGACACGAAAGGGACAAAGCTAAGAGTCCACAGCAAAGATATGTGTGTGTCAAAGAGGTGTGGATTGTATGAAGGTTGGAATTTGAGGTAACAAGGCAACTATCCGAAACAAGAGGATTAATTGTAATTTGAAAGCCTCAAACTCAAAATCCAAGGAGACGGCGGAGCCCAAACACGTACTTAACAACCGCGTTAGGAGAAAAATAATAGCGGGCGACAAGAGGAGCCCGCAATCCTTATCTCCAGGTTATTATTACGCATGCGCCGCATGTATGCAGCCAGCATTCGTTTGGACTTCCAATAAGAATGAATGGAATGCACATAACGCATTTTGATAAGGCGCGTTTGGACCTTCGATCACTCGTAATCTGATCACGCGTGTTTTGACCATCTGTCACGTCAAACTCACGCGATCGTTGTCGCCCGCACTCCGTAACCTTTGGCTTTTTGACTTTCTAGGGCACTTAATCTGTTAAGATTCATCTACACAGATTCTCGGATTAGAAGAGAAGAGGTCTAGCAAGAATAAAGGACAGGAAAACATCTTTTGTTTTAACACTAACCCTATCTCTGTGTCTGCGCCAGTTTTTCTGAAGCGTCAGGGCAGCGCCGTTTCTCTTCAGTTCGTCCTCTTGTATTGCCTGCTGTTGCTTCTTCCCTTGGTAACCGCGCCACTGTCTTTGCAGCGTCTTAGCGGCTCGCTGTTGTTGAAACTCTTTCAACATTCGATCCAAGTCGTCATCGTTGTTGTCTGGCAGAGGGGTATCCTTAAGGGATAGCTTCCTTGGGCTAAACATACAAAACCAATACAAAGATTATCGGAACGTAAAACAACAAATTTTTCTCCCACCTTCTCTGCAGTCTCTACTGTTTTCACCTTCAGACGTTTTAGTTTGACGAGTTCTCGCAGTCAGTGCTGACCACCGCAAAAACACTGCTGTCTTGCAGCATTAAAAGGTCACTTTCAAAAATTTTTTTGCAATGCAATAAACTTGACTTCACGAAATTCATCTACAAATGCGTAAAACTCGTGTACTAACAATTTCAGCGAAAAACTGTTTGGATTGAGTTTTAGTGCAAGTCGAGTGAAAAGGAATCCCTTTGGAGATTTAAAAATCTAACGAGGTTTCATAAGCTCGCTAGCACTTTGTTTTACTATAAACAACAGGCCTCACCTGGATAAACTAGCGGAAGATCTCCTTCTTTCTCCTACAGCAGCCTTCTCGCCTTTTATTATGTCTAGCTCATCTTGAGTTGACTTCAATTGCAACCTAATCGTTTAGTGTAGTTAGTACATGAGATTAACAATCCTTACAAACAAGTATAGTCCCGCCTCTACAAGCAAATCAACTCAGTCGCAGAAGGCTACTACTTCTATAGAAATAGTCTGTCATAAAACTGTTTACCATCGCCAATCACCAACTTTAGTCAAATTCAAGTGTAAACTTGTTGAAAGCTAAATGATGTCAAACAACGAATAAATTCCATTCACATGCATGTCTGTCTTTTGGAGAATGCGTAGCCTGTAATAAAACAAAATCCTCTTGGAATCCATTTCAGTTAGCTAGCTCCTAGTCCTTAGATAACCACAGCGGACAAATTAAAAAATTTTAAACTTCACTCCATCAGTCCAATAAACCACTTCTGCGTGGCCTCAAGTCTCTGTTTCAAAGCGAGGTTAAGTGCGAAGCCATTGATATGGAAATGATTTTTATTCTCATGCAAATAAAACTCACTTTCACAAGACAGGTTTAATTTTACACTTAGCCTCGTTTTGAAAGTAAGAATTCTCGGAACTCGGAAATGGCCAATTCAGCCTCTTGTGTAACCACCTCAGCACAATCTGGACCAAAACAGCCTTTATAAAAACTCATTTTCCTCACATCGGGGCCCCTTTTGCCTTTATTTAGATAGCCAAATCAGAGAAGGCTCTGCATTTTACTCCCCCACAAACGGCTCAAATTCGGTTAAACAAAAATGTTGAAAAACCTCAAGTTTACCGAAACTGCAAAACATTTTACTTGACTAGACCAATCAAAACAATTACACCTCATTTCAAAATAGTAGCCAATTTAGTTATCCTTTTGTCTTCATGGTAATTGGCTTCAATGTCTCGTTTCAAGGAAAAAGTTCTCTTGAATTCGGTACATACAATCGAGGCCAAGAGGGTTAATTAACATAAACATAAAAGAAAAGCACTATTTTTGGATAAGGTGTATGGCTATCTTAATTTTTACCTGAGGTCATCTGCGACTGATCTGTAATGTGCGCGATCTTCTTTCAGTTGCTCAATCACTTTGCGCTGTTTGTCCCTTTCTTCTAAAAGTTCTATTTCTCTTTCTTGAAGCTGGGCGAGTTTCTGAGATGTGGTTCCCTTCAGTTCGATCCTTCCTGGAACTAACAACATAAAATACGAATACGGTAAGGTATAGTTAGGCCACTCTCTTAACGATTTAACTGTCAAAAGGAAGAGAAAACATCCTTCATGAAGACAAAATTTAATAAATAGATGCTTCTCTCTTCTGAAAATGCAATTTTTTTTATGAAGTTGAATTATACCTTCAGCAGATTTTGAAATACGTTTTCTTCTCACTTCCAAGTCGGTTTCTTTTTCTTCGGGTAAGGATACCTTGCGAGGCAGTATTTTCTTCCCGCCGGAGTCCTGCAGTTTCTGCAACCAGCAATGAACGAATCTAATAAATCTAGACCAAACTAAGGCCTTATTTACACTGTAAAGTTTCTCCACTAATTTGAATCTAAAACCTGCAATGAAGTAGGATTAAATTACGCTTTACTGTCAGTAATAAAGTGAAGAACAACAAGCTAACAACATAAGGACGACTCTAATCACTCGTCGAGTTAAAGACGCTGTGACACGAATTTTATCAAAATTCTAACAAGAGGAACTGTCACCAAATGGAGTGAAACAAAAAATAACCGCAAAAATCGTATAAATAGCACAGCAAATACAAAAGAGGGCACGGATGCACAAACGTAAAGAAGATTGAAACGGTTCTAAATTGTGAGTTTTTGAAAACTTAATAGCCTTACAGTTTTTCAAAGCTTATTTTTGCTACTTGACCTCAGCTTTAGATTATTATTATCGTCAACAACAATAATAATAATAATAATAATAATTTTAATAATAATAATCTTTATCGAGATAACTTTTTCATATAAATATGGTTTTCAAAAAGGATCTCATAACGAAGCTAAAATATGTAAAAGCTATTAAAATATACAAGATATCAACTCAAATTCATTTAAAATTACAAATTTAAAAAGATCACGCCTAAAATATTTACATTCACGGATTGTCTGATTGCCTGGCTAAGGAAGTTAAAATCCTTGATGGCATGAAATCAGTGCAGTCCGTTGTTTGGCCCAATTCCTTTTGACACTTGGAAGTCTGAAACTTAGCTTAGTTCTGATATTATAATCATGTCTTTCTTGCTGTCTTATGAAGTTCATGTCATGCTCAACAAGTCCATTTAACCAGCTATACACACAAATACATCTTCTATGAGAACGCCTTCTTTCTAATGGAAGCCACTCAAGAGTGGTAAGCGCATGCGTAGCAGATAAATAAATAGGTCTGTCTAAAATTATTTTATTTTTTTAAAGACTTAATAAATGCTTAATAAGTTCCATAGCGCATAGGTAGAGGTAGAGTAAAGGCGCACACGAGCCAAAGGCCCACACGGAAGGAGCTTATTTCCGGTTTCCGTAGCATGAAGCAAGCCTAGGAGTATTGCTACTCCCCCCTGGACGGGATGTTAGTCCATCGCAGGGTTAACCCCCAGCAATGTGTCGCCGGTACCCATTTGTACACCTGGGTGAAGAGAGACAAAGTGAAGTAAAGTTCCTTGTCTAAGAAAACAACGTGATGGGCGAGGCTTGAACCCCTGACCTCCAGATCCACAGTTAGTGGTGTTAACCGCTCGGCCATACAAGCCTCCACACCATAGCGCATACAATTGCAAGAAAGCGTAGTTGGCAAGATTAACAAAATGAACGAGAAAGTCGTGACACTACCCTTTTCACTCCTGAGCAGCGTAACCGCCATCGGCGGATAGATTTCTCAAAGCTACGACATGTTTAAAGTAACTCTATTTCGTGTAAAGGACAAGTGCTCTTCTGGGTGTAGTCTAGCCATGGCAAGAGTGGCACACTATCTATCTTCGTTAAACGTATAGAGCGTTTTCACTCACGTGGCCAGCATCTATGCTAATTTATTGGAACAAAAGAAAGTTTTTACATAAGAAAAGAGTTCAACTCCCACAGGATTGTCTTGGTACACCAACATGGCCGCCGGTCTATTGTTTTGGAACACCAATATGGCCGCCGTGACGTCATGTGAAAACGCTCTATACCTTTGTTAATTACGCATCTGTTAATATAGAACTAGTCTACAATGTCTGCAAATAACAACAGTAAAAATATACTCTACTAAAATACGTAATAGAGCAGCCAATACATTGACAAACTGACATTTTTTGAGTAAAAGTGCAAGCACTCTACTGGACACCAAGTATAACACTTGACATTAAAATGGTAGACAGTGTCTGCAAAATTGGAAATAACAAAAATTAGGATAAAACCTATATTAAAGTATAGCTTGTTCAGTCCATATTGGTAAACACAATCACATAACTTACTTCCTCTAGTTCGTGAATTTTGGCCAGAAGTTGCCCTCGGTTCATATCTGCATACTCGGCTGAAATCACAAGCACCAACAATTTGTATATTAGTATTTAAGATCAAAGTACTGTTCTCAATTTGCATCAATTTAAAAACTTCAGCGAAACATACAAGTGCCAAAAAATTTCAACAAATATTAAGCGAAAATCGAAACTTTGGAAGGTAGTATTTTCAGTTCAAAGGCAAGGTATTACACGAAAGTCAAGCAAGACTCTACTAACATTTTAAAGCCACTTTCTTTTCTCCAGTAGACGAGTTTTCTATTGCTGCCAACAAATCTTTCTTGAGACTGCGATTTTCTGCTTTCAAGTGGTCATTTTCCTCTAAACAATTAACAAAAACAAAGCACATACATTCAGTATTCCCGTGGTCAGAAGTACGAAAAAGGTGTCTTTATTCGAACATAGAAAAGTTCTGGCAACTTTTCAGTGTTGAGACCCCCTCTCCCTGATATCCGGCCGGCGGTCCCGTCCAGCGCGGAAAGGAGACCTCTGCTAAAAGGGACGGTTGTCATGATATAAGAGCCGGCAGCTGGCGACCTTTGACGGCTACTCGGCAAGGTTTCAGTCACGAAGGGGACGATGTCGATCGGTTTTTAAACGTACCTGATCAGTGTTCCTTAATCTATTTAAACTTAACGCGGGAAGCGCTTTTCGCTGCTCACTCTACCATCTTTAATAGAAATCAAGATATTATTACTTCTAGTCTGTGATGGGAAATGTTGACTCAAGTAATATTATTAATGAAAGTAAGAATTGGCATCCATCTTCATAATAAAGGAGCAATGTTTTTCGGAATATAGTTTGACAAACTTTTACAAGTGTAGTTTACTGGTGCAGCTTCTTTTATCAGTGCCTACACTTGTAAATGTTTTATAAAACCGGCCCCAGGAGCCCATGGAGAGTCTATCAGCGACTAAAAATAGTCAAGGAGGGTTAGACTCAGCTGTAGACTCGCAGTCTGTTAGAGTTTTCAGGTGACATTGGGGAGTTTAAGTAACTGACGACGTTTTTGAGCCACGCACGTCAACGGAAATGGAGTTTTTGCACTCTTAGGCCGTGATTTTGAACAAAGTTTTGGACAAATCGTCTCTTTACTAGTAAAGACCCTTAGCAATACAATTTGATAGCATCAAGGCATATTAAAAAGAGATAAAGGCTCACTTTAACCCCCTATTTGGCCTGTTCAAGGCGTTCAGATTGTGGCGGCGGTGCGAAGAGATGTGGGCAGGAAAACAGCAAGGGAACGTCTACAACAGGCTAGGCGACATTCACTATGCGTCAAAAATGTGCCCAACATGGTTGGTTTTCACAATTATACAGCTAGTTCAAGAAAGGTTGTTGGACAAAGTGCGCGCGACAATTCCGAAAGGTATTGTGGGAGATTTTGAGTTCAAAAATTTGAAAGAATGGCACGAGCAACCGTGGAGGTATGTTTGCGAGTGCTAGAGGAAAGAAACAAAGTAGGTTCGACAGCTACAGTTCAGGAACAGTGTATTAATCATATCCTACAATACCTTTCAGGATTGTCGCGTGCACATTTTTCCGACAACCTTTCTCGAAATAGTTGCATGTAAAATTGGTGAAATTTAAACAATATCATTTTTTTTTTCACACCTGATAGTCGCTGAAGAGTTAAGGTTGAAGGCTTTTCTTTCGATCTTCTTGATGAGGGACTACTTCTTGGAGAGCTGAAAAAATGCCCTCAAATATCAATGTGCGGCTTTGCCATAGCTTCTGTTTTGGGGTACCCTGCGAACAGGGGTTACTTTCTGGCGTGGCTTTTAGCACTTTTTAAAGTCGTTCGCTGGGCTTGTCAGTGGCTTCGGGGCGTAAACAAACCAACTACAAGACTGCATGACAAGCGACGTAAACGACTTCGTAAACACCAAAAGCCATGCATTAGAGAAATCACTGCTCGCAGGGTAGATTTCAAGTTACAGGGCTTAGGAAATAAGTGGGCGGGGAATTGAACTACGGGGAAGTTCTTTTAGTCTTATGTTCCTTGTGTTTCCTAAGAAATTAACTGGGGGTCGCAGAAATTGGAGCAAGTTGTTGTTGTTGTCCTTGCAAATTCTGGCAAAGCTTAATAAACACTGAAATTTATATTAATGAGTGTGTGTATACGTATACCTCCAACTTCCAGGAGGGTCGTGAACTTGTGCTTGCTGCATTTCTAAAAGAGCCAGTTGTAATCTTTGAACCTTTGAAGAATGAGTTCAGAAAACAAAAAAGGAGTGTCAGCTTTGAAAATAAAGAGCATAAGGCAATGAAAGGTTAAAAACTTGAAGACTAGAAATCATGTGAATATGTGACCATTTTTTGAAACCAAACAAAGAACCTAGCTGTAGTTACTGACAATTTGTTTTATTCTTGTTATCATACACTTTCGAGATTTGCCTTCTTTTTAGTATCAAAAACTTGATCTTGAGATTAGGTAAAAAGTGGACTTTTGGTTTACTTTTTTTATAGCTTTCTCGCTTAAAAGAGTTAAACTTTCTCAGTGATTTGATTCACAAGAGAGAACTTGAAGCAATGGCTGCAAGTAATGATTTATTAAAACTGAATACATTACCTCTTGATAGTAAGTCTCACTCTGTATTTGCAGCTCTTCAATGTTGGTCATTTTCATGTCCTTCTTCAGTTTACTATTGATTAAGATAAACATTGATGGTAAATTCTGCTTGTTCCTCTTTTTGTTCTCAGAGTCAATTGCTATAAAGCTGGTCAGTTCTTGCCGATACTACACATTTAAACGTTTGGCGAAAAGCGCTGTTTATGATTCGTTACAGTGTTTCAAACCGTCATTCAAGTAACCACCAGTTATACATGTAAGAACTACAACAACTCCTATGAGCAGTTTCATAAACGAATGCCTAGGTTTTCACAAATTGTGGAAATACAAAAATAGCAATGGCATTAGCGTGTTGCCACGGATGTACACTGAATTTTCAACAAAAAAAATGACTTTAACTGTACAATTAGATTTTCCGTTTTGTTTGAGGAACCTTTGCATTTTGTGTTCAAAGACAGGAGGTTTTGTGACTGAAGAACTGGCTCGAGCCACCTTAAGCAGCCCTCGATCTACTAAACGGTCACTTAGCAAATTCCCGGAATTTTCTCCCTATATTGAATGTAAATTTAAACTCTATTGGCCAGTCGTCTCTATCAAGTAGAAGCAGTCATCCTGTTTCACCCTGCCTTCACTATGCTTGTGAATAGTCAACCAGTTTGCCTCCTGCAACAAGGACTTCTTAAACTTTTTTCAACTTTCTTTCTTTCAGCTTTTTGCTGTCTTCCATGAATCAGCCTGTATTGAGCTATAACTACCACTAAGGGCATATAAAGGTTCTCTAGTTGTTATTAGAAAATAACATTTATAAAGAGGATGATTTGCGTGGCTTTACCTTAGTTCAGTTTCCTTGTCCTTAACAGTTCTTTCGACTGCATGGAGTTTCTGTTTCAGACTATTAACAATCTGCATAAGAAAAAGATTTAAGCCATTAATTTATTCATTGAATTTTCACCTCTATTATTTACAAAACAATTATAGTATTGTTACGTTAATTAAAAAATCACTGTATAAGCCTTCACTGATAAAGGCTTAGGGGTTACAGATCAAAGGCTTAACAACAACCAATAATATTTATTTTTTTGGATTTAATTTAGGCAAACTACAAATTTTTCTTACTTGGCAAAAATAAAATAATAAAATTGTATCAAATAAATAAATAGGTTTATAATAACATTAAGTTGACTGTCAAGTACTCACAGCACTGGTGTCTCCTTTCTTGTCTGTTAGTGTCCTTCGCATGTCCTCTGGCTGTGGAGGAGATGCCCCATTTAAGACAAAAATATGTTTAGATCACACGTAATGAGCACAAGTTCCAATAAAGGAAAAATATTATGTATTTATTGCTACTAATAATTATCCCTGCCTAATTTAACTATTTCCTAGATAGAGCTGAATACATTTAATACAATAAAGATACATGGGAAAAAGAAAACAGACATTCCCGCCAACACACCAGAAAAAAAATGGGGTTATTACTTGTAACATTGTGTTGCAATGACACAGGATGGATATTACATCATACCTTGCAATACAAGAGTAAAGCCTCCTGAAAAGCTTAGTTTGCCGCCAAACAGAAAAAAATATTTACATTCTTGACTTTGTCTTCTAGTTCTTATAGCAGTTATGTCACTGTTTCTACATCTTGAAAAATTGAGTGTTGTTTAAGGTTTATGTAACCACTCTCTCTTTCTCTTTCCTAAACCAAGATCTTTAATCTTTTATGGTTTACTATTACTTCTTTGTTTTTCTATTTAAAGAAAATTATTAATATTTTGAAGTTTCCTTTAACTTTATTTAGAAATCCTGTACATTAAAAAAATAAGACTATAAATACTGCGACAAAGTCCATTACAACGTAAAAACTCAGTTAGTACTTTCATGATAATATTATAACATGAAAAATATGGGGAAAAATTTTCCATGACACAATAACTCTTTAAGCAAAGAAAGTAGTTAATTCTGTGAATAAATACATTCAATAACAACATATCCTTGCAGGGAAGAATTTGCTGGAAGTTACAAGTTAGGGCAAAAATGAATGAATCATCAGGAAATTGCACTTTTCCTTTCGATACATGTATTAAAATTATTGTGTAGATTGGAGGAGGCTTAGAGGGTATTGGTGAAATCAAAGAAGACAGATTAACAAGAGGCACAAGTTGTAATATTAGAGGTGCTAAACAGCAACTGTACATCAGTTAGTTATAACATCTATGAGCTACTGGAAAAAAGTGATCTCCACTTCTTTGAAAAAATTAAACATAGTGACCATCCATTACATAGGCTGCTTCTTAGGTACAAAGATTCACCTTAGCAAAAGATTCAGTATAAGACCTAATATAAATACTGAACACTTCAAACAGTTACCTTTTTAATTATAAACTAATTTTCAAGTATACCCAAATTTGTCATTCTATTTAACAATTAGTCGCCGAAGGCGATGTGAATATCGGCGAATAGTCACCGAAACGAAGTCGAGGTGACTATTCGCCAATATTCACGTCGCCTTCGGCGACTAATGATTATTGTTTTAGTATAATTACATTGATGATTATTCGAGAAAATAAAATTATTGATCAATTTCCAACCCCGAAACATCAAAAAAAATCTGGTTGCCATTTTGAAAACTGCTAGCCTTCAATGCTATAATCACCACGCGGTGATTATAGCGGGATAGTGCGAACCTCCTAGCCAATCACAGCGCTCTATTTTCGATAGTCATCGATGTAATTATACTAAATATTTTTTTTCTGATGAATCCCATGGCTACTTATTATGACCACGATTATGATTAGGATTATATCATTATTTTTATGATCATTATTATTAGTAGCATTAATATTCATTCTCATAAACTCATAGACTTGGTTTTCTTTGTCCTTGGGAGCTGGGACCAAGCCATAGACCTAAGGCATCATTAGTCATTATTAACATTAACATTAATAATCAAGCGAATATTAAGAAATCGTTATTGATCAAAACATTAATAATAACACTAATATTATTATTATTATAATAATTAGTATTATTGGGCTTCTGGTGCATACCTGCTTTCGTTGATTTAATAAGTCTTCAAGTTTTCTTTCCTAAACAAGAAAAAACAGAAAATAAGTAATAAACAACAGAACTGTGAAACCCACTATTCCACAAAATCTTTGTGATAATTTAAGATTGTAAACTTGGAGTTAGAATTTTTAGTAACAATACCACAGAGTCCACTTGGCTAGTTCTAACAACTTAGTTTACAATTTTACTATTAAATTTGCCACCATAAAGAGATTAAACAGCTGACATCTTGAGCACTTCAGTCCTTCTGTGGATCGGAGCAAGTCAAGGGATTGTGGTATTTGCATGCTGTGTATAATGAATGATGATGCAGACTTTTGGTACACCTTTACCTTTAAAACATTGTCCCCTTCAACTCTCCGAAGTTTTGTGTTGACAACATTGTTTTCTTCCTTCAAGGCATTTATAATCTAAACACATGTACAGAAATAATTTTTTAAAAATTTTATACTAATATTGTAATATTATTGTAGTAGTTTTAAAAGCCCATAAATCCTAAAGAAAGGTCATACACTTCATTGCCTTCATCTTAAAAACCAAGGGTATTTTGACCTTGCAAATGGCCTATTTCTTATTCACAACATTGCCATTTCACAGCTCACTAACCTTCTTCAATTCTATGATTTCATCATAGTAGTCTTCCTGAGGTTTATATGCAGGACCTCCTCCTGTCAATTGAGGTTCACCTTAAATAAAAAGTGAGAAAGAATACTAGAACTTAAAAAAACGTAAATTACCTGTACTGCTAAGAGCACTTGGATGGCATAGTTATTATTAGTTTATACTGTTAAAATCTTTAAATAATTCATACCTCCACAGAGAAGCAATGATTAAAAGTTGTGAAACTGCAAACTGCAATACTTTGTGAATCAACTAGTTTAAAAATCATGTGAAGAACTCCAGAGCTGAACTTCATCTAGTTTTTCTTTGTGAGTATTTCCACTAAAGCAGTTACACATAATCCCTTTTGATATGCTTTCTTTTTTCAATTTTAGGGAAAAAACACAGAATGTATTTATTAGTGATAAAATTATTGGAAATAAAAACATTAAGAATCAGGGATTTCACAGTGAAAGATTGTATAAAGAAAGAATAATGTCGAAAGAGATAAAGATTATAAAAAATATATATGTAATTTCATCAAAACATACCCGCAGACATGCTTGCACTTCTAACATGACTCTTATTTTTTAAGTCTTTTATCTGAAAACAAAACAAAATTGAATGAGTAAATATTTAAAATACTTAGCAAATTAAATAAGCTAAAGGAAAGTGACACTTCAAGATGTCACTTATCTATGCCCATGTACAGTTAGACAGCATGTTTGATAGTCTGAGAAAACAGCCCACATTGTACAATACCACTGCTAGTTTCATTGCAAAATATGTCTGAGAGACTAGAGCAGAAATTCCACACTGATGACTCTTGACATGTCAGTAATGCTTCTGATTGGTTGAAGTCTTTTCAACCAATCAGAGGCACTAACAAGATCTGGGTAGTGACACATGATCAGTATATGAAATTTCAGTGCTTTTTTCTCAGAAGTCATTTTGAGGAAACTAGTGGTGGCATAGCAAAACGTAAGCTGTTTTATGAGTGAAAAATAAACCAGTCATACAGGAGTTTCTATGTTGTATGAATAGAACAAAAAGTCATGATTGCAAAAATGATGGTAATGAACATGAAAAACTGTTTTTTTAAGCTGTACATGCATACATCTGTATGACATGGTTGGGACATGCATAAGTACCTGATTGTACAGCTGTATGCACAAGAAGAACTACTACCTATGCCCAACAACAATAAGAAATAAAAATGACAGGCCAGAAAATGAATAAAGTCTAATGACCACTGAAGAATGACTCCTTAAAGATAATTGACTAATTAATCTGTTAGCAGACTTCTACAACTTACTGAAACATAATCCCTCATATGCCTTGCTCGACTTCCAGTCTTCATCTGTTTGCTGCTATGAGAGGACCTGGTACCAGCCCAAGCATTCATGGAAGAGTTTTCTGTGCTAAGAGCTAAAAAAAAACAAATTATAAGAAAGTAACAAATAAGGAGAAACATGCATCTAAGGGTCTTAAAGGCTATCACAGAAGACAAAAGAAAACTACTGGCAGCGCTTGGCTGACTCCACTTATTAGTCTCGCTTGTGTAAGCAGCGAGACTAATAATCTGCAATGCGCCTTTCACCCCGGGGGGGTAGTACCTTATATAGACTATATGGGTATGTGCAGCACCAGTGACTATTCAGGACTGCACTCCCCCAGAAGATCATATCTCACCTACTTATGTACCATAGATTGTTTGGGATGGATAGTCATGTTGATGATATGAAGATCCTACAGAAATAGGGTTAAGTACAGCAGGTAACCAGGGGATTAACGAAGTAAGACTTTCAAAACTGGTCTGAATTACTCTTTGTCAACTGATACTTGGAGTGCATTGTCATGAAATAATGCAATCTAAACAATGCATTGTCAATGTGTAAAAGTCTGACATCTTGTAGCAGAGATAAGCTTATACAAACCAGTTCTCATCACTTACCATATTAACATCCCACAATTTGTTACCTAAAAAGTGATAATTTGACCCCAACCCCTTCTTACTCCATTGGAGGAATATTTTTCATGCCTCACTTAAAATTTGAGCTATCACAGCCTTCTTAAGTTGTACTTTTAGATAAATGAGTAAACTTAATGTAATAAACTGGAACAAAATTTAATGGAAGCAAAAAAACTTCTAAGTGAATGATCATACTCCGCCTAAAATCTCTGATTTTTTTACTTTTAGAAGTTGGTTATGGTGCATAATTATTTTCATGAGTCAGAGCTTTTGAACTCTGCAAAACACCCCTTTGGAATCTTTAGGCACTTTTTGGATATGGTAGGTTTCTATAAGAAAACATTATGGAAATCGCAGGAAAAAATCTCATGCCTTTTAGTCAAAAAAAGTTGGCAGATATATTATAAGATGCCTTGGTATTTGATCAACCTCTCTTGACTTAAACACTAAAAAGGTGCTGAAAGAAAGATAGTGAAAACTGGCTGGATGACATGTAAAAAGATTTAGAGTATCACATACTGCTTGTTCCATTTCTCATTGCAGTGATCCACATGTTTCTTGCAGCAGGCTTGGGTGGTTGATTCTTTGAGGAGCCTTTGAATGCAGAACTGGAGTAAGGTGACTTTGCTGTTCCAAAGAAATAAATAATGCGAGAGTCTTAATAGAGATGCACCAGTTAATAACAGAAGTTATGCGAGACACAAAAATATCACACTTGCATAATTGTAACTACACAACAATAATATTATTTATAACTATTTTAAATTAAATCCAAGTACTGTAATCAACATTACAAATTTTCTATGCTTGTTTGTTTTTTTTCTTCAGAAAATCACAAAAGATTAATTCAAACTTTCATTTCACTCCGACCCACTTTCCATCAGCTGAAAATCTTTATTACACCACCATACTTCTTCAATTGGACTGAATTATTCTGTCAGCCTGTACAACATGATTTTTCTGTAATTGCACATCTCACTTCAGAAAGCAGTAGTAAGACATAATTTACACAGAGGCAAATCAATAAATTATATAAAAATATTTCAGTCATTCAAAGATATTTTTATCCATTTTTGCTCGTTAGCCAAAAATAAAAGTTCTCTTGAAACATGCCAGTGAAAATTCACATTTTTTTGATGTTTGTGCCTTTGTAGCTGGTACATCCGGCCAGGAGAAACACTGTTTTTCAATATTCTTTCTAGCCTCTAAAAGGAATAGACTGCAGTGCAGGCGTTTTCTTTGGGTGTACAATTTGCTCACGAAAGCGCCATGTTGAAACTTCCCGAAGAGAGGCGGAAATGGGGCGAGTTAAAGGGTAGCCCTTTCCTTCTTTCGCCCTTGCACCTACCGTAAGGGTTACTATTTCTACTCTCCCCAATCTTCCACTGCCATAAAATTAAAGAAAGCGGCTACTACAATATTACGAAGTCAACACAAACAAGGTTTTGCCCACCCAAAATATGCCTGCACTGCATGCTACTAAAAGGAACAGAGCTACAACCAGTTGACACACTCTCATGAAAAAACAACCTTTCATGCTTCAAATAGCTGCTAGTCACTGGTCCTCCCTTCCATTCAAAGTTGTTCCTCCACGTTTGAGCATGATCTTGTATTGCTAGCAACTTTGATAAGGGGTGGAGGGGGGTCACAAGCACAAGATCATGGACAGGCCATTTAAGCCATAATTCGGTACAGTGTCTCAAGTACCTTTGCAGCTGGTTGTAGCGCTTTACAGCAGAAAGATAAACCTTACCAACTGTAGATCTTCGGCCTTGCACAGACCTCGATCTCCTTGAGCCACCTTAATACATTCACAAAATATAAAAAAGAATAAGTGTCAGAAATTGTTGGTAATAGTTTGTCTCAAATTACCAAAAGTGAAGCTTTAACAAAGTAGTGAGCTCCTCTAACTTTCAGAAAGAGCAGGTTTAAGGAGGAATACCTGCAAATTAAGTTAGCATACACTGTACAACTTATTACTGTGCTTTTCACAAACATGGGAACTCTAAAGTTCAAAAGTCGCCTTCACAATTGCGTTTTTTGCTGCTGTCAATCATAATTACAATCACAAGCAACGAACCTTGAAATACAGAAACACTCAAAACGGATCGAAATCCACCAATCACAAATCACAAGCCATGACCTTTTGAACCTGTTAAAGTAACGTTTTGTTTCCTGAGAGGTCCGTTTAGATGATTGACAGCAGCGAAAATCGCAATCATCAGTTGGCTTTTGAACTTCAGAATTCGTATGTTTGTGAAAAATGCAGTAGGGACCAGATGTCTTTGACAGTCCAACTGAAATTCATTTATTTGAAAATAGTGACACATTTTTGTAGTATTCAACATATTCATTAATTCTGTTTCCCTAAGGGTCACATTTTCTTGGAGGCAGCACTAAACTTAAAATAGTTAAGTATTAGCCATGCATAAGAATGAATTTCTATTTTTGATGTTTGGTGGAACACAAGATTTTCTTTCTGGCATAATACTAGGGAACTTACGATAAAAACGTTTTTGGGGTGACAGCAACTTCAAACGGACATGACATCATGATTTGTGCGATATTGCGCGTGCTCTTGCTCACCATCTTGCTGTCGTGGTCCAGTCGGCAATGTGAAACTGGTCTGTTTGGCTTTGCGGCAAAAACGTGAGTATTTAACTTTCATTTCAATCAGGTTTGTTGCATTTAGCAACCAGAATTTTGCAGATTATCGTTCTTAAATTGCCCTTGTCTTCATTGAGTCACATTTCAAGCTTGATTTCCAAGCTCTGTTTTCTAAACCTACATCTTTATAATGTTTCTAAGTTTCATGTCATGATCCAACATGGCAAACAGCAAACTGCATACTATTAGGCTTAAGTGAGCTTTACATGGATAAAAATAATTGTCCTACAAGCCAAATAAAAGAATCCACGTGTTTTTAGCTCACTTTTTTTGTTAGAGTGTTGTATTTAAATGAAACGCATTTGAAGTTATTTAGAATAGTAGGTAATACCATGTTACTAACATGGAAATACTGAATTAAAGTTGTTGTCGTCGTTGCTGTTGCATGCAAGTATTTACCACAAAACGAGAAACTCTTCATCTGATAACAAGTTGTCTGCACAGCAAATAAGCATTAATTCTTTATGTGAAGCCATATTTTCTTCTTCAGTAGTCTTCTGAGGTGCCAGTTCACTGCGATCTTAATGTTCAAATTTTGGCGCAAAGCGACGGCTGCCTCAGTTCCAGGCTTTCTCTGCCAGTCCAGTCGCTGTTGGCCTGAAAATGGCTCTGTCTTAAGTTCCCTATTTATTAAGAACTTATAGCTTTAGGTGCTTTTAAGGGTATTATTTATGCAATAGAAAATGTTTTCAGTGTTTCCATAGCCTGATATAAACACACGAGAGGGGTTGGGAGAATTCAAGACAGTTGTGCAAACTCTAGATGAAGTCGAGAATCCTCCCAACTGCTGATACTGATTAAAAGAGGAATTCTCACTAGTGACAAAGTCTTGTACATGAAGTGTTGCTCACGTAATCAGTTCTTGTTTTGCAAAAAAGATGCTTTCCAAAATACGAATTTTTCTCGCTCAAAATGCCAGCTTAAGCAAAAAAACATTGACACAGCGTGTTTGTAAAGATTTTCCAAGTTTCAGCCAAGGAGGGAATGGGTAAATACAGTAAGCTTGTTGAGTATCCAACTCAAAACTTTTTCAGATTCATACTTGTGTGATTAGCGTGCAAAAAGCAAAACATCTTGATGTCACATCCATGTTTATTTACATACTCTCATGCAAACACGACTCTCGGCCAATCATAGCATGCGTCCTATCTTAGTCATTTTTATAAAAGGGTATTATTTTAATATAATTATATATATATGTTATAGTAGTGCCCAGTGGCCCCAGCCAGGCACCTTACAGTTACTCCAGGGTGACTAGAAAATATTTAAAACATTTTTTCATAAAAATCATATGCTGGTAACCCTGGATTTCACAGGTTCAGAGCAGTCAGGGCTATAATGGCTACCTCCAATTTTTCTTAGAGAACAGTCTTGGGCTGTTATAAGTAGCAATCAAGTACTGTAGATATGCATCATGCATTTGAGTAAATACTTTAACCCTTTCATGTTAATAACAATTCATGATGGTAACTAGTACATTGTATTTGTACCTATTGGGGGCCTTGGCATGTGTCCACTACCACCTGAGGCTGCGCTTCCCTAAACAAACAAACAAACAACAAACAAACAAACGATGGTCATTTTGAACCCTTTCAATCATTATTGATCATTGATAATTAACTCACGACATGTGTATAAGACCCGTTTCAAATGTCGTGCTACTGCCGTGCCAAACTCAATTGATCAAATTAAATTAGACTTTAGTAGGGCAGTAGTGTGACGCCTTGCCGTGTTACATGGCAGTAGCTTGACTTGCTTTCAAACATCGTGTTACCACTGTGCCGAACCGAAAAGGGTGATCTACCGTATCCAACCAATTATTGATTGTTAAATAGAATTGCCCTCCTTTAGCATAAACATAACTCAAAACACTAGCATTTTCTGTTACTCAGAGCATAGTTAATAGAGGAAACTGGTTATGAAAGCCAGCAAACATCAAGGATGATAACAATGATGCTGCAGTCTATATTGGAAGTTCCTTGACCATGCACAATTATGCACACAAATCACAAATTGTGACTGAATAAATAAATGCAATGTTTCTATTGGTTAGACAATGTATTTTTCAACTTGGATCGGTATGACAGTATTGGAAATGACTAGTTATTTTGGGGCAATAATATCTCTGTTTTGGGGACCATGAATAAAGGTGTTGTCCATGTGATACAATGCATTTATGTTTACTGTAAAGTCAATACTGTAAATGATCAATTAAGCACCTCTACTTGACTAAGCGCCGCTCTTGAATAAGTGCCACACCTTTACCGAAATAATTCAACAAGGGCTGCTCTCGAATAATTGCTGCGGCACCAATTTGGGTATTTACAGATTAGCACCCCACCTTTGTTACGGTGTTTGATATTAAGAGATATCAAAACCATATCAATAATCCTCATAACTATCGTACTGAGTTCTACGAGTAGTCTTTCATGCACTAGCCTCTATTTTAGCCTTAAGACAAGTTTCGTTTATTCAAACCTCTTCAGTTTGGCTCTTCAGTTTTAGCCAAAGGAGGTTTGAATAAACGAAACTTGTCTTAAGGCTAAAATAGAGGCTAGTGCGTGAAAGACTATTCGTAAAACTCAGTACAATAGTTATGAGGATTATTTCCAAGTCTTTCGAGGTTTCAGCAAGAAAAGTTACCCAGACAAAACCATATCACTAGAGAAATAAGACCTCGACCAACTTGTGAGTTCTAAAGTTTTAATGTAGGCAAACCTCTTGAAACTAGGTTCATTTTACAGTTCCAGGTGTACATATTTTATATTAAATTGTGCATACCTAGTACACGCCTCACTTAATTCTCTCTATATTACCCTCAGTGTCCTACCTATACTTGAAATAAGCACTGCTTTCGAATAAGCGCCGCTCTCGTATAAGCGCCGCACCTATAACAGGGAAAATTAAATAAGCGCTCCGGCATTTAATCAATCATTTACAGTATTTGTCAGCAAGAGAGCATACGATTATCCCACAATAAGGACAATGCTATTACTTTATGTAGTACTTGTATGTAGTTCTCTTGGTTTTAAAGCTACAGAATGATAGGGTGAATTCCTTTGGGATGATCCACATCAGGATTTATATGATATAAGATCACTCGGATCACATGGTGTGTCAAACGTTCTGATTGATAATGGGCTCCTGGGACTTATGAATCTGTGATCAGATGGGATTTAGTGGTCTTTTCAAAACACCTTATCCAAGGGATCTTGAATCAGAAATCCTGATCCGAATGAACTTAAAGGAACACACCTGTAGAATTTCTGCTGGTACACACAATAGACCATTTTATGGTTACAGGTGGAGACAAGGCTGGAGTTGACTTTCTTTTGATACAACACTTCCTGCTGTTTTATGTAAGTCATGTTCCTCTTATGCTTACTGGTAATTCTTTAAGCATAATTTCCATAAGAAAAGGAAAGGGGTTTGCATCAAAGCAAGCTAAGATCAACCTCAGCCGACACGTTCACTCAAAGCAGAGCTCAAACTTCCCCACTGGTCCTATGGACAAGTAAAGTTATCACTCTTTGAGAAAAACATACAATTTTTTTGGTATCATACCAAACAGTGGTAAAAGCCTTAAAACAAACAAAGAATTGCCAAAGGCACATGTTTCAAAAATGAAAAGGCAAAAAGTGCTAGGCATTCTCTTGCCAAATAAAAGTCTGAGTTCTAATAGACCCATAACATCTAGAGAGAGAGGGCCAGACCTGGACTAGGGTTCTACTTAAAACAAAACGCACTGTGGGATACAAGATGGAGGCTTTTGAAATTTCATTTTGAAGGTCCGTAGATATTTTCCTTTAGTGAATTAAAACGTGAGCCAAGGTATGTCAAAACAGAAACAAGTGCAAGGCTCACTTTACTCTTTCTTTGGAGGAAAGCAATCATCAGATGATAAAGAAATTAACACGGCATCTGAAACACATGCTCCGACCAAAATAACACGCAAGTTCCAGGAGGCATGGAAGGATAAATACAAAATGAAATGGCTGAGGTTTGACGGAAAGGAAATAAAATGTTCTGCGAGTTTTGTAGAGAATTCCTGAAAAGGAAACAATGCAATACTCCCGAGGATCTGAACAAAAAAATTGGAAAATAATATGAGTGATCAGTAGTTTTGCTGATGAACCAGTAAATTTTTATCCTACTGGTCCTGCGGAAGACCAGCCCCAAAAGTCAATTTCAAGCACTGCTCAAAAGCTAAGCCTGGATACTAAGCTCAAAACTGTAAAATGGTCTACTAAGAGCCACAGCTGATTTGTATAGACATAGTTCAGTACATTATTAGAGGTCTATGTTAACAATAAGGGCTTATTGTAACATTATGGTTTCCATTAATTTGATCAATATTATTGACCTTGGCTCTGTTTTTACACGTAAATCATTTCGCAATTGGTTTTGCTTGACAATAACAATTAATAAGCTTACCACAGAAATTGTAGAGCCATTGGATACATCGGAATATGCATCCACATCCTAGAAAATATATATACCAAGTTATTAGAAGGTCGATTAGGAATCGCCTGCAGGTAGACGTCGATATCCCTTCGCTCTAATTTTATAGCTAAATTAAAATCAAGGACTAGCTAGTCTTTAAATAGATATTCACTTACCTCTTCAGTAAGTCCTGGTATTGGCATGGATATCAACTGTTTCTTAACAGACTTTTTCTTGGCTTCTCATAATGTGAATGCATACGAAACCAGTACTCTTTCTCATATCCTTTACAAAACGGGACAAGAAATTACCGAAACCTTTTCATTATGTATTCAGCAAAATACTGATGAGTCAAGCTTCTTATAACAATCCAAAAAATTCTGAACTCAAAAGCAAATCAGGGAATATTATTCATAAACTAACAAATTGCAGTCTAGTCGTTTTGGATTTTAGTTTATCTTCACGACAGTTCTGCGCCTGTCGTAAAGACACACTGTTGTCAGCGGCAAAAAATAGTGCCAGTTCCCTCACGATCACTCAATCGCGAGCAACCACAGGGCACCGAGGCGTTTTCCATTCTTATAAAAGCAAGCAGGGCGTTCGATACGAACTCAAGCAGTGAAATTGCACAAAAATTACGTTCACTTCAAGTATAGTTTGAACGTGAACAAGAAAAACATTTCGGGTGAATATTCTTTGTTCTTCAAACTAAGTATATAATGGTCTATATTATAGCATTCGTCTCCGCAAAGGCATCTTTTAAATGAAAACTGTGATTGTAGATGGGAATTAACAAAAAAAAAACGATGACAAAATGGGATTTGTACCCCTCCCCCTTCACGGGTCCCTCTCTATTGGGTCGCCATATCATTGAACAGTCTCTAAAAGCATGTAAATGATTAACGAAGGATGGTAATAATAGAGAGGAAAAGTAAGCACTCGCCATCGGGAATTTCGAAATGCTTGGTCATGGGTCAGGGAAAAAAAAGGAAAAAAGGAAGCAAGGACCACGTTCGTTTCTGTCATTTGATCGCTAACGTTTGAACTTAAAAAAGTTGTTGTATATGCACATAGCTGGAAACCTCATTTGAGACAGAAAGAATTCCCGGGAGTTAAAACCAGGTTCAATAGTACAACAAACGTACGCTTTTTGAATTTTTATTCAAATGATAAATACGCTTTGATTTCTTATTCAAAAATGAACAAATTTTCAGTATACTTCAGTCCAGAATAAAATATAGTTCGCACGAAACACAATTCACATTGTAATTTATAAGGAGGGTGTAGCAGTGTCAATATGCTTCAGAATAAAATATAGTTCGCACAAAACACAGTTCACATCATAAATTATATGGGTCACAGTAGCAGTGTCTTCTTATCTCCTTGTACTTCAGTGCCACTGTAAAGGATTAAAGTACAAGCCCTCGCTCGAGCCAACTTTTCTTTTGCAACCAAATTTATGCATAGTTGATAAAGAGGTTAGAAAACGCAACAGCACAAAAAGCTAATACTAGCAATAACACACATTCAGCAGTTGAACGAGAATTAGCGTTGCAAAGGTCGTAGCCACAGCACAAGGAATTGCATTTGAGGTCCGTGAAGTTTTCGTGATGATTGCAAGCTCTCTTCAGCATAGAACAGGTGTATTTATTTGCGCACGACCTTCTTTCCATATCTACTGTTACATTTTTGTTAGCCACGTGGAGCTGCATTCGCATACAGTAATTCATTCCCTGAGGACAAGCCAGGTTTGTCTGCTGCTTGATACACTCCGCAGAGGTGAAAGAATGGCAGTTTGGCGTCATCTTGGGAATACACTGATAGCACTGAATGGAATAGACTGTGGGTATAAGATATTATAAATAGTATGTCATCGTACTGGAAATGTTTTTCTCGAGCAAGCTCTTCATTTCGAGTGTCAAGCAAATTTACCAATAGATGAATAGCACGTCGCCAGTAACGATTCCAGAAGTCTTTGCGAAAGCTAATTCTCGTTTCCACTCTACAGTCATTTTCGGTACACACTAGTGTGGCGGCGACACGTACGTCGCAGCGACAAATCTACGGAGCCCAGTTGGTACCATCGATATTTTTCTCATGTTTTTTCTTTTCCCGACTTTCCTCTCGAGTTTTTTCTCCACTTGTTTCCCGCCTTTTTTCCCGGCCGTTTTTATCGACTTTTTTGCTCGACTTCTTTCACCGCTGATCACTCAAAGGCTCATTTATGCGTTGACAGTGCTTTGACATTTGGAACTGTTTTATTTATAGCTGAAAATGTAATATCGTGCAGTTTGACCTCACCTTCCTATCTTACAACAAGGCAATGCTAAGCTAGAAAAACTTGTGAATGTCGGATTGGAAAAATTAAAATTGTTTCAGTCTCAAAATATTCAGGATGAGATAATAAACCAAAGTGAATACGATGGTAAAATAGCTTCCTACTTCATCGATCAGATGCACCTCGGCAACTTATAAAATCCTCTGACGCTTCAACAGCTGAAACCTCAACAACCTACACTCAGCTCAAACACAGTTCAGATCAAGTTTCCAAAATACGTTGCCTCAGACATTCTCACCCTTTTTATCCCTGTCAATCATCATTCGACCCTTAAATCATCTGTACCGTTTTCAAATGTTGATGGCAATTAGCAGTTCCCTCTTGGTGTCATAAAATAATTACAATTTTTATTTTTAAAAAACTGAATCACTGGATAATGCAATTCTAGAGCTCTGATTGGCTTAGCCATCTTGTTATATGAGCTATTATACCATGCTCTCCAAATGTGGTAACTGTATGCGTCTGCTCAAAATGAAAAACAAGCTGAAAATCGGTTGTTTTTGACAAATTAGGTTGGGAAGAATTCTCGATACTTTGTTGGCGTTTTCAATAAAACAATTATTCCACGTGCGCTTGTTGGATATGAGATGAGGGAATAATTGTTAAATCTCCGAAATATAAAATCCGTTAAATTTTTCGGAGAGTCATGGGTAATTTTAAACAGAAGTACAGGCGAAAAGCTAAGGGTTCTTTTACTGCTTTTACCTAGGTATCGTGCGCCCTACTTTTTCTCTCCTAGGGATGCAGACCATTACAGGTTCGGATCCCCCCTTCCCCACAACCTTACTGCATAATCCCCGACTTCCACTACCACGCAATGCTATCTCTATGCATGGACAACGACGTTTTGAGAGACACTACGGTTTCCTCGCCTCCCATGCAAGACCTCGAAAATTAAAAATGTCCTTGAAATATCAAAAACTTTATGTAGAAACAATGGGTTAACTCTACAAGCAGCAAGATCTCTTTAATATTCATAAATGGTAGTAACTCTCAATAACATTTTAGCTCAGCATTGCCTTGTTGTAAGATAGGAAGGTAGCGAGGTCAAACTGCACAACATTACATTTTCAGCGATATAAATAAAATAGTTACAAAGCCGAGAATTCAAACCTCGCCATGTGTAAGCACTTCTACGCGTAAATCATGTATTTGATCAGCGGTGAAAGAAGTCGAGAAAAAAGTTGGGAAAAAAGTTGGAAAAAGTCGAGAAAAAAGTCGAGATAAAAACTTAAAGGCGAGAAAAAAGTCGAGAAAGGAAAAATCGAGCTACAAATCGCTTCGTATCTACTGGATAATTTTTGTGTAAATCTTCTTCTCTGCAGCATAATTTTTGTCGCCGCTACAGTTCGCAAAGAAATCAAACAAAATTTGTGCGCCTTGTTGCGGCTACAAAATCCTGTTGCGGAGACAAAGATTTTTGTGGCTGCAAGATCTGATGCCGCGACATGTTACTGCAACTTGTCAAAATGTCAGAACAGCAACGCAACACGCATGGGAGCCAGTACGTAAAAGAAGCCAAGTAAAAAAAGAAACATTCAGCCCTTGTTTCTCCACTAAAAAGTTGGGGGGGGGGGGGGGGGCAACAAGCGGTAACTTCTAATTCCCTTTTACACCTTGTCTCGCAATTTTCGCTGTTTTCCTTGTTTCGCGTGACCTTGGTGAGATGTTAACTCCACAAACGACACTTGATAGGTACATGATAGTCATGAACTGGTAGAAAAGTTCACGAGCTCGTTTTGTTTCCTAACTTCGAAAGGTCTTGAACGCATTTGAAACTAATAGTGTTAATCAATTTCACCACCCGAATTGACTGAGGGAGTATTTGGCTGTTCGATCAATGCTCTGTCTGTGGTGGTTCTAGGAGGGGGAGGGGGTGAAAATTAAAACATGATTTTATTACAGCCTACTCACAAAAGAGCTTATTGATATTAAAAGAAAAAAAAGTGTATCTGTTTATCTAACCCTTTCGCTTTCAACCTTTTGCTTACGAGCCTCATAGGTAAGTTTTGAGCCTGAGCACAAAATTCTAAAGTATGACCCCTTTAACAAGAGCCATAATGGGACTTGCCTTAATTAATAAGCGGCTTTTAGCATCTTGCTCTCAACTGACGCTCTTTTGCACTCTGATTCTGTACCTAGAAAACATGTTCTTAGTTTCACTCTGGCTACACTTGAGGTGTCGAGTAGTTATCAACTTCAGCACCAAAGTTTTTCCTTTTTTACGCGTCCACTCTGTTGCACGCGTAATGTTTTCAATTTTACTAAGTTCTTATTATAATTTTGAGCCAATAATCACGAGTTTTGAGCTGAAATACACATTTCACTTTAATACTATGAATAAAATCCATCGTAAAACAGGACGCATTTGCAAGCTAGTACTCTTTTCCCGCTTGGACCAGGGCGGAAGATCGATTGGAGTAGCCATAAAATGTCTGTTTCTGGTCGAAATCCTTGAGAATAAGGTACAAATGAGCGAAGTTTTAGCCTTGGATAACTGCATGCAATGTCAGCCCAAAGAGGTCACGACAAGGTATCACTTTCGATCGTTCGAACTCGAGGTATTTAGCTGGAACAACAGGTTTCGATTCTGCTATTAGAGAATTCGAAAAAAAGATCGGAGTTTTAGTGATGAGAAAACCTGTCGATAGTGATAACAGAAATTTCTTACTTTTCCATTCACCTCCACCTTACTTATGCATGGGCTTGGATAGAAACAGTACTCGACGCCCAAATGTACAAATTGGCGATAGCAATAGAATAGTACAGTTTAAAACAATTACAAATAGAGCATCTAACTCATTCCATGCAAGAAAGAGAGCTAAATACAACCTACCGCTTGTGAAGACAAAAGAAATAAGCACTGTTATTATCAACGCTTTCATATTGAGTAGGACAGTGATCCCAACTTGCTTTGTGTTTCAGGTCAAGCATAAAACTGCTCAGAAGGCAAACAACACGAACCACTTGATAGCCTGTCACGAAGTCACGACACCGCTAACATAGCTAACATTCGTTCCCAGTTCAATCGTTATAGAAATTAACGAGATTTAACTTGAATTACCATTGTCTCTCGTTAACAGACAAATTTTCCATTAAAGGAGAAGTAGAAGCAAAGGAAGAAACTAAACAAAGTAACACTACTGCACATACCTGTTTATCATACGTTGATTAGACTACATCCTGAAGGGGTTTGTCTATAACAATTCTTCATTCAAAGCAGTGGCGGATCCAAGGGGGGAGCCGGGGGGCCAGGCTCCCCCCCTTATTTTTAGACCAAACTAAGGCCCAAGGGGCCGAAAAATTGTTTTGGGAGAACCGGGCTCTCCCTCCTTTTCTCATGATCTGGATGACCGTCCCATTCCCCCCCCCCCCCCCCCCCCCTTATCTGGAGGTCTGGATCCGCCACTGCAAAGCACCATTTTTCTTCGTCTTTTTTTTGTCGGGAAATTTCTTAGGCCAATTTTCTCTGGACGGAAAAAACGATCGATCTAAAACGCTGAATGACGGAACTGCCGACTGAATAAAGCTAAATCCTAAAATGTCGAACGGCTGAAAATTGGCCCGCGAAATCCTAACTCCCAAAACTTCGACCGTGTTGATAGAAAAACCGTCCTTAATTAAGCAGTTAAAATAAAACCTGGAAACCTGTGAGGATTTCTGTAATTCACGGCTAACAAAGAAAAAGTGATCATCTCATCAGAGGTCAGCTGAGAGGAATATAACACGTGTCAAAACAACTTAATTTGTTCAAAGATGCCACAAGGTTATCGCAAAGCTCCATGACTTCGTCAAGAACAGGAAAAGACACTGCATGTACGTAAATAACATAAGGGTTTACAAAATAAAACAGTGTGTCCACTTTCTATAGTTACTATATATTTTTTTAATTTGTACCGAAAAACGTACCCAGCAGAAAGACTGGCGTTAAACAAAGATTCAATCTTCATAACTTTTCCAATTTAAGCCTGATAATTCTCTTGTAATGACGCATTGTAAATCGCAAATAACATGACTGACTTGAACTGTTCAGATTGAGGCATCTACATCGTGTCGACATATCGGTATTGTACATGGCCTTGAAATTGCCCACAACTAAACGCAGTTACTAAAACTGTGAAACAAATAAGTAGAAAAAACTCGCTTGCAATTATTTTCATGAAGGGTTCCTTGTTTGTGTAATTGCTCGCGATCGGATAAGGGTTGTTGTGACGTGACCTTCACATTGCGTTTATCCATATTCTAATGCAAAGACCTTTGAAGGTCTTTGAAATAAATTTGTATCTGTCGCTCAAATAGTTAGCTCATCTGCAGTTTTTTGCTGTAATTCTTCATCAGATGATCGCCTACAGCCCCAACATCCTGAACTGTTTTCATCTGGTTGACAAAGGTACTCGTAACAACAGGTGAAGGAAACGCAGAGGTATGTGCCACATAGACAGAACACGAAGATAACCAACATACTGACTAAACCGAAACCTCCGGTTAATAGTCTAGTGTTCCCGGCGTCCTGTCCATGAACGAAGCAGCGGCTTCCCGCGAGCAAAGTGAATAATAGTGAAAAACCTGCTTCGTTTATCATTGTTTGCAGAGGTTTGCAAAGAGGTGTCTAATCCATCTGATGATCTGTGACACTCCCTTTCACAAAAAAATGTTGCTGTTTGTTTTATTTTGGTAGGTATAATGCTTCGCGCGCGGTCAATCCCCCTTTGGATGGGTCACGTGACGTGAGCAGTAAAGAAAAAGGTGGCATCGAGTATGTCACTTTATTGAATTCCCTCGGAATAGAAAACAATCTGCAGTGATAAAAATTATCGGCTTATATATGTTTTTGTACAGACAAACTTGATGTTTCGTATGCTCGGTCAGCATACATAGCCATTTTAAGACTGGCCGTTTCTAGCCTGCAGTGCAGGCGTATTTTGGGTGGACGAAACCTTGTTCGTGTTCGTAATTGTTGTAGCCGCCGTCTTTGATTTTATGACAGTGGAAGATTGGGAAGAGTAGAAATAGTAACCCTTACGGTGGGTGCCATTTCCTCCTCTCTTCGGGAAATTCCAACATGGCGCTTTCGGAGAAAATTGCGCGCCCAAAGAAAACGCCTGTACTGCAGGCTAGGCCATTTCAAGCTTTTTGACATTTTGTTTTGTCCGAAGAACAGGAGGCAACTTTTAAAGTCAACGTCAGAAGAGAAAAGCCTTGTTGCTTTATTAATTAGCTGTGGCTCTTTATGGATTCAAAACCTCTCCTATACGTTTTTTCTCTTCTTTTTTCGACGAATTTTGCGACCGCGAGAAAAGAAAAAAGATACCATTTTTTCATTTATCCATCCCTAGCTCCTTGCGCTGGCGGTCAATAAAAGGCCCAATGAATTTTGGCTCGACGATATGTAAAGAGAAACTAGAGTTTCTGTGAACAGGGTAATAGATTCACTGTTAATATTGTTTGTCTTGATCTCGGTATCATTTTTATCAAGAGAACATAGAGGTCCTTTTTTATACACCACAGGCCAACTTCGATATATTAACCATACTAGCTCATACTTGACTCCGAGGCTTGGTGGAATAAAACAAAGGAAATGTATTACTCATCACCTCAAGCCAAGGCGCCAGTTTTGAGGTTTAATATATATCGAAAACGGCGAATGTTGACTACAATCTTGATCAAAATAAAATGGAACAGCAAACCCCACCTTCCCCACCACCCAAAACAAGGATATATAAGCCGCGCGAAAGCCAAAGCGCGCCATTTTCTCATCCTCGCGATTTGGGGGCGAGAAGGGGTCTAAATTTTCCATCTACTGTAGAGGGTCTGAATGAGGGTTCCTCGATAACACTTAACACTTCATTTTTTGGCTTTGTAACATGAAACAGTTAAATTTTAGGCATTTTAACAATAACAGTAAAACTGACTCTTTGAAAGAGTAAATTTTTTCCAGAAAGAAGCAAAAACGGCTCGAAAAAGGCCAATATTATTTTGTTTAGTCTATCAAGGAGTTTTCTTCCATTTTACAAAAATGCGGACAATTTATTTCAGAAGATTTCCAAAGGCTACCGAAGATTCCCGAAGACTGCCGAAGATTTCCAGTTGCGTTACTGATAAAAAGGCATAAGTTGATACTGTTTATCACCGCTGTTTGCGTTTTATTCCACCTCTCTCGTTTGGAATTGTGCCAAAAGAAATATCAGTTAAAAAAATGTATCCAGGTAAGAAGGGAAGCAATTTCTTTTGTTGTGGCGCAATACGCTTTCCTCGCGTAGAAATGTTTTCATTTTTACGCAGAAAAAGCAGTTTGCGAAAGAAAATGTATTTCAACTCCACTTTAAAGAGTGTATTTTTGTGTTAAAACATTTCGACCAATCACAAGAGTTGCAAACAATAGCCAAGAAATGTTTACAATTTTACATGATCCGCACATACGATTTCTGAGTTACTTAGACTAAGACGAGATTTTGTTATAAGGAAGTTGAATAAATAGAAGAAAAGGGATTAATATAAATGCTGCTTTGCCAAGATTTCGTAAAATTTGATGTTTAAACCAATCAGAACCATAGTAGAGACAATAGTAAAGTTAGCAACTTTCTGCATTCCGACGTGTTCACTGCGTTTTGGTCCTTTCCTTCTTATCCGGACCATTGCTTAAAGAGAAAAAAGCAAAAACAAACGGGGTAAAAGAAAGCCTTATATGGGGCTCACCCCTTTCCCCCCGTAGTTCAGGTTGCACAACTGACATTTGAGCTAAGCTGAAGTTACGAACTCAACAGCTGACTCAGGCTCCAAGTCAAGATACCAGTAAGACAACTGCCAGTGTTTTTACTGTGTCCGCACTGAATACTATTATCGCAGAAGTAAGTTAAATGCTGCTTAGTGAATAACGTCTCTATAAATGTACTCAAGTCGTTTCCTTAATGTTGTTATGGCTAACTTAACATTAGCATTCCGCGTGGAAAGGAGAGTTAAATAATACATTACCTTTCCTTTTGTTTCGGCGCCTAGAAGGCGATCTATTACTATGCAAATATATACATACTCATTCACATTCATCGGGTTCAAAGTCCTTTTTCTATATAGGGCCCACGCTCAAAGTTCAACATCACAGAGTTTCGCTAGAATTTTAGTTTGTAAATTTTGAGTTTAATCCAGTTCTCAGAATGTTGTTAAATCAATATTCTGTGGACAAGCTTCTGATGCGTTTCACTGGCGTTTGTTCAAAAGCTCAATTTAAAAAGATCATATAATACACGCAGCAAGAAAGATACATGTATACAAGATCAAGGAATTGCCGGAAAAGCCTGACTGAAAAATTCGTGTTCAAACGAACTTGTCCCACGTTACAGTCATAAACCCACAGAATTAAAAATGTCATTTCATGCTTGCCTTATATCATTCCACAACGGCTGATTAAACAATAAAAAAGACTCTATTTTGCCAAAGGCCATGAAGGTTCTCTAGTTCTTATATTTGTTAAACCAACCGTATAGTTGGCTTTATCGTAAACCCTACACTGAGGCAGCCAACGGCCGACACGGTTTCTCCATTAATGGCTTGTGAAGCCTGTTTGGTTAAGTTATTATTTAATTTTAATAGTAAAACTAACCCTGTCTACCGTGGAGTGATGAAAGAACGACACAATGCACTTTGATTTCGGTTTTTCATAGAGTCTTGCTTGAAGCAAGAGAGAATGAGCTAAGATCATTCTCTCTGACTGTAGGCACGCAGGGGCACCCGACGACTCAGTTTTCAAGAGAAAATTTCTGTAAAATAACTGTTCCATTCATTTAAGTTATTCGGAGCTTTTCTACTGACTTACCTACTGTACTGTATTTTCTAAGGTTGAGGTTTTCAAACTTTATTACCAAGATACAGTGCGATTGTTGTTTAAAATCAAAACTAACTATTCTTGAAATTTCGGAATTAACGAAAAACGTCACCTATAGAATTTTCTGAAAATACGGCTACTCTGATGCCTCTATCGTTAATTCGACTCGACCCATCAGGGTAGCTAACACTGAGCTTCGGATGAGATGGAAAAGTCACCTAAAACTTTCGAGACGACGGAATTTCCCCTAAGACATCCAAACCGAAAATAATTATCGCTGATTATTATTATAATTTCGGTTTTTTTTATCTTTTTATTTTTGGGGAGAGGGAATGATGTCATCAGTTTCGAATGGCTATGTTTCCAGACCCTTGTAATCCAGGGAAAGAAAAGAACCTGAAGCGCGTGAATGAATCAGTGAATAACGCTTAATATCAATATTACCATTTGATCTACGATCGTTGTGCCGTCAGTATTGGCCATATTATGATATAGTGCGTTTAAATTGAATTCGAGGCGCCGTTAGTAGAACGAGTGCAACGATTGAATGAAATATCCAGTTGAAAAAAAAGCCAGTCAGTAAGATATGAAACTACAATGTAGCCATTTTACAGGAGCTGATGCCTTACAAATCTTTATGATGCTGCGTGATGCAAACACCATCTCAAATCTTGTAATGTGTATATTCAGGAGCCGTATATTTCGGTATTAAGCATTCCAAAGTCAGCAACCTCATTAGACTATACATGATGTTGTTATACAAAACTATTATATTCAACTGAAATTTTCCCTGGAGAGTGTAATGGAGTCATGGTGTCGTTCATTGTCTTGTTTTTTTGTTTTTTCGATATCGAGCGTTTCTCAGCTTGGGCTGCCTTTGAATGCATATTTTCTTTGTTAAAACAGTTTGAAAGACGTCACTTAATCAGCATGTGCCACGTTTATCTTTATACTGATGTTTGTCAAATGAATTTTGGCCTCATCACAAGAAACCCTGTCTGTACGTATACATATCCGTGCGCGAAACAGATAAAGAGGGAGGAGGGGGAGGGGACCTTTTGCCCAGCAGGTAAACCACAGAATAGATGCGCTAAAAGAATTCCTTTCAAGTGATTCATTTTCCGTGAAGTGAGGTAGCAACCCGAGGACAAATTATCAGTAACCAATTAACTGGCACTCGCGCTAATGTTAAGAAAATATCCCAGGACAAGAGCCATAATAGGATATTATGGCTCTTGCCCAGGATCAAGTGTCAAGTGTGCAACGACACTGTCGTTTCATCGATATGATTCTATTTTTGTCACTGCGACATGTTGTGTGGAATCATTTCAGATATACGGAAAATAATGCCTTCAAACATTCATTTACATCCGTCATTGAACAAAACTGTATCATAATTTTAATAATACTGATGATGCCTATGATGATGACAATAATAATAGCGTTAGTAATTTTAATAATAATAAAAATAATAATAATAACGATGATGATAATTATGATAATGGTGATGATGACGATGATAATGTGATGTTGATAAATACAGTTGAACCTCCCCATTAGAAACAAAGGGATTTATTTTTTTAAAAAAAGAATCGTGTATACACCAATTGGGAAGTGATTAAAAACTCAACTCCCAACTTGAACTTTGCGTCAGTTCTTTTGTTAGAACAAGAGACAAAAAGAAATTTGACAATGAGTATTTGAGTATCCCAATGGACATTTTTCCAGTTACTATCACTTTCCTTTTACGAGTTATGAACCGGATTTATTTTCTTAGCTGACATTTCTTTTTTTATTATTTGCAGCTGCAGAGACCAGGTCCCAGCCAACCTCGTTCCCAGGTTCTAGGTTGGGTCCCAGCTTCTCTAATATGTGACTTCTGACATATCGCGGCTCGATCTGGAGTCCGTTCTTGCACGGTTCGAGAGTTTCCATTATTTAGGACTATAAAACTGTGTCATCTAGAGTAGACTTACAGCAATTCAGCAACAAACTTTGCCAGCAAACGGAGGCTAGGTCGCTTCATTTCCGCCATTAAGTTTTATCGTTTTGATATAAATGACATGGCCGTTAAATAGTTTTATTTTGGGTTTAATGGTTTATTTTTACTTTTCAAGGAAAATTAAAACTTATATAATAATTGAACTTAGCAGGCATTAGTAGAGACGGTAGTAGTTGTATTGTGATTTGTTTTGAGCAGGGGGTAAACAAAAGCCGGTTGGCCTAGGTTCTCGTGGGCGTCACCTGCGCGCGCGCGATACACCACCTGTCATATCTTCTGAATATATTAATAGCAACGACAGGCATAAAAGCGCGCTAAACTTGGCACGCCGGTAGTTGCTTCGAAAACACGATACAACGGAAACTCAAAAAATGGATTCTAGTAGCGAGCATAGTGAACAAGAAGACACTTTGAAAAGATGTCGATGGTTAAGAATAAACTGGAATTGGTTCAAAGTGGGAAGCTCGAAATTTGGGATCCAAATTCGCTTAAATCCAGTCGTGACTCTGATCTCCGCGTTGGTTATCTGGGGTTTTGTCGTCTTGTGTGTCAGGGAGCCAGAATTCGCGAAAGAGCAGATGGCCGAGTGGAAATCATGGATCACTCAGACCTTCACATGGATGTACATTGGTACCCAAGATGCCTGGGCTGTTTTTATCATCGTCCTGTACTTTTCCAAATACGGCACGATGAAACTGGGAAAACCGGATGAAAAACCTGAATTCAAAGACGCGACGTACTTCACCATGCTGTTTGCCGCTGGCATAGGGATCGGGCTATTCTACTTTGGAGTTGGTAAGTTGATCACCTTTGCGTGAATCTCGATTGCCTTTCGTATTTTAGGAAACTAAGTCGCGCCCAAATCAGTCACGGATAAACCATTCATATGCAGTGTGAGCTTATAATGATATGCTTCTACCATTTTCGTGCGTATTGTAAAGATTTCTTGAGTTTAAGTAAATAAAGAATGAACAAATCCAAAAGTTGGGGAATTTTAACTCTACAGATTAAAACCCGTCGCTTTTTAAAGAATTTTTAACACAAAATTACGATTTTTTCCGTAACCACATGTTCAGTAAAATCACTAGCAAGTAAAAGTACTTTCCCGATGATAGAGTAAAATTACGGAGACGCGTCACGCATGGGTACACCCGCCCATCAATCAAACGTCATTTCCCTTTGAGGTTTTCCGCGATTTACCCGCATGAATGAAAAACGCGCGCTTTTTATGCAAATTTTCCTCAGTGATTTTACGAGCGGACACGTGGAGATATATTATTTATATTTCCTTTCGGCAGCGAATAGTACAACGATAAATGAAAGCTGTAAAAAGTAGAGGATTTAGATTGTCGTTTATTTAAAAAGCTTTCGAACAAGTCCTTCTTAATTTTTGCTTAAGACGCGTGTGACTAAAATAAGACAATTTTTCAATGTTTGCATTATTTTGAATGAATTCGGTGGCGTTTAGGTGCAAAACCTTTAAAGAAAATATTGTTGATTCTCTCCAAGCTTACTTAGCGCCTTTCGCATTCATACAAAAATACGTGCTTCATACAAAAACATGTGCTTGTCACTCTTCAGTTTCTGTCGTTTCAGAGCAACATTTTTTCAGCGTTCCACGTGCATTTCAGTTTCTGAGAAGTAGCTACAAGTGAATGATAATTACCTTGTCCGCACAAACGCATAATATACCGCATTTCTGCTGGGGAAAAGCATTCAAGGCATTTCCTTGAGGAAATGATTACCACTTAAAATAAAATAGCATATTAGTTGTAAGTAAGTAGCGTACATGTCATGGATCACGAATTTTTTGCATTTCATTTAATTGGAGTCTGTCCGTAAAAAAATTCAACGTTCACCTTTTTTTATATTTTTGTCCGTGCTGTCGCTTTCGTTTTTTCTACACCGCTTTTTAAAAGGTTTTAACAACCACAACCATTTTTAAGTTGGTCGAAAAAATTTGTGTGGTATTCGGGAGTTCTATTGTGTATGTGTGCATTATTTGCATAAGATATTGATCAAGTTGCTGTCAAATTATCGACTGCAACTTGAGGTAACTACAAATTAGGCCTCAGCAGCAGTTTCCTGCAGTCCTAAACTTGGTATGATAGAACAATCAGTTTCCATAAAATGGTTAACAAACTGGATCTAATTGTTTTACACACATGCTGGGAGGGTTCAACTGCAAACAAGCTTACGGAAACTTGCGGGGACATATTGCATATTTCCTTGCTTACCTTTTTGAACTACAATCGGTTTTTAGTTCACATATGCTGGAGCTTAACTATCAGAAATATTGTTTTTTTTTGGCTTGGCAAAAAATAAAGAAATCGTTGTCTAACCCACAGTGGTTACGCTAAGTTTAAAAAACTGAAACCTTTTTGTAGGTCAAATATTCTTTGATACTGGTTAAATTCATCTTATTGATTTGAAATATCATTGGATGATTAAATGTTTTTTTTTGGCCAGGAACATCCGCAATAGTTGTCATAATTACACTCGACCATGATATTATTTGTTATAAATATAGAACTAGTATGTCCTATTCTTGTGACATGTACATGTATTTGTGTCAGTTTTGGCATTTTTGATAAGAATTAAAATTCAAAGCAATACCAGTTCTACTTATTTATATTATTAAGGAAATACTTGTATAAGGTACAAAACTTTGATGTCATGTGAAGTCGTGTGAGTAAAAAAATCCAGCTTAAATGATTAACTCTGTAATTCCTTGCAGCTGAACCTGTGTGGCATTATGCTCCTGGTCACTATGGAAACCGATATTTTGACAGGTATGTGATGATAATGCCCAGCTCAATTAAACTTGATACTTTAAAGTCCCCAAGCTTTTCTTCATATTTTAAGAAATGGACAAAGGTGTGCATCTTCTTCAATTGACATCTTCATGTGTTATGTAGTTTCACCTTTTTAAATTTGAAATATTCTCATTACATAACGTATGCTGCTTGTCCAACATCAGGTGCACCAGACGACCAAAATTATGGTTTCAAATATGTCAAAGTGTTCCAAATGCTTTTCTCTGCCATTTAGAATGCGGTTCTGTTAATTTGGTGCTTCCCTTGAACCTAAATTATCTCTTTGGTATCTTAAGGGTAACTGATGGGTCCTATCAAAAGTTTGAGGAGATGGAGTAGCTGTACTTTTATAAGAAAATTCAAGACTTGGGGGACATTTTCTCTTTATAACAAGATTTTCAGGGGACCTTTTTTAACAATAATCACAGTATCTTTAGTAATAAAAGCTATGGCAGGGGCACCCAACACCTTTTTTCTGTAAAACAACTGTTTGAAGGGCCAAATACCCCAGGGGCTTACTCCCATATAAAAGTGACGGGGTGCTTGTAGGAAAAAGGTAAAAGGTACCAGAATTTTGTTTTATGGGTGTGTCCCAAATTCATTTCCACCTCTAAGAGGTACCAATTCAACAACATCAAATTCAGTATGAGTGGCACTGCAAATTTTAATAGTAGTAAACTAAGATAACTTTTGAGGACTTTCTTCTCAAAGGCTTTTTGAAAGTATTGTCATAATTATTTATCCTAATAAAGCGTTTCACAGTCATTTTAGGTTTTAACACCCTAATTAAGTGGTATCAATTCACAAAATTTAAACTCCTAAAAGGTACGATGAGGAGCCCCCATCACTTTTATAGGGGAGTACCCCCCCCCCCCCCCCCCCGGGAACAAATACATTAGTCTTAATTTCAGACAATCACTTTGAGTTGTTACTGAGGGAGTAAAAACGACTCCAAGTAATTGTCTGAAATGCAGGCTGCAAATACATGTATTGCTAGAAATTTCTGAAGCTCAAGAAAAGCTAAAAATGTCTGGATAACCATAAAATTCCATTTGAATTGTCTAAGATATTCAGAGTTTTTCTACCAGCTTACCTATGATTTTCCGGGGTTGTGGTCTTCAAATTTTTAGGCTACACTATGAACAGTCTTACTGGCTTGTTATATTTCTTATTTGTCCCATTTACACCATGCAAAACTGTTTTAAATCTGTTTAGGTAAGCACAGTTTGAAGTTGTGCACAGATAGAGCCAAACTTCAAGTTATGGGGGCAAAACCACAACATAGATTAGTGCCTGTCTGTAAAATACATGCAATCAGTTTTTCTTTTTATCAAACTTCCACTGCATGGTTTTGCTACTCCTGTTTCATTCTACAACTGTAAGTGAGAAGGGGGCTGCAGAGACCAAATAATTAGTAATTATTGGACCAGGTTGAGCAAAATATTGTGATTTGTTATTGGTGAGCAGATCAAATAATTATTGATTTGCAAGACACTGACAAATCACAATATTTTGTGATAACCGAGTTCAATAATTGTCTTATCATTCGATCACTGAGTTTGTTTTTTAATAAATATTATCTTCGGAATGACATTGCGCATGAAAACACCATTATTTGTAGGCAGTTATTTGCAGGTCACGTGGTAGGCTCTCGGCCAATGAAAAGGAAGAAACATTTGCATCAAATAATAAATTAAGTTATTTTTCTCATTGATCATGCTACTCTACTGAAAAACGTAATTTTGAACATGCCACATACAATGTAGTTCAATCTATGAACTTTTTTGACAGCTTATGTACTCACTTCTCCCTTTCTTTATATAGGTATACCGATAACCAACGCGCCCAAGACTCTATCAACCTGACCTTGTTTCACTGGGGTATCCACGGATGGATTGTATACGTTGTGGTTGGTCTTCTCCTGGCCTTTGTTGGTTACAGACAGCAACTTCCCATGACCATGCGATCCTGCTTGTACCCTTTGATTGGTGATAAGATTTACGGATGGATGGGTGATATGATCGACACTGTATCAGTAGTCTGCACCATGTTTGGCGTTTGTACCAGCCTGGGTATCGGAGTCATGCAACTGAACTCTGGCGTTCATCGCTTAAATGACAGCTTTGAGATCAGCACCACCAACCAGATTATCATCATCTGGTGTGTAACAGCCTGCGCAACTGCTTCTGTAGTGAGCGGCTTGAAGGTTGGAATCCGACGTTTAAGTGAGATCTGTTTCATCCTGGGTCTCTTCATCATGTTGATGGTGTTTTTCCTGGATGATCCCTGGCACTCCCTGAATGTGCTTGTTCAGAGCACTGGTTATTACTTGCAGACGGTAATACAACTTGGTTTCCACACTGATGCTTTTGCGCAATTGGGAAATGCTCCAGATCGTAAGGAAAATCCTAACTGGATGGACGACTGGACCATCTTTTACTGGGGCTGGTGGATCGCCTGGTCTCCTTTCGTTGGCATGTTCATTGCAAAGATCTCAAGAGGAAGAACCATCAGACAGTTTATCAACGCAACCTTGACAGCACCAGTGGGCTTTTCAATCCTGTGGTTTAGCATTTTTGGAGGCGTGGGCCTGAGAATGGAACGAAATGCAGAACTTGCTAACATAACCTGCTCTTCAGTGTTAGGTGGAGGTGAATCAAAAGAGTCTTTCGACGGTTTGTATCGACTGTCCTGTCGTGGCAAGACAGACATGTGGTTTGACGTGATGGAATCATATGAAGGCCTAGGCACTGTCCTTTCCGTTCTCTCCCTGGTAAGCATAATCCTTTATTTCGTCACCAGCTCTGACAGTGGGTCCCTTGTGATAGACTGCCTCTCTGCCAATGGTGATCCCGAGCCTCCCGTCCTACAACGCATTTTCTGGGCACTCACAGAAGGTGCAACAGCTACCGCCCTCCTCTACGCTGGAGGCAAAGATGCACTGATAGCCCTGCAGACAGTCTCCATAGCATCTGGCGTTCCCTACACGATCATATTGTGCTTTATGTGTGTAGCGCTTTGGAGAGCTGTGAAGATCGAAGCTGGAGACCTTGACATAAACGGCCCACAATTCATCACTGGCCTCCTCGATGTGCTAAGCACTCCAACAACGGAGAGTGTTTCGAAAGTTTCCCTGAGTGTTGTGGCTCCATGGTACTTTATAGGCGTAGCGGCTGGAGAGGTGGACAAACAAAACAGACGGAGCTGCATCCACATGCTGATTCTCGCAGTACCTTTTTGTGGGGCGATCGCTCTGTTTGCCATGGGATGTTTTCAGCCTAATTTACAATACGTTGGACTGTCCGTCCTGTTTGGTTTCTTTGCCTATGCAACAAGTGTACGCAGCTCCATCCGAGAGAAACACGGCATCAATGGAAACATGGTGGAGGATTTCTTTGCTGTGTCTTGCCTATATCCATTTGCTGCCTACCAAATGGAAACCCACATGCGAAACTATGAACAGAGAAGCGCTGCAGTTGAAGAAATTCAAGTTGAGAGCGGAAAAGTGGCGTCTGAGTGCTCGTCGCATAGTAGCTCTGAGTGCTGTTGTATCCCGTTAGGAGAGATGGACAAATTACTTTATGATCCAAAGGCGAAAAATACAAACGTTTGATTCATTATATCAAATAGAAAAATGAACGTTATTTAAAGGACGTTAGTGTTCATTTAATTAGAAGTTTGATATTTTATTACGGACGTTAAGTTTCTAAATTAAAATAAGATGTTTAGTCTGTATTAAGAATTTGTAATTTAATAAATTAGAACTTTGTTATGTTTTGAGAGGGGATGTTAGTCTAGTGGTTCCCCTGCTGCTTTTTCAAATCCTGACCCAGTTGCATAAAGCAACGATCAAGTGCGACGTTCGCATTTATCTATAACTTGCAAAATCCTAAACAGGCCAGCTTGCAACTGAAGTTAAGTCCAAAACTGTAAGATAAGTGGTTTCTTGTTCCTTTCTACACTCGTTAATCGGCTGTCAGCCTAGTTATCTGTATTACTTTGCAAGAATCCTGGGAAACAAAGAGAGTGGTCACAGAAAATCGCACTTCACTGCTTTATGCAACTGGAACCGGGCCTGTTTCAAGGAACTTCGCAACACGCTTATCAGTTTACTCCTGTGTAAATAGTACCAGCAATCATCGATAATCCGAGGGGGAAATTTGTGATCGAGCTATCTAATTCAGTAGTAATGGCCAATGCATGCTAGTATGATTTACCAATCAGAAGGTAACCCTAGATATGGTTTCTAGAGAGTTGCGCAACCCGCAAAGTTTTTGTGTTCCAAGTTTGAAAATATAGGGTATTTGTCCTTTGGTCATGGCACTGTCAGGGTACTAGTTGCCCTTTTGTAAGTTTTCAGCATGTACTTTTTCTATTATTTTCAGTGCAGCCTTTACTCAATGTCAACCATAGTTTGGGCCAGAAATACCATTGTCGTCGATTTAAGTCGCTAACTATTCACTGACTGTACCCTCCTAACCAAATTTAAATTGACTACCTCTCGCCTAGGTACGAAAAACAGATTTAAGTCTGGCACTTGTGGTTTGCTAAGCTTGTTAATAATAGTCATTACTCCTATGCGCAGCACTAGGTGTAAATTTCACATTCATATAAAAGTTGCGTTTTGTAAGATAGAAGCTTCAGAATTCATTTTGTAAGTACACAAGTAAAAAGGTTAATTTACCATGTGAGAGATTTGCTAAACAGTTTTATTTAAACCGACAGTAAATTACAGAGATCATCAAAGATGAGATCTATTTATAAAGAGTCAAAAGTCAAATAAATTGATATCATCTTTATTTTGCCTTGGAAAATTGCTTACTTAAGTTTGTTGGAGTAATGTTACTCAACCCGTGAAACAAATACCTACAATGAATGCCAAATTGCTACAAGTAAACAAAAGAAGACAATGGAATTAGTGCATAACACTGCGTAGTCAGTAGTCTATTTCCTTATTTTACGGGTTAAGTAAAATCACTGCAAATCAGCTCCTGTCGTTTTGTAATGACGAAACTAAGCTTGTGCTTTTTTGCTATCGGAAAAAAAAACGCCCCCTGTACTTTCTAGTATTGAAACAACACATTAACTGTGCGGACTTCGTGGTATCCGAAACAAATCCCAATTTCCTTGTCTTAGCAAATAAATTGGAAACACCCTTTCTTTTTTCCGTCATAGCAAAACTTTCTTCAGTTATGGCATCGAAACAATTCTCTTCTTTCCCGCCATAGAAATAAAGGAGTGGTATACAAGAGAAACACATAGGTTTGGTCAACCATTAAACTTTTCTTTTGGAAATCTTCAAGCGACTTTTCTTGACATTACGAAAAATGGACACCCTCTGCCGCCGTCCAGTTACGTTGCAGCTGCGGTGTTGGCCTGTAATGTTTCGTTGCGCTGCAATGTCAGAACAGCGCATCTAAACACCTCCAAAATTAAAACTACTTTGACCAGTGGAGGTGGCCTATACGCATATGTGCAACTGAGCAGGGTATATATGGTTTTCAGGGTATTGGGGCTTAAACAGGATACAATTTCACTATTTAGCATCTTGAACAAGGTGTGTGGTATACGACTTCACTATTTGGCATCTTTAACAGGCTGCGTTATTGGATTGGAAGCCTTGAGTGTGAAGTTAACATTCTGGGCCCAGTTGTTCAAAGGCCGATTAGCGCTTAACCCGGGGTTAAATTTGACCCGGGTTTCTTTTTCTTGTGTTCAAAAGCATTTTCTCGGATAATTTCCTCTGTTATTTTTAGATCTTCCAATCATCAACTTGTAGACAAAAAGAATTAAAACTGAAATGCTTTTTCAGCTTTCAAGTCTCAATTTAAGTCTCGCACTAACCCTGGGTTATCTTAACCCAGCTTTGAACAACCCGGCCCAGGGGCCTGTTTCTCGAAAGTCCCGATAATTAACGGCCGGGTCCGGTAAGCTCTCTCCGTTTTCATTAAAGATCGAGGTTTCAATAGTTTTGCATGTAACATGATAAAACTGGGCGTCGATAAAACCCAGAACATGGAACATTCCGGAAATTACCGGAACATCCCGGAACATGAAAAAATAAAATAACTTTGAAGAAAAAAATAAATAAATAAAATAATAATAATAATAATAATAAAATAATTTTTATAAAAATAAATAATGACAAAATAACAACAACAACAACAACAAAAACAACGAAAAATAAAGAAATAAAGAAAAAGAAACTGGTATCATCTCCGAGTATGAGAAAACAATATTTTGTCGCAATTAATTTGTTGGGCGATTGAGGGTCCATGCAAATGACAGTAATGAGTGAAGGCTTGGTTCTAAATTCAAACTATATTAACGGTTATCCATTTACAGCTTTTCGACCGTAAATAAGAAGAGCTTAAATTAGGGGTTCGTCGCTTTGGACTTTAGTGGGTAAGATTCACATTCGCCGTAAATAGTTGCAGTGGCAGTGGTAGCGCAGTGGTAGTTTCTAACTGTTGTCAGTTAGCCTGAATTTTAGCCGCCTCCCGAGTCGCAAGTTGAGGACTGGCGATCGACGCTGTCAAAGTGATTTGGGTATCCAGCTCTGACGACAAAACTGGTGAGAGCGAAGTTATTTGAGAGAGAACTTTTGCAATGTATGTATATTTATTTATCTGTTAAGTCGAATGCTTTGCTAACGTGCTTGTTTCTTTGAATTTTGTGACGTTCCCTGGATTTTAGTGAACAAGATTTCATTTTGGAAACAGTAATGCGTAGCTGTTCTCAGCGACACAAGGCAAGACTTCATGACGGAACCATATATTTAGCAAGGTGGAACACAAAAACAAACGAACAAAATAGGGACGGCTCCTTTCGTTTCTATTCACCTTTGACCCGGACACGTACACGGATACTGTAATATTCAGTGAATTTAGCTGAATAGTGCTTAAAAAAAAATAACGTAAACAAACCTTCAAGTGTCTTCGATAAATTAGGCATGGCTCGAAATATAGGGGGAACAACGTTTCAGCACACAGAGTTGGAAAAAAAATGCAACGTCTCAAGGGGTGACAGCGGCGATCGCCATCCTACACCTGTAGAGATGTAGACTGTAAACTAGCTTGGATTGCAGCCGTCTCCACGAGTCGCAAACTCCTCTGCATGCGACTCAAGGAGTCGTCTGAAATCTCAGGATGACTGTTAACAGTATAGAAACTACTACGAATGTGAGTATTGTCTGCTAAAATCCAAAGACAGGAGCTCCTAAGCGCTACTTAAGTTCACAGAGTCTAGTCTGTAAGTATAAATTCATGTCAACCTCAAGAAAGCAGAGCCCCTCAAGTAAGCAAATGCCGGTTATGAAATGAGTTACTTATTACTACTTGGCTCACAGGCGGCCCAAGCTCATTGTGTGAGTTTAAAATGGCCGTGAATATAAAGGATTTGTATGGGAATTCAGGTAAAAGATTCAAATCGATAAATACTCGCTAGAATGTTTAATAAAATACAGCTTACCGTATTTACTTTGCTTGTTTTTGTTCGCTGTATGGTTATTTTCCCGATCCATTGCGATTTAAGCGATTTCCTTTAATCCCGAAAATGATCTTACGAAAGATCTTACGGCCCCAAAATACTAAGATCTTTTATAGATCCGATATGGCGTAATTTTTGCATGGTTTTGTCTATGTGTTTAAGGTTGGTTTTGGCCAACTATTTATTTTCTCTGCGAGACATCAACTTGACACTTGGACTCTTGCCCCCCAGAAGACACGTGGTTGGATTCTGTGGGTGTTGAGAGTTCTGGGTTAGAGCTTAAATCAGAGTGCGAGGATATTTTGCACCAGAGCTTTCTGGTTGTTACGCCATACTGACGAGCCCCAGCGAGGGCGAAACAGCTGTCTATGGCTACAATCCCGCTCTGTTTTGAGTTCTTTCGGTGTCGTGTTGATGTCTTGCAGAGTTAATTTTCACGTAGTACGATCAGCATTGCAGTATTCTGCTTGCAGAATTATATGTCTACAGTAGTTTGCTAGCCAGGACCCGCGCTCTTATTTTTAATATATCGATTTGAATATTTGATTTCGGGCCCGAAAAGTTACTGGCACTTTCGAGAAACGGGCCCCAGGTCTTAAAACTACAGCACGAAAACGAACCATGTGCTAGTCAGCTCCATCTTTGATGCAACGCGCATGTACAAAATACAAGGAGCCTGGAACCTAATATATTACACTGCAGAGGAGTGGTCAACATTTGTGGCATCAACAAAATTTTCAAAATTGTCATTCGAATCGGCGAATTCGCTAGCGATTGGAAGGAGGCTTTACTAAAACCGCTGCTTAAAAAGTGTGGACTTGACATTGCTTTCCACAATTTCCGCCCAGTAAGCAACCTCCCCAGGAACGCATTAGTTTTAAGATTCTACTATTTGTTTTTAAGACCATCCATGGATTCGCGCCAACGTCTTTAAGAAAACTTGTGTCAATTAAAAGATCAGGAAATTATAATTTAAGATCCTCCTCGGATGGTTTGTTGCTTGCAACGCCAACTTATAGAAGTAGGGTTACATTAGGAGACAGATCATTCCAGGTCGCAGCTCCGGCACTTTGGAATGTATTACCGCGTGAGATTCGTTCCATTACAGATCTAGGGATTTTTAAGCGCCATCTGAAAACGCACCTCTTTAGGGAAGCTTTTTATTAACTTATTAATTTTTAATTTTTATAACGATGATTACTAGTATTTTAACATATGTTGTATATTTTAATTTTATCATAGTATATTTAAATAATTAGTAGTTTGATACCCTTTATTAAGTTATTATAGATAGAAATCATGTAATGCGCGCTTGATCATTTCATGGACAGCGCGCAATATAAGAATTAAAATTATTATTATTATTATTATTATTATTAATTTTTTCTTTAATGGACCATGACAGATACAATCACATGCGAAGGGGATGTGTTTTTTCGCGAGAAAAGGTAATGTCATCGTGACTAAAAATGAACTGATCTGTAGAAACGCCGTGACGTGATATTTAATAGCCGAGCTCCCGCGCGCGAGGCGCTCGTGGCGGAGCCCCATTGCTAAGATAAATTGGTAAACTATGAAAGCAAGAAAACTTGGTTGTGACGTAGCGTACGAACGCTGACTGTCCGTACACCCACTTCATATAAGCCGATGCCAAATGTCAGGTTATTTTGGCGGGAAAATGTATGGCCACCCGCGTCTTGTGAAGCAGAGACAACTAAATAGTCAATAAAGATGAAAACGTAAAGCGGAAAATGTTTTTGTATCCGTGTTGTCTAAAGTATTAAGTTTAGATTAATTGTCATGTCCACAAATTTGGAAAATAGAAAAAGAGAAAGACAGAGAAAGAGAGAAAGTAAGGCAACAGGCCAGCGAAGCTCAACGAGAAAAAGAGTTAGAGCGAGATAGAAAAAACAAAGGAGACATTTTTTGTTGGAGGAACAACATGAAATTTTGTAGCGGTGGTGAGAAAATGAGAAATGCCAGCGGCCACCGGGTGAAAATGAGCGACAATGAAAAAAAGTGAACAAGAACACGTACAGCATTTCCTCCACAAAACGTGTAACCAGGAAGTTTCTAGACGTTTCACGTTGTAGTCGTGAAAAACAACGGCAAAGAAATGTACAAAAAAAGTGTGATGCACGTGCAAAGTTGTTTTTTTGCTAATTAGACATATTGTTGTTTTTTTCACTGTTCTCCTTGCCTTCTTAGCTTAGCATTACATGATTTTATATCATGTTTGAGCAAGCTATAAATATTATCTAGAGCTTCGCCTTAAGCCCTGGCTAAATCTACATATTAGAAGTATGACATTTTCTGGCCGGATACAGGATAGCCTGTTTACAGGCGTTAGAATGGTATCAGAATCCCGATTCCCGTTTCTTTTCCCCTCCCTTCCTGACCCCTTTCGACGCCTGCCACAATGATGCTACGCACAAGATAATATCAAGAGCATGTGGATGCTCGTCCTTCCCCTTTGGGTTTAAATTTCAAACTTTGGTCTCACTTATCTTAGCTTTAACTAAAATTCCAAAGGACTGTAGAAAGGGTGCTTGAAAATTTTTACACTAGACGGGTCCTTAATTTTGTTCAGCTTCTGCCAAGAGCTACTTCTTATCAGTCTCCACGTACAAAAATTTGGTGGAATGTTCATCCCTGGTTTACACATGTTATGAGCGCATCACACACAGAATTAATGTTCGTTCCTCTTTATTCTCACGATCAATTTTATACTTTTTTTCTCTCGCTACTTTCTACGTTATCTAATCTTGACGGAAGACAATCATCTCTTTATTCGCTGCTCATCTTATTTTCGACCCAGGTTCTAAGATATCGCACTTTGGCATAGACGCCATATTTTCCTGCCACAGCGCATCCATAACCCCAGCTTGTAGCACCCTCAAGGTACCACTTGCCATTGAACTCGCAAACCATGGGTCCTCCACTATCTCCTTGACACGCGTCCACTCCACCAGCGTCTAAACCAGCGCATATCATGGAATCATGAATTTGACCTGGGTAGGCATTCGAACAGCTATCCTGGGAAACAATCGGTACCGATGCTTCCATGAGCTGGTCAGGTTGGCTTCCTCCGGACGTTAACGTACCCCAGCCTGTGATATAGCATTGCTTGCCTGACAGAAGTGGGTGATTGATATCTGGCAAGCAGACTGTACCCACCGCATCTCCCATTGTTACTGCTCTCGTCAGTTTCAGTAGTGCAATGTCGTGTGCTAGACCGAGAGGACTATTGTAGCTTTCGTGCATAATGATCTTTTCGACCTGGTGTTCTTGGGCGGTGTCAGTTATCATGTGTGCTCCCATCCTGTGCAGAGAGCAATGAGAGAAGCCATATTTAACAATTAGTCGCCGAAGGCGACGTGAATATCCGAGACGAAGTCGAGCTGACTATTCGCCGATATTCATGTCGCCTGAGGCGACTCATTGTTTTAATATAATTACATTGATGATTATTCGAGAAAAAAAAAGAGTATTGATCAATTTCCAACTCCGAAACATCCAAAAATCTGGCTGCCATTTTAAAAACTTCTAGCCTTCGCAGCTATAATCACCGCGCGGTGGTTATAGCGGGATACAATGAAGCTCCTAGCCAATCACAGCGCTCTATTTTCGATAATCATCAATGTAATTATACTAAAGTATATTCAGAGTATGATGTTTTTATAGGCAGAACTAAAAGCGGAGTTCCTATTGAAAAGAAGCGACTATTATAAACAAGGTAACGTTAAAATATGACCAAAGAATTCTAAAAGCCGAAGCATACAATGGCAAAACGCCGACCAATAATGGAAAAAAGGAAATTCAAGCCACAATCGTTGACTGCATGTTGTCATTGCAAAGGCCTGGGTTCGATTCCCGGTCAAGCCCGAATTTTTTCAGCTGCTTAGGTTGTTCATTTAACTGCCAGGATCACATCCAGATAAAAACATCTATTACATGTGTTACCAAATTTTTGCGGGTTCTATTTTTTTTGCGATTTTTCCAGCGATCCGCAAAAATAAGTTTCCGCAAATAAAAATTACCGCAAAAATTTTTCCGGCAAAAATTTACTCCAGAGAAAATATTCTCTAACTTAAATTCACTACACAAAAAAACAGTACTTAGAAATGGTGTCTGTTCAAATACAACTTGTCTTCTTCGTTCAGAAACAAAGCGGTTACAATGAAATACTGGTTCTACAGTAGTATTGTTTGGAAATATGTATTTCTATTGCACGTACTCTATAAAAACGAAAATATTATCAATGCTGGTACTGGGTACTTTGTGAAAATCGCAAAAATTAATTCCCAGCAAGAAAAACCAATCCGTCCCTATCGCAAAAATTAGTTCCCACAAAACACATAAAATCACCAATCCGCAAAAATTTCGTGCCACACAGTATTTTGGGCTTATTTGGAGGTTCGATTCAGGTCATATCACATGGCTGGAATGCATATGTTCGTGTCAGTACTGTTATACATGAAAAAGAAAAAGTCAAGCAAATTTTATTCTCTCACAAAAGTGTTATTAACCGGTCGGAAATCATTGCGTTTGTTCACGAGAGAATAAGGGGAATCTTCTTTCTTGGTTTGGTCCGTGAACCTCGAATGGTATTAGGTGAAGCTAATCAGCTGGCTAACAGGTTATATAAATATGGACTTGAATTTGAGCTTTCCTGGCTTTCGTACGAATATATAATAGTGGCCTAAATTGTGCACCTGACAGAACAACCACGGGAGAAATGCATATCACAAACCTGACCACAATCTTGCTTGCGCTTGAGCCTGTCACGCAATGGGAAGCAGTCAAGACCCATCGGTCTGCAATAAGGGAACCCCCACAGAACTGGCTTCCTCCTGGTTGGGCTAACATAGCCTGCCATGGCCACTCGCCTTGCTGGGCCTGGATACCACCTACGATACGTGAGCCTGCAGGCTTGTTGCCACAGCTTCCTCCTGACGATGAAAAGAAGAAGACTTAGTAGAGCGTCAACGTGGCCATGTTGGTTTACCAAGTCGATCCTGTGCGAGTTCAGATGTTTACTTTTTCTTACGTATAACAATATTTTCCTCTAATAAGACGAACCTCCCCTACGAGGTATTCTTTATACCCAATGTCGTGCATTGTAGACAGTCTCTTCACTAATTCAATTCATTCATGAGCTGGCTCACAGGAGCCTTTGATTTCTGCTATATTTGCAGGACCACGGGTTTGTTAAGATCCAGAAATGTTGCCACTATGGCAACGTGACATAGAGACTTCTCCTCCCTACCCACCCCTTCACAGAACAATTTACGTTATGCCATTACATGGTTAGTTCCTACCGGAAGGTGGTGGTGAAGCTGTAGTCAAAGCGGGGGGAGTATAAGCTGGTGTCTCAGGGGCAGGAGCAGCCGTTGTGACAGGAGTATCTAGTCGTAAAATAAATATAAAAGAGGATGTCAGTTCGCTGACTTAAAAAGAAGTGTTTTGATAGAGGGCAAGTGGATACAAATACATTTTAAAGAGAAGAAGAATTATATGAATTAAAAGCGCCACGTCACGCCATTAACCGATCATTTATAAAATGGCTAAAACATGTCTTCTCATCAATTTAAGATTATATTTCTGTTTTCTCTCCTCTGTTGGTACGGAGGGCATGGATATACATGGAATGAAAATTGAAAAACAGGGGCACCCAACGACTGTTTTCTGTAAAATATCTGTTCGGAGAAGCAGCTGTTGCTTAGAATTTTCTATTACTTGAGGACGGCTAAAAATTTTGTTAAACAATAAAAATGCAAACAATGTAAATTTTAGCCTTGATCTAGTTTACTCTTACCCAGTTTGATTTATGCTTAAAATTAAGACGATTTCTTAAGTGGTTACAGTATGATTAGTTAAGGGATATTTTATTGGGATGTAATGTCAGGTATATTTATAACAATTATTCCTCGAGCCCGAATGGGCTCTTAGTCACTAGTCCAACTAGTTGGTCACAAATATCGAGAATAAAAAAACTTTAGCTAGTTGAAGCTAGACTAATCCTTTTTTGCCGCCAAAAAGCTCGCGCTTTTTACTACTAGTGGGCTACAACATATAGCCTAGTAGTAGCTCAACCAATCAGAACGCAGCATTGATGATAGACCACTAGTTGGATTCTACTAAATCACGAATATTTACCTGTTATTAGTTGTTTAGAATACCTTTACAAGTTCGATGTTTAAAATATTCATCAACATAAATCTTCTCCTTTCATGAATTCGTTCTTAAACAAATATGTTCCATTTTGTTACACTTTCGCGACTTTCACGGCAACCCCTGCTTTTATCGTAAAAGAATGTTCATTAAAGTTTTCCAACAAAAGCTTGTTTACGTTTTAAAATATCGCATGGTTTGATATTGCAACCTTCAATTGATTTCCCGATCATCAAAATTTCCAGGAAATGACCTATGAAATATTTTCACGACAGTGGCATGGAATATCTCCCAATTCACAGGTGTTGGTTTAAGTAAAAATCTATTGTTGTAATCAGTTCTGCTCTCTACCGCGAACTGTATTTAATTTTAATTTGTCCTCTGAGCTTCCAGTCACGTCCGTAGTTAATTTATGGAAAAGGTTTACCCAATCATCTTCGATGAAGAACCTTTATACCTTCTGTAAATGGACAACAACCTTAGATTTTCAAACTGTAATTTTTAGTTAGTACTTTCCTATCTGTTAATATGAAAAGTCTGTTTACTAGTATATACCTTGTAGTTTTATATTGTTCTCCCTATTTTGAATTGGCCAGTTAACCTAGCCTTAATAGTGAAAACGTAGGTCGAAAAACCACTTTGACAAAGTAATTATCTCGAGGGTTTCATGCTAAAAAGGCTGTTTCAACCAATCGGGTTAGACTTACGTCAGCATTAGCTTACACTAAGCAGATGGTTTTCTGGCCGGTATAAAATTTGATGTAACACTAACCTACGATCGAGAGGGAATAGAAAACGAGAATTGTAACCAGGAGCTGAAGCCCCAGTGAGTCAAAAGAAGTTGTCTTTGTGAAAAGGCTACTGCTAGTTCCCGACAAAAAAGTCCTTTTTACAATTTGTAGATACCGTTCCATTCATGTACAATTTTCGAAGCTTAAATATCTAATAAATTCCCTACGATTTTCTAAAGTTTGATTTTTCACATTGCACTCCTCAGGTTAGGGTATTTTTCTTAGAAAAACAAAAGATTTTACCGTAAAATGTTCGGATTTAATAATGTGATTGAGAGAGCAATAAGGAAAATTCTCACTTTCGGGAAAGTAATACTGAAGCCCTTGCAATTTCGATAAGACTGAAGTTCTCTGCTTAGGATGACTGAGCAGATACAAATTTTATAGCGCCGCTTAAAACGCACTTCTAGAGATCTAAAAGTACTCTGGATAGCCTGGATAGTGTTCTTAATGTATTTAGGAGGAAACCGTCGTTGGGTGCCCCTGTGAAAAAGTTGGGCCAGATTTTTCAAGTTTTAATGCTATGCCTGCAAAAAACACAATAAAGTTATTATGGTTAGTGCTCTCTGGTAATATTTGTTTGATTTCTTTGTCATGACACTTCAGGAGCATTTTATGTATGGATTAAGGCAATAAATGACGTCTTTAGCAAGGAATTGACCTAAAACAGCACCGGGGCTCGGATTTGTTTCAAGCCGGAGCCTATTGCTCCTCTTATGCATGAGTGAGTTCGAAGAAACGACCGCTTTAAGGTGGGAGTATCCTGGAGCCTGGGTCCGAGGGCATACTTCCCAGAAGTTTGCTGAAATTCAGCGAATTTTATTGCGTCAGGGCAGTCACAGGAAAGCTAGGAAAAATGAAAAAGATCGCGATATATTTACCAGTTATTTATCACTTGTCTATAGATATTTACTGCTTAACTTTACGGTTACACAGCCCTTGAGTCCAATTTTGATTGTGTTGCGATTGTGTAAATTCATAGTGCGTCATTCTAATATTGCGAGGTTTCTGGCCAAGTTTTTCATATTTTTGTATTAGTTAGATGACCCACAGGCTGTCGTGTTCTTTCAGCGCTTTTAGAGTGTGTTATGGACGCTTGATCATTTCTAAAACAGCCTACATCCTGCCTCGTACCCAGACGTTTTTCTCTCGTTGAAAATGTGGGAGCAAAGGAAGGCGGGAAGGAATAAACGGGCGAATCCAGGGCGGATAAAGGTTGGGCGGTGAAACGAGCGCTCCGCTCTTCATTCAATGTGTGATGCGCTGTAGGACTGGCACGAGCGCTCTTTCCGCGCTTCCGATGCGCTTGAAGGCTGGCGAAATTTAATTTTTTTACAAACCGCAAATCCTATTTTCTTTCTGTAATTTCAGGCTACAGTGTTAAATAGTTGAATTCGTTTCATAACAGTATTAATAAACAGTTTCATATGTTTATGTCTGTATGCCTTTAAGTCAAATTTGTTGGTCGTATAATGCCAAAATTTGAGTGCAATTTGAAAGTGTTGAATGCCTCCTCCTCCTACTAAATATGACCTAATCGTCTTTTGCCGTTTCGTTTGCAAAAGCTTAACACTTCTTAACCTTAATTCAGTTTTACATATGTTAAAGGGGGATAAATTTTATGTAACATAACAAAAAATTAGCTAGATATATTTGGATATAGTGGCGTTGTACTTACTACTTCAAACTTTGCTCCTCGGGTGCATTGCGCCATGGCGATTCGTGCTATGCGTCGCAAATCCGCAACCGCATGTAAACAAAATTTATTGAGGTTAATTGTAAGGTTTTTTTCTCCGTTTGGGTCATTCCACGGTAATGTGAAACTAGACATTGGTTTTAAAAAGTAACAAACTTTTCTAAGATTACCTAAAAACTAAAAGCGAAATGTCCAATTCCCAGGTCATATTTTTGCAAAAATTATGATTTATTCTACAGGTGTTGCCAAAAGCCGTTGCGGAGAAGACAGCTACGAAAGCAAGACTTGTTTTTATTGGCCAGATTTATGGGTCTTGCCCTTCGGGACAATCAGAAAACATTGAGCATGAGCAGTAAACTGTTGCACTGTGGGTGCAATATATCCATTCCACCATCCTGGACACTGTGTCCAGTCATCTCCTGTCATTTAGTACTATCTGATCCACGTTTTACCGTTAACAAGACAGGGTTTTTTACAGCGAGCCCTTTTTTCTTCTCCGCAACGTCTTCTCCACAACACGACCGCACCAAATCATTGCAAAATTTCGAGTACATTAAAAAGGAACGACTAAATATTTTTTTGGTTTGACAATCAATTATAAAGAACTCTTTCTTTGCAAAGAGACATTTTAAAAGATGCCCGAATTCGAAAGAATCGAACCTTGAAGTGAAATAATAATAATTCGCGCTTCTAGCGAGTCTTCTCCGCAACGGGAAATCATTTGTTGATTGTATCTTTCCGTAAAGAGCAGGTATAAATTTGTCTTGTCTTAGGGATAAACGTAGCTCACATCTACCTAAAAAAAAATATAAAAGGTGTACTTCTTCTTTTAGTAGTTTACAGACGAGCGATTTTTTGTTTCCAAAGTGTCTTCTCCGCAACGACAGATTACCGTGGAATGACCCTTTTTTTTCTCTAAAACAAAACAAAGTAAACAGTAAAAACTGAGCGGAAACTAATTTTGAAGTTCCGAAAAAACAGAAAGACGCACCTTTTTGTTCGGACGCGCTCGTTTCACCGCCCAACCTTTATCCGCCCTGGGCCAGACTCCCTTCTTTCTCCTTCCCATGGTTGATTTCGCTTCGTCACCAGTCGCTCGTGTTTCGCGCTCCCCTCTATGCGAAATGTAAAGTGCCTGAGGAGTTGGTAGGCCTATACTGGCCCTATCATAAAGGGAAATGTATAGGTTTCTATTGCAACGTTACCTAAACAGTTGCCCCATCGTCCGTCCATCTCATAGTTAGCAGTCAAACTGCACCATTCTTGAATCCATCCATGAGTTGTACACGAGTAAAACCAATATCCGTCAAAGTAAAAAGGAAAATGACAACAGCCTCCTTCCTCTGTCTCTTGAGTATTGCAAACTTAAGAAAAACAGAGAAACGAGTTTAAATATCTGACATAAAACCAGCTGAAAAACAAAATTGATATTACATCCTAAAACCACCAGCGTTTGTTATTGAAAATAAACGTGCAAACAAGTCGGAACAACTAGTTTGTGCTGAGCTGAGTCGGCATGAATGATGTAAAACAGTTAAATTAGTCCATCATATATTAGTTTGAACAAAACAAGTCCTGGAAAGTGATCAGGATTCAAGGAAAAAAAGGTATAAAAGTAAATACCAGGGTTTGCAATAGTGTACGACAACAAGCACAGGAACAAAAATACCACGGGTTTCATCTTGCTAATGCGGACGTCGACAAAATGCAATGAGAAAGAGATGTCTTCTAGTTTTATGTAGTTCGAGTAATTAAATAGTTAGAATAATGTATTCTTATCGTATTTGAAAAACACTTAAAAAACTATTAGTGCGGCTTTTATAAACAAGCAATGCTAATACTTTTAAAGTCTGTTATAATAGGTAATGAGCTGTCAGCACGTTTGCTCCTAGAAACTTAAAAGAAAATTTTGAATGCCTTAATTCCCGAGTACAACCCCCCTCCCACTGAAAAAAAATAGAAGAAGAAATTCATGTACTAAGACTATCCTTTTCGCTAAATGAGTTCCTTTTAGGGATGATTCGCCATCCAAATATACATTTCCCTTCCACTTTTGTTCGTGTTATTAGCAAAACCAGTATATATGCTTTCACAATGAAAACAACTTTTCTCGGTAAGTGATATCCTGTTCAATGAAGGTTTTTCAGTTACATGCCTCGTACTAAGATTAAGTACTGTTTTTTCCCGATCCGCGAGTACCAATTTCATCACAAAGAGAATACTCTGAATACTGAAATAAAGAATAGCGATGCTTGTCAAATCTTAGGGAATTCATATTGATTTATATCGTTTCCAGGGAGGAAAGGTGTGGGGTGCCAGGGTGGAGTTATCTAAGCATAGGGATCTCTTGGGAGCTCATGTTAATAAAAAAGTAACAAAGGGTATCATTTAGAGAACTTGAACACGCCTTTCGAAATTTCTCTATCGAACGTACTTAAAAGCTTATTTATTCAAGTATTTCAAGTGTTAACTCAAACAAAGAGGTTCTTTGATAAGTAGTTCAAAGGCGGGTTTTTAGTTATTTATCATTATGTTAATTCTAAGGGTGTAGGCTAAAGTTGCTTTTTTCTGGTATTAAAAAATGTACCATTTTCTATGAAATTTTCAATCTTCAATCAATTTTAATCTTGTCTGTCATGCCAGGAACGCATAACAGTTTGGAAGGGAGCGCTCTGAGCCCTACTTCCCCCCCCCCCCCCCCCCCAATCGGCCCACCTTGACCAGCATTAAACTTTCCTGGTGACTCAGCGTAAACTGAACATGCGTATAAACATTTAGAGCAAAATGACGATGATTAAAAATTTAAAGCGTTTACTACGAAGCAGCTAGTTAAATCACAGTATACACCGGAAAATTTTCTTGTGTATAATTTTACTGCTTGTTTCCTCCCTTGTTTACCATTTTTATAGCATGACCTCCCTTGTTTACCATTTTTATAGCATGAATGTTTACTTAATCTGTACCATTGATGTGAAAATATCGTTTCATTGAAGCAGCTATTTAAATGCTTAGCAATTTAGAATTTCTTCCATGGATAAATAATCTTTTTCTTTTCAACTTCCCTATACTCGATTTCGCAAATTTTACTGAACTTGGAGGTTGTTTTATCACAACTTAAAAGATACTAAAAGAAGTCAGCTGAAGTTTGGCTGACTTTATTCCTTCACATTTTGTTTGCTACGTAGCCAGTAACATTCCTTTAATTTTAGATGAATAATTTTGTTTCTGGTGTTTAACTGGTCGGCCTCGCTAAGCTATTTTTATGTATTTTATTTTATTTGTTTACTTTCTTGAGCAGTATCATTTAAACATAGTATTAACCGTAAGACAGGAGCACAATGTTCTGCAACTTCCTAACACAATTGAGACGACAAAACCCCCAAAAATATATTTACAGATTTAGTAGTTGGGTTTTTTATGGCCACATTCTCACCCGGGCTTCTCACGAGTCAAGTAAAGTGCCTAGTGATCCGTAAATCAGTGTCGACAGAGTTAAAAAAAATAGAATTGTGCAATAAGTCAGCCCAATCGGAGCGTTTTATGACAATAAATCGCAATTTTACTTATAAGGTTTACCTCCCGGCTATTCGGATCGGATTATGACAGCAGTCTTCAGTAATGCCAGTTACCATTATGAATGCCTCTAGTGTACAATACAAATCGCTCATTTCCTTCGCCTAATTTCTCTTTCGGCCTCGCCAAGTAAGCCGTATCTTATAGTATATGATTATAGTCTACCACACGTGTACTCATATTTCTTCCAATATATAATGGACTTCTCCGTGACCAAACCCCGAGTGGTATGCTTAAATCTAGTGAAAAGATGCATAAGGGATTTGTCCCCGATTGAAACGTAAGTCAAGCCTGGTAAAGTTTTTGAGCTTGCCATAATTCTATGTTAGTACGAATTTCAAAGGGCATTTGTTCTCAGGAACTACGGATTGGTTAATACTTTTTATGGGATGAAAATAATCATAAAAAAGGCTTGACCACTGATTTGATGAACAACATGTTTTATCAAGTAAACCCTAAGCTTCAAGAAACCTTGAGAGGCTTTGCGGTATATACGTTCACCTGTCCAAAGTAAAAACTGGATAACCATGATTACAGGTTCAGCACTGTTGTTCTAGCTGATTAGACGCAAAAAACTACTGCAGTTTATTCGATTCTGAGTTAAATAGCTGAACGCTTCAAGAATAGTTGATTAATAAGGGACAGCAGTAAAGCGATCCCCACTGCCAAGAGAAGAGGGAAAAGCAAAATGAAATATACTGATATAGGTTTTATGTCAGTTGAGCTCGACATCTCGGATTTGTCGATTTGCAGCACAAACGATAAAAAGAGTCGTGGAGTGTTCTGTCACATGATAAGTTCGATCCGGATTTTGTTGCCTAAAGCAGGCGGAAACAGCGAATCTCTATGATCAAGGTTTGCGACTTACTATACCCCTTTATGTAGGCATAACCCGAAAGACAGTTAATGGAAGGGATGGAAGAGACTTAACAGCAAAAGTGAGACTGAACAATGTTCTTTTCCTCTTGCAAGTTTTTTAAAATAACTTATTTAAAAAGTGTGAAGGAGACCAACACAACCTTGTCTCGAACCCTGTTAAGTATGGCGAAGAATATTGGGTCGACGAGAGTTTTTTTTATGGTTTATTTTTGTTGTATGGCTGGGGACAGCCATGTTAACTATGCAAACTGTTGAGTGTTTTTGGTCTAGAAAAATAGAGAGACTCTGAGTCACGCCGTGTTTCAGTATGGCAAACGGCATCCAAACGTGAAATTGTACCACTTGACCACGTTTCTCCTGAAATTGTGCTTTACTGTTCATTACTTCTATCCCAAAATTTAGTAGATCCAAGTTAGTTTCATCTATATCAATTATTCTTTTGTGTTTTTAGCTCGACGTTTTCTATTTTAAGAAATTCTCAACTTGAATCTGGCGTTTGCCGTAAAAGCCACTCTAAATCTCTTAGGACTGCGTAATTTGTTAGGGCTGATTTTTGCTCTACTCTCTGCATAATGTTTTAAAATAAACGTTTACACAGTTCTAATGCCAGCTGTCTGAAGTAAAAAAGAAAAGCAAAAAGGACACACTTAGGCAGTGTAAACACACTAAAGGAGTAAGTCATACAAAAATAATAGCTTGTTAACATTTATAAAAGCAGCTATTTAAATTTTTATCCATTAGAATAAAAACATTTTTAGGGACATTTGCACTGCTTAAACAGAAAAAAAACAACAACCATTAGGTCTGCCAAGTGTTTGTACACTGAATGCATGGCTACATGAGAGAACAAAAGAAAGTATAAACTTTCTCTTTAACTTATTATTTTAAAGTGGAGACTATTTAACCGACCTGGCCTCGGTGTTTTCAAATTTAGAATCAAAATCTATAAAATTGTACTATAGCCTTCACACCAGCCCAACGAATTTCCCAGTCTGGCTTCTATTTAGAACTTCATTGCTTGGTTGCGTTAAATATACACGCTGCAAAGTTCCGAGTTCAAACGATTACACATCTAGATTTTCGAGAATTCGATATTAATTTGGGCATTGAGAACTGAGTAGCTTCATTGTAACTTTCATAATATTTGCATAGATTATAGTGTGTTACTCGTCTTTCGGTGCGGATTAGGGTTAGAGTTGGGGTTAGATCAGGTTTTAACGACTTAAAAGTTGTCTCAGGCCTGAGTAAAAACTAGTAGCACATATCTTTAGCATCAGCTGAACCTATGTCTCTTCTTTTCCTTGAAACTTAGCCTAATGAGTTAAATTTTGTCTAACTCTTAAAATGGCATTGAAGACTTTATATCTTGAGCACTGCAAGTTGTTTCTAATGAAGTTAAATTAACTTGCCGAAATTCTGCCAAAAAAAATTGGCTGGCTGCAGTTGAACAATTTCAATTCGATTTCGCAAGAAGGGGGAGGAGAAAATAGTTTAAATTATCGTTCGATGCAAATTTTTCTTCCTTTTCATTGGCCGAAAGCCCACCACGTGACCTGCAAATAACTGCCTACAAATGATGGTCTGCTCATGCGCAATGTGGTCCAACTGTGTTTGGCCGCCAATATTATTCTGCTCCATGCATAAACGAAACCACACTTTTCTCCTTCTTGCGATTGCTCTTGCGTGAAAAATGGCAGATCGCCTCGTTTCTGTAAGATATTCATTAAAAAACAAACTTGGTGATTGTTAATTAGTGGGAGCACGAAATGACCAGCACAGCATAAAATACCACCAAATATGTATTGGTAGGTCGTTATTTACCAAGACAACTAAAAAACCTTGGGATTAATTAAGGATACAGATTGTGTGATACAACATCTTGTGAGAAGGTCGTTTTTCGACCTTCGTGTCCGGAAGTTTTATCATGACTTTAACTGAAACGGTCGCGTATGAATTCAAACTCGGCTAGCTGGGGATTTACATTATTATTTTAGTAAGTGCAAAGAAAAGTTAGAATAGAGTCTTCATCATGCAGTTATTCAAAAATTAAAGAGTTGCTTTTTCAGTGAAATAAATAGTCACGTAAAGGCTTTTCGTATACACAAGCTGTTCTTATAGCTGAAGCCATCAGAAAACTAACAAAAAATGAAGAAAAATAGAAACAGTGAGGAACTTTGATCAAGGGAAGAACGTTAAGTAAAGGCGGCTTGTCGTCTCTAGTCGTCCGTCTGAAATAGATGATGTCCGCGTAATAGAAGAGACAAATAAAACGATTAGAAAACGGCCAACTTAGCCTGCGTCGTAGACGTGATTTAACATCGGTTAGTAACAGACTTAACAGGGTTTAGTTTCCACTGTGGCGCAGGCTTGGACCAACTGTCCGTTTTCATGACTTCATGACTTTATACAAATTTAAAGTCTGAAACAGTCCAAACGCCTTATCGTCTATATATACTGAAGGAACACTTTGAAAAGCAAATGAGAATGAAAATAATAATAATAAAAATAATACTAATGAGCGAATTTTGTTCAAAACGACACTTCTGGTACAGGGAAACCATTCATAACTTTTTAGTTTACGAATTGCGCTTTAATGATAAACACACACAGTACTAGTCTTTCCGGAAAAACGGAGAGTTTGAGCTCAGTCACATTTTTGTCATTTCTTCTTCTAGGGCGCTTTCCATTCAACCCAAAATTCTGGTAATTTCGGTTGCTAGATCAAATGGAACGGACCATTTCGGTTTAGTCCGACCGGAATATTCGGGATCAGCTTTGAAGGTGGTCCTCTTTGACCGGTCTGGTCATTTCGGTCGGTCGGACCGAAATGTTCCTTTCCATTTGACAAAATTGTTGTCCCCAGTACCGCTCTTTTGTATCCTGCTCGCAAGAACAATATCCAAGCGCGCTGTGGCTTGGGTCGGGTCTCTGCAACCGGAATGTACCGTTCCACTGGGCACGTGGAATTTCCTAAATTTCAAACCGAAATTTTTGTTGAATGGAAAGCGCCCCTAATTTCAGCCGTCTAAATAACGGTTATTAAAAACTGAATCATTGGATAATGCAATTCTAGGGCTCTTATTGGCTTAGCCATCATGGTATATGAACCATTATACCAGGGCCTCCAAATATGGTAACTGTATACGTCTGCACAAAATTAAAAACAAGCTGGAAATCGGTTGTTTTTACAAATAAAGTCGGGAAGTATTCTTGATATTTTGTGGGCGTTTTTAATAGAACAATTATTCGCGCTTGTTGGATATGAGATGATTATAGCCATCGTCGGCGCTACGCTACCATCTTATATCCAACGCGCACTCGATGGGCTCCTGGCTCTGATCATTTCGCCGTGACCGAGTTGAGCTGGCTGGGACAGCCATAGCGTTTATAATGAAGAAAAGTTTGTCCGGCTTAGCGAGACACCCCTACCATCTAGCCGAGCCAGCTTTTGTTTCTCATTTAAACAGTTCGTTACGTTTTGTAAGGAAATGTATGAAAACTGAGTTGGTTCGCCAGTTAGTTAGCTCGGGCAGGCGGGTGATCCCGACCTCCATCTTGGACATCTTTTCTCTATAAGAACGGGGCCATAAGTAATCGGGGGTCAGATAATGATGCATTTAGGCCGGTTAGCGGCTGTCCGCACAGTTGGAAGTCACGTTCTGTATGATAATCTCTTTGTTTAAAGGGTTCGAAGCGCGCACCTCATAATAAAAGTCTTTTGACCGAAAATACATGCTGCTTTCAACTTTTTTCGTTTATTACCAAAAAAAATGGTGATGAAGTTCAGTGTGAGGATTTCTACCTAAAAACAAGAAAAATTGCTAATTACTTGTTATTACGTAAAGTTCAAGGGTTAGTTTTTCGGGTGAATTTGTGTTTAGTCCCGGGGGGTACTCGATCAATTCTTAGGTATAGATGAGCGGCTGAGGGCTTGATACCCTGACCCTGTTTAGGACAACACCCTCAATTTTATTACCCTGTTTAGGAAGAAGATAAAAGACAAAATGCATGCCGTCTTCTTTTAATAATTGTAATAGAGCACATTTACGTTATAGCCATTGCTCTTGTATAATTGGGGTACAAACCAATTGAATGAAGCAAGCCAAAACAATAGTGTAGGCAATTCCCTGTTTATGATTAGGACAGACTTGCACGAAATTATATACCCTGTTCAGGACAGGATTGCGCAAAATAATATACCCCATTAAGGTCAAAGAGAACAAAAACCATACCCTGTCCAGCGGCACATCCCAGTCCATATACGGAGTACACCCCCGGGAATTTAGTTATGTTAACTCGTCTAACCATAGTTCCATTTATTCTTGAAGGTTCATATTGTATAATTTTTATACGTGCTGTACGCTACATTGTATAAAGCTCTCTACAAATTGTTTTAAGACTTGTTAATTATGTCAGTGGGACAAATTTTTAAAATTTTAGCGCTAACCTCACATAACAGCAGAGCGGGCATTTAGTAAGAAAACAATCGGTTATACTTAGAGCAATCCGTCGATGAACATTCAATGTAAATTGATTAATTTTATGTTGTTAATAGATTTTAAATCTTATATGAAATTAACTAAAATAGTTTCCAATAAATCCCTTATATAATTTCAACACCGCATTCATTTATGGTAGGTAAAAACTTTCTATATTTTTGACGTCGTAATATATTAATTGTCAATTGTCAATTTTCTCTGAATACTCTATGTTTTACACTATATTAATAGGTTTTATCACAAATAAAGCAATTCAGCAATAACAAGGCTGATTACATTAAATCTGACAGGTTTCTTTTAAAAAGATCCAAATGCTCTTGTATCGGTTTATTCTTACCCTGAGGTTTAAATTGACTTAATTGAGTCATCTGGTCAGCTGGTTTTCCGTGTTGGTAATCAGTTTTATGCTAAGTTGTCAATTTCTCATTTGCCCTGACCTGGCCAATTGACCTTGTTTAAATAAAATAAAAAGTTGCCATTAAAAACAGCACGTGTTTCAATATAATTAAATATTTTCCGTTTTTAAAATGGCTCCCTTTTGTTACTAAAATTAAATAAGCAAGCAGAAGTGCCAACAATGTGTGTAAAAAGTCTTGTGTTCCGTTGACTAACACGCTATAAATGTGGTGATGTTGTCATACCTAGTGCACTGAACTCCAAATGGGTATCAAAATGTTGCTGGTTGTTCTACTCTGCATGACACAGGCGGTGTTGAGCGCTGGTAAGAACGCATGTACCCTGCGGGTAATACTAAGTATTCTATATGACTACCTCAAGTGGCTTTAATGCCTATTTAGATTCTCGAGAGTGCCTCGAAGAAATATTTTTAAAAGAGAGTGGGCAAAGATTATATTTTTTGAGAAATAGTGAAAGTTTATCAAGGAGATGATATAGTGTACATCATACAAACAGTACCACAGAGAAACGTAAATTAAGCCTCCGTCTCGTATTAATTATTGACCTTAAAGTTAAAAAAGTTAAGTAAGCATTTTTCTTGTTGGAGGCTGTATTTCACGGGCATGGCCGGCGCAAAGTAGGCCACAGTGAGGAAGGGTAAGAATTGAAATCGAGAAGCATAATTAAAGTGACTAACCTGGATGTGACCCATGCCTTGGATGTGGTGTTCCATCGTCCCGTACTGTCACGTCCCGTGTCCCGTGTCCCGTGTCCAGGGCCATGAAACATGTTAAAAACAAAACAAATTGATTTTTGGACAGACAAAAGTGCTCGGGAATCAGATAAATTGTTTCTAATCAAGTTATAGCCCAAACCTCAACGAAAATACATCATCTGACAGTAAGTGTAAAACTACCACGTACGAGATAACAGTCGTAGCAGCTTATGTCAAATCATGATTGGGCACATTTGCCACGCCGATGACAGGAATGTATTAATAAATATAATAGTTATGTATCTACCTTTGTGGTATTTGCCGAAACGATAGAGCAATATAAATTTATTTTTGTCTTTTTCCAGGATTTTCCTGCAACTTTGACAACGGTCGTCTCTGCCAAGGAATTAAACAACTTAAAGATGACAAGTTTGACTGGACTTTAAGAAAAATCAGCACTCCTTCAGGAGGTACAGGGCCTAGTGCCGACCACTCAGGCAAAGGTCAGTTGAAACACTGAGATAAATTCTAAATACGCGATTGATCTTAGATTCTGAATATTTTTCAGAGGCATTTTCTCACCAAGCACGGTACTTACATGTATGTCTCCTTCAAATTAAGGTCCCGTTTCAGTATGAAAAAAGGTTGACTCAAGTAGAAGCTACCCTTGGCTACTCGAGTTACCCTGGGCGAGACAACTTTTCATATATTTCCGCGTTACAAAACGTGGCAAATCGGTTACTTGAGAACAAAAAATAGGTCTGGCTCGGCTAGAAGGCTTACCGGCCTAGCTAGCCGGGTCCCACTTTTGTGACGGTAGGGTCGCTCTCCAAACCGAATTAACTTTTCTACATGTAAACACTTTGGCTCGCTCAGCTGGGTCAACTGGTTCAAGGCGAGACAATCAGAGCATGCGTGAGTGCTGTTTGCTCGGACAAAGCTGTCAACTTTGTTCTCATATAATTTACTCGGCTTGGAGGGTAGCTCTTCTTCCAGGGAGAGGTTTTCTCCTTATAAACAGAATCTTAGGCTCTTTTGTTCATTAATAGGTTATTACATTTACATTGAGACATCAAGTCCTCGCCAGCCAGATGATAATGCAAGACTGGAGATCGAGCCTTCGTTGGGAAATGGTGCAACTTGCATCTCATTCTATTACCACATGCTGGGTAGAGACGTGAATGAACTTAAAGTCTTTGTGAATGGCAAGCAACAGTTTTCAAAAAAACGATCTCAGGGAAATAAGTGGAACAAGGCTAAATTCAAAGTTCAAGAGAGAGCAACATCCGTAAGATTACTTTTGATGTTAATCAACCGCATACATGATATACAGTAATTTTACTACACGACAAGGGCCCTTCAGGTTTTCTTGCGCAAAATAGGGATTTTGTTATTTAAACCTCGCTGGGATTACGAAAATTAAATATAAAAGGAAAGACCAAAAGGAGTTTGCTTGAAGTAGAAAATGACACCATCGTCAGCAAATGACCTATTATCTAAAAGGGCGAACGTTTTTTCAATCATAGGGGTATCAGTACTTCTGAACTAAGAATTTCTGTAATGACAATAGAAAAAAACTCTGTCACAATTGACTACTTTATTATGCAAGATAAACTATATCTCTGAAAGGACCAAGTTTTTTCTGATGTTAACAATATTTCTCGTAGAAAAATAACTTACAATGAAAAATACCTGAATGTTACGAAATATAATTATTTGCAGGTCGTTTTTGAAGGTGTTCGTGGAACATCATGGCAAGGTGACATTGCTGTCGATGACGTCAAGATAGAAAACTGTGGGGGAGGAGGAGGAGGAGGAGATGGATGTGGTATGTCACTCTCCCAGTCCTTTTCATTGACTCTGTTCGAACTCACAAACACCGCTTTAAACGGAAATTTTTTTTTGTTATTTCTGAGTTTCTTTACTGATAGCTACTTTTGCAGAGGAAAAAGGCGTTTCAGACGGTGTTAGGGCCGTGCTTTTCAACGTCACCTGTACATTAACGAAGCAAATAACTTCTTAATAACAGGATAACAACAACCAACGAGAAATGCATCAACAGCTCTCACCTATCCTCCTCTTGGAATTTTGTTTTTTAGGTACTCCACCACCACCAAATACACCAGCTCCTCCATCAGGTCAGTATTATTTTACTTAAAGAAAGCAAAAGTCCAAAGGTTTGCAGCACTAATAGTCAAGAAAAACTTTAAGTTAAGGAATGCTGATGATCATTGGGATTTGAGGTGACAAGAATGTTAGAAAAAGAAAAATGGTAAAAAAAGGTCGCGAGGTTCGCACATATCAGCTTCCCACCCCTTTAGACAATACTGGATTCTAGATTCACTGGAAATAGTTCTGGGATGTCGAATTTATTAGCCTAAGTAAATCTAATTTAATACCATATTTATAAATGAGGCATTTAATGGATGAGGAAAAATCGTACATTGCAGGATGCTACTCCAACCGCGTTCCACCTTCAAAGCAATATCACATGAATCATAAGTCGGTTAAGACAGTCAATATAGTTTGTTAGCATAATAATAATAATAATAATAATAAAGCTTTTTTTATTGAGGGTAGCACTTAATATCTCCCGATAATCTACACACAGCCCTCAGAAAAAATAAAAAATTAAGTAAAAAAAGGCAATAATCAATCAAAAAACTATGATTCATAAGATAAACTAATAAAGGAATTGCTAAGGATTGTTCATTACAATTTGCAAACTTCAATTCGCTTAAGTTTGTTTTCGAAAGACGTCAAAGTAGAGCAGTCGTTCAACTCCTAGGGAAGTCTGTTCCACAAGCTTGCAGCACTGAACATAAATGACCGCTGTATAGCCTGAGGGTGGAGTGGCTGGATCACCAATATACCAAACCATATGTCCCATCCCTCCCTCTCCTTCCGCCACAACTGTGAGCTTACTCTCCTGTGTTATGTGCTCATAGGTTCATGTGGTATTCGCCCATCTACTCGAATTGTTGGAGGCGTGGCTGCTAAGCATGGAGGTTGGCCATGGCAAGCGATGTTAAGAACCAGTTCTAATTTCCCGTACTGTGGTGGAACGCTAGTATCTCCTCAGTGGGTGGTCTCTGCCGCTCACTGCGTCAGTGGAAAGTCGGCAAGCTCAGTCTTTATTCGGTATATATTGTCACCTTTTTTTCTTAATTCCACTCTTGAAAAAATATTTGCCACCTTAAAAATAAAAATGGATCTGAAGCCAAAATAGGTCCCTCAATTGTCTGTAAGATCGTTACTGGGACGCCAGCCGGTCAGCCGTTGGCTAATAGTCCATTTTCGAGTTCGCTATGACCGCTGAATTAAAGAAGTGAAGACGCATTTTTACAGCCTTAGCCTCTATCTGAAGTAATATATTCACAAATTCCAACGAGAAAAAGAGCTGTTTATTACTCTGTCTATTGTGTATATTCAAATTTCAAACACTCACTTGCCAGAATTTCTGAATATTTTACTTTACGTCGAGGCTAACCCTGTATGAATGTGTCGTTAATGTTTATATTCAGCGGTAATTTTTAATTCGAAACTGGACTATTTTTTGCCCTGTCCCTTGTAAACAGACCCAGACGTCTTTGCGAAAGTTAACTAGGCCCAGCCTCCTTACGGTTTTTAAAGTGGCGTCGGATACAGGAGCATTATCCTATACCCTTAGGTGGCATTGTGGCTGAGAAGTAAGCGGTCAAACTCTTTCTGCTGGGTCATCCATGGTTTGAATTTCGCCGCCAACCACTAGCTGGACTTGTTTCTTGGTTGTCCTATTTTACGCTGCTGTTTTTTATTATGCTATGTAAGATATTGTTGGTTTTCACATGACGTCACTAAAACTCAAACAAAAAAACTATCGATCCTACCGAGATTTTACTTTTACGGTGCATTACAGCAGCTGAAAACTAATTTTGATACAAATTTTCGCTTCAAAAGGGTTCTTGGTTTTGTGATAGAGTACGCTTGAGTTTCTAAGCTTTTGCGTGACGCGGCATTTACATGACGGCCAAGAGAGCTGTCATGTAGATTAAAAAAATGACTTATTTCAGCAAATTTTGCTATCTAAACAGTTCATGTATTAGAAAAAGTATTACTTAAATGTTTATGAGTTTCTCGAAGAATAAATTCACGCTTCTTGTAGCAAAACTCGGTAACAGATGTTTCTGTTGGTTTCCGTCCACCATGTTGGAGCTCACCTAGGTGAGCTCCAGCATGGCGTCTCCATACAAATCTCTATAAGTTTGGGTAAAACATTTCTTCAGGATATCTCGTATACGAAATATTCCTCTGACCTGAATCTTGGCGAGGGTCTTTATATATGTACCTCCTTTCATTTCCCAGATTCTTGACTTGATCTATTAAACGGTTTTGATTTTTTATTTTGATCTATTTTGAATGGCGTGACACTGAAAACCAGCAGCCAGCTCCTAAGCTCGCCATGAAAGCCAACTATGTTGTGTTTCATAAAAAAAAAAAATACTTAGTGCAGGTACCTCAGCTTTAAAGGTAACAGCAACCACCTCTCGTAGGCGACCACCTTCTTAAAACACCAAACATGTTCTCAGTCAAAGCCTTATATTGGAACCTCTCGTAAACTGTCACCTCCCGTAAGCGGCGGCTGACAGCTTAGAATTTTCTTTTGTTTTTAACCTGCGGTAAGCGACCACTTGACACATGGTCTTACTAAACATTGACGAGTACATTGTAAAACTGGACAACTGTCATTATTGTCTACTCATCTATTACTGTGTTTATTAGTTCGATCTATAACAACAATATTAACCATTACCCTCGAAAATAATACTCAGATTTCCAGGTTTCATTTTGAGAAGTTAAGTTTTTGTTCGTCAGACAGCTTAGGGACATTTCTGTACAAGAAGTCACGTGCACAAGTAAAATTTTTTAACCCCAAATTTATAACGCGCGTTATCTAATTAAGTAGACTTCCGTAAATAAACTGTTACATAGAATAACCTTACAAGCATTTCTTTTAAGTATTCCACAGACTCAGGACAACCTTGCACAACACAACACATTCAATGTCCGAAACACCTTGGTTAGGTGTAGCAGGTAACAAGTGCTGATTAGCAGATGTTTTTCTTTGCAGGGTTGGTGCTCATAAGCGAACATCAGACGTTGGAACCGAACAGGATTTCAGGGTCAGCAAAATCATTGCACACCCATCATACCACCAACCCAAAAGGCTCAGCCATGACATCGCTCTCTTGAAACTGGAACGACCTGCTCAGCTAAACAGGTTCAGTATTTATCCTTTATTTCAACTCAACTCATGGTTTAATGTTAGCAACCCAGTCCTGATGTAGTTTTTTTTCTTCAGTTCTTCCTGAGCAAAAAGCTTTTTCCTTTCAGAATATAACATTTTTAATCATACAGTCACATCTGACTTACTGGGACTCAAATTGTTCCCCTATTTCTTGTGGTAAGTTTTTAATGGTGTGGCGGAAACCATCGTTTGTTCGCTTGTTTGTTGTGGTGTGGGTACTATTCAGTGATTTGTTTGGTCATTGCATCCACCTACAACACCAAAAAAACTACCGTTGTGGTTGGATCTTGACCCCCGTGCAAACGGACGAATCATTGTCGGCCAACAACTCCCAACATTGTTGGATGTCACTTGTTGTGTCCGTTTGCACACCCTGATGAATGTCGTTGTGTGTTGTTGGGATTTGTTTTGCAAAGTTTGAAACCGGTCAAACTTTTAGCTACGTGAGAAACGGACACAATAATTCCCAACAATGTTGCGTCCGTCTTCACGAGGTTTTATCTCCGTCGTGATTTTATCATGCATTTGAATTTGTATTTGCTGCTTCTCAAAATCTTTCCCAGGTACGTGAATCTTGCATGTCTTCCTCATCAAGTTAACGCACCAACAGATGGGAAGCGGTGTTGGATTACAGGTTGGGGTAGACTTTCATCGGGCGGGGCCACCCCCGACCTATTACAGCAAGTATCTGTTCCAATAGTAAGCCATGCCCGCTGTGACAAAGCGTATCCAAATAAGATCCACGACTCCATGATTTGCGCAGGTCTAGACCAAGGAGGTATTGATTCCTGTCAGGGAGATAGTGGGGGACCCATGGTGTGTGAAACTGGCGGGCGATACTACCTTCACGGGGCCACAAGCTGGGGATATGGGTGTGCTGCTAAAGGCAAATTTGGTGTCTATGCCAAAGTCAAATATTTGATGTCTTGGATCACGAATGAAATGAAAAAGAATTAATGTAGAAGCTCGGCTAGATCATGAGGATCAGTGTTGTTTGGGGAATAAAGGAAATAAATGACCATGTAATAGTATTCTATCGTGAAGTAATCATCAATAAATGAGTGGGGCAGATAAGCATTGAAATTTATTCGTTATACCTTTTTCCTTCTTGTTTCTCATTCTTTAATTAAGCACATGTGAAAAATCGCAATAATGGTTGTTTCACGTCTAAAAGCGCGAACGCCAGCTGCGAGCCAATGCAAGCAACGTTCATTTGAGCATCCAACGATGTGATAAAAACTAAAATAAGTGATTGCGTTGCCCTTTTAAATATATAAGATATTTTAAATGTGAGATTATATCTAATGTTCTTTAAAATTAGGCTTTGAAAGAGAATGTCGACGCTTCCGTCTGCCTGTTCCGCGAGTGATACATCTGAATTTTCGACCGTAGCATATTAACGCGCGTTTGATATCCTCAACAATTAAGTATTGAATTCGACTTTCGTGTGTTATGAAGAATCATGAAAGGATCGAGGAGGATGTTATCCACCGACTGCCAAATCTGCGTCATTTTTTATATCATACATCGAAATCGAATTCAATAATTTTCTTCCTCATTTAAGTTCGTAACAACCTCACATCCGCGCAGACTTTCTTCAAAATATTTGCCTGTTTCTCGGCACAGGCAGAAAATGAACTGAATGATGTTTTTTCAATGCACTTACTCCTCAAAAATACAGTGTTGGAGTGACATCCATCGTGCCGAGCAAAATTGTTTGCGTATGATTGCATTTGGTCTTTGGAGTTTTAGTTAGTATTTTGTCTTCGATAACCTTGAATTATTTCGCCCTTTCGTTGAGCTCATTCCAGTTCCAAAACTGCTAAGCTACTGAATGAAAACGAGGCTGCGATAGTATATTTTGGCAATTTGCCATATATTGCGCCCATTTTCCAAATATAGTCAGTGCACGTTATGAGGAATTAGCCGTGGAAATAAAGCTAATCAGGAACGGCCGAACATTTTTTTATTGTAATTAATCATGCCTGAAAGTTGGAAGCTATTTCAGACAGCTCGGTGAAGTCAGTTTGGATAGTGCAATCGATGAAGCAGACACAAAAAGGACTGCATTGCTAGTTCCGAAGCTTTGAGATAGCTGTGATAATGATCTTTCTTATAAGAGGATTGGTTCTTTTAAATTGATAGGCGAATCTAAATTTGCTGAAAAAATCTCGTATTTCGGCTACAATACTCCAAATGTTCAATTACTATGTACCCAGACTTCTAACTCTCGCTGTAACTTCTCGATTGGAGCATTAGCTTCAAGACATTATGGATTTTGGCTACATACTTACGGCATGTGTGTATATGATAAATAATAAACGTTATTGGATGAAGTCTTTGTGATATCCTGGATAATCAAGGCCGAAGTAAGTTTTATATTGGCCAATGCTGATAACACATACCTTTTCACAAAAACCTCATCAAATAATTGTTTATGATTTGGTTTGTACGCTGCACATGCGCAGGTTGTGACATAGCCCCTTTAAGTAGTAGCCTATGTGCAAGCTCCCGGGGTGAGGTGGTGGGAAGGGAAAACGCGTTTTCTCTCCATCACGGCCACTCCCCCCTCCCCTGGAGAACTCGCTTGCAAACCAGTAAAGTACTTAAGCTCCACTATGACCTTACATCCGTGTCTTAAAGTATCAATAACGTATAAACTCCGAAAATTATGGCGAGCGCGTTATAAAGCCGACAGCCGACCAGGCTTTCTTCATTACAGTACTCACTGTGATGCCCATAGCAGGTCACATGACATTTGGTATAGGAAACTGTTTTTCTGCTCCATTTTTCGCTCGCAAGTCTGCATTCATCTTCGCTTCCACAGCCCCTTGTAACTTTTTTATTTCCAGTATAAAGCTCAAACACTTTACAATGTATCTGTCGTGATTTCTGTTACAAGCGTCTCTGGTTTGGTTTCGTTGTAGTTGGCTGTGATGACAATACCCCTCTGGCCATGACACAAGTAACATTTAATAGCAAAATCTTAAGCAAAAAAAGGAAAAATAATTACAAAGCAGTGCCAGATTTAGACTGTGAGATACCTTGACAGGGGGGGAGGGTGGCGGTCATCCAGACTCTTAGATAAGGGGGCGGGGGGCGGGGGGCGGGGGCTGGTCTTTAAAAAAACTTTTTTGGCCCTTCAGACCTCAGTTTGGTCACTTGAGGGCCCGGGCTCCTCCCCTGGATCCGATCCTGCAAATGCTGGTTTTAGGCTGATGTCACGGCGGTTATATATATGTTGGTTGATAAGAACAATTAAAAAAAATAGCGTTTCTCTCAGATGGAAATCAGCCTCTTTTTTCCTTCAAGTTTTGACCGAAAGCGTGCGCAACATTTCCCTACCCGAACATGGCCTGTTCTGGCAGTGTCTGGATTGCTGTATTTTGTTATTGGTGCAGTTCTGCCATTCTTTTTCAGACTCGGTACATTTTCGGAACCGGCTTTGCAATCCGCCGCTGCAAGGCTTAGAACAGGGCCCCCACTCTGACCAAGAGCCTTTCTGCGCTGGTGAAATAATTGGCAAATCTATTTATTATAAGTAGATATAAACAAAGCTCCCTAACTAACCCAGATGACGGGTGAACAAATCAGTAAAGAGAGGTAAAAGGAAAATGTAAGGAGCGCTCGTTTAATGATGGTTCGCATTGCGTCCTACTTCGTGTGAATTTGCCGGTAGCAACGGCAATCCAGTGTAGCGTGTATTTCAAAAGTGGGATCTGTCGCATTAATAAGACGCTATTGGACAGGGCGAGCGAGGTATTTGTTAAGAATCATTTTCAATGGTTTTTAGCTCTATTGAATGATAAATTAGCTATATCTAAACTGTACAGTACAGTAAACTATGACCGTATGTAACACTGAAGTCACTCATCATAACGCTACCATTTAATTTTTTTGGACTTAACTGACCGCTACGGGAACGAAGTTCAGTAGATTGGAGCCAAACGCAATAAACCTCGTTTCCAGTTTAGTGCATAACTTTATGTAAGAAATAACCAGAATACGTGGTTGGAACGCGATATATAGGTAGATCTTTGGGCGGCAAAGATTTATATGAAATGAGGATAATTACTAACTAGGTTTTGTTAAATGGTTAATATCTCTAGCCGATTGACAGCCCGTAGTATCGAATGTAGGAAACATGAGTACTGAAACGCAGTACGTAGTTCCATTCCAAACCATAAACTGAAGATTTATTTGCAGGAAAACTACAAAGTCTCTTCCAACGAATTCGCCTAAACCACTGTATCTTCAAAGTCTGCTGCTAGAGAACTTGAATTAGGAATTTGGCGACCATTTGAAATGTTGCAAAGAGTTGCAGAGCCGCGGTGGATGCATGGGTGATCGTAAATGAAATGATATGAATTTAAGTAAAATAAAAAAAATGACCTCGAATACTGTTTTAGTGAACCGCGATGATGATTTGGCCAAGGAACCAAAAATTGACTGTAAACAAATATCAAAATACAAAATGACGCAAACTGAAATAGACTTATGGGTTGGTTGGATTGACATTGAATACGGCTTAAGTAGGTACCTCATCCGCGTATTTTTCGCAGTCAAATAATAAAGAAGATATCTACTATACACTGTACTACTGATTGTAACTTATGTGAGTTATACTATTTAATTTTAACTGAAGAAAAAACTCGCAAACGCATTTTCAAAGCGAAAAGTCAAAAGACAACACATGAATCAGTTACATGTCATTTTTCAACGTACTTACCATACGAAAACATGCAACACAGTCCAAATACTACGAGTTTGCCGGTAAATCTCACGATCAAGAAAAATATTCTAAAGAAAACTGTGTTACAAAACTGTAAACATCTATGTCCACTCAGAACTTAAATCTGAGGTTTGCTTTACCTGATGCTTGATAACTTATGGTCTCTGGCAGCCGCTGGTAGCCGTCTTACCTACGTTTGACAGATGTGGAAACGCCCCTGAGTATTAAAATCAGTAATTAAATATTCTTTTCTAAAAGTTCTGTTGATTGCAATAACAGTCCAATCTATCGGACTGTTATTGTTGGAAACTGAAATTTGCATTTTCGGCAGAAAGCGAAATAATATTTTACCTCATTGTGGAGATTGTTTGGTACCATTCAAACGAAAGAGATATTTTGGAGGAGCAAAAAGGGAGGCAAACTCCTCTTCATCAGTAGGGGAACTCCAAGATGGAGTTATTTCAATCTCATATGACTCTGGTAGTTTAACAACAGGGCTTCACCCTGATAGAGGGTCTGAATGGGGTTTAGTGTTTAGTGTTTATTCAGTTGTCCATAATTTTTAGTGTTTGCTGTTTAATTGGCCAATCTTTTAATGTTTACTGTTCCCGAAGAAAATACTGTTTCCAGCATTCTGAGGGAGTATAATTCGCATTCTCACCCATCAACATGAGGGACTGGTCATCTATAGCTTTATCTTCTCTCCAGTCTTCGATCGACTCTTTTCATTGGGCTGCCTGTGGACAAGGGAACATGACGGAAGTTTCTCGAATAGGCTTTGATAGATTGTGCTAGCTCAATTTTTGGCATAATTCAGTTCGACACAACGAGCATAATTTTCATCTATTTTCCGAAAAAAGCACTGCTAGCATAATATTTACTTTTGGCTAGTTTTGCAGCGCAAAATTGGCATTCATTGATCATGCAACCAATTTTTTTGCCCGAGATCAGTGTTACAGACTAATTTAAGTAACAAAATATTTTTTTGTCTGCTTATTGTGACATTCATGAGACCTTGATCCCACAGGGAGTGACTCAGGACTCTTTCTACGGGACTCGATCTATGCGTGAGCATACATAGCTCGGTTACCCAAGATGGCGTCAAAGTTAGAAGCGTAAGCACTAGGGTCGAGAATGAGATGGCGTCCGCATGCTGGTTGTCATTTGTTTGAGTTTTTTAGTTGTCAGCAAGAGAGATCATTCATTCTATCTTGTTGTCAGACAATGAATCATGCACTCTTTAAGTTTCTAGATGACGTCACCAAAATTCAAACTAAAAAACTATCGATCCTACCGAGATTTTACTCTCACGATGTATTAGAGCAGCTGAGCAAACTAATTTTTATACATATTTTTGCTTCAAAAGGGTTCTTGGTTTTGTGTTAGAGTACGCTTGAATTTCTAAGCTTTTGCGTGACGCGGCATTTACATGACGGCCAAGAGAGCTGTCAGGTAGGTTAAAAAAATGACTTAATTGAGGACATTTTGCTATCTAAACAGTTAATGTATTAGAAAAAGTATTACTTTAATGTTTATGAGTTTCTCGAAGAATAAATTCACGCGTTTGTAGCAAAACTCGGTAACAGATGTTCTGTTGGTTTCCGTCCGCCATGTTGGTGCTCATCCAGGTGAGCACCAGCATGGCGTCTCCATACACAATGATCTCACCGATTTTACCTTACAATAGTGAAGTTTGGGGTGCCTTTGTGAAATCAGATTTCAAGTCATGGGATAACTCCGGAATCGAAAAAACTCATTTACACTTTTGTAAACGATATTTAGAAGTCCATAACAAGTCATCCAATGTTGCATGCAGATCTGAACTTGGCAGATTCCCTTTGATCATTAATATAAATAACAAGATACTTAATTACTTAAACTATCTCCAAGAAAAAGATGAAAACTCTACAGTTAAACAATCTTAGTGGTCAAAATAGTTTTTACTCCAGTCTTAAGAAGATGACTGACTACTATGATTTCCCAGGCTTTAATTGTAATTTACTGAATAAATGTAAAATTAAGCAATATGTAGATCTTAACTTAACTTAACTTTTATTATAAAATCAAAACGAATTATAGCCCTTCTGCCTACCTAGATCTAACAAGAAGGAATCCTTCTAGGAAAACATTAGTGAAACTAAGAATAAGCAGTCACAAACTTAGGATTGAGACAGGTAGATACGACAATATACCACGTGACGAAAGGTTATGCAATCTCTGCAATTGTAACAGAATTGAAGATGAAACTCACTTTTTATTAGATTGTCCAAGTTTTTCTTCGATGAGATATGTTCTTCTCTAAACTAGAACCTAAAATACCATTTGTACGACTACAATCACATGAGTCCTTATTATCACATCTGATGAATTCTACTAACTGTTTTATTAACATCCAATTAATTTCATTTATATCAACTTGCTTTGAATTGAGAGACAAACTCATCCCCGGAATAATTAATCCTACTGATTGTTAGCAATGAACAATGATTAATACGTTTTCAAATTATTTTGAATATTTAATTTACAAGGAATCAATGATTAATTTCAAGTAGCTTTTAATACGTTTTCAAATTATTTTGAATATTTAATTTACAAGAAATCAATGATTAATTTCAAGTAGCTTTTAATACGTTTTCAAATTATTTTGAATATTTAATTTACAAGGAATCAATGATTAATTTCAAGTAGCTTTTGCAATGCTGTAATACTTTGTTATGGTCATGCAAATAAAGCTTATTGTTGTTGCCATACAAATTTCTATAAGTTTGGGTAAAACATTTCTTCGGATATCTCATATACGAAATATTCCTCTGACCTGAATCTTGGCGAGGGTCTTTGTACATGTACCTCCTTTCATTTTCCAGATTCTGGACTTTATCTATTGAACGGTTTTGATTTTTATTTTGATCTATGTTGAATAGCGTGACACTGCACTGAAAACCAGCAATACCGTAAGTTAAATGTGTTTGCCATTTACTTGTTTGCTGCCTAGTAATTGAGATGTTGTTATCAAATTTCTGGAAAATTTCAGTTAAAAAGTAGAAGCAGAATTTCTGCATTTTTTGTTAAAATGAACATAATTTACAAAAACTAGCATAATCATTGGCACAATTTTAGAAATATACGAGTACTGCTAGCAGCATTTTGTATTATGCTACTTTTGTGAGCACAATCTATCAAAGGACAGTCTCGAAATTAGGTCAAAACTTCCTGTACTTGACACAGATGAGGTAACACAAAAGACTTCTTTGTTTTCTGTTCAGGGAAACATCTGTTTGGTATTTTTTCATGGTTTTTGTTCTTTTGTTTTACGTCATCTGTGTCAGGTACACGAAGTAAATGCCCGAAAGTTTTGTTGCCATTTTCGAGTCCAGAGAAAGTACAATTTTTCATGCACCAGCAAGATTCAGTTACTTGGAATTTGGAAGCATTTTCCCGATTTACTAAATTTTGAGTCCCTAGCTTTGGTTCGAAAATTATTTCCCCTCTGTTATTTACTGTTAGTCTAACACAATAATTGAAGTAGCCACACAGTCCGGTAAGGTACAAGGTAAGTGTATTTCGATCTGTCAATGAAAGTCTCATTTACTTAACTAAGTCACAGTTCATTACAAAAAAGTTTTTCTGCCCTCTTTACATTACTAGCACCAGGCCTACAACACAGCAAACGGCCAGCGAGAACACGCTTGAGAAAACAGCTGAGCTTGCGTTACAGTAGTCAGTGTCACAACAGCCCACATCGTTGCAGGTGTCGAATTTGTCGCAAGCAGTCTTCAAAGTATCACAGACGCTTTCAGTGGAGCAGTCTGCACTTACTCCTTTGAGGCTAGGTACCTCGTTTTCCACCTAATACAGCGGTTAGAGAGATCACCACAGTCCATCGAGTACTTTTAGTTTGATTGCTCTCCAGTTTACTCTTTGAACAAGCATCGTTACCCACTTCATCACAGACGTAACACTTCAGAGCAGCAACATCTGCAGAGAGTTAGTAGTCAAGAATTGTTCTTCAGTATTGGTAACAAATACGACTTGAAAGCAAAGGGCTATAAGTTATTACATATCAGATTTACAATCCTTACAAAATATTTAAAGAGGAAACTCTTTGGAATCCAGATAAGGACTACATCTTCGAGAGTTTCTTAATTCAAAGCAAAAGCTGATTATTTTTGATCGTAAGCATAATGAATCCCGAATTATCGCATTTTTTGCTTTGATCAATCGCATGTTGTTATCAATACAAAATGTTCCCGCAAGTTAACACCATCACTCATTCAGTAAAAGGATAGTGCCAGTCATGACGGCAATTATTTATTGTTTGTATTCGAAAATATGCTCGGTTATATTTCAGCACAGTTTCTAAATAAATGAATAAACACAATGGCGTGAATAAAGAAATAGGACTTTCGCAAAAGCTGGTCATGTGATCAAGTTTCTCTAAACAGGAAAACAATGCGTTTTGGAAAAATTATTTTGACAATGATAAAACGAGCACATAAAAGTTAGCTAGCGAGTGTTGAAGGAAACCTGCGTCAATTCTCTCCACTGAGTTGCCACTAGGCTACGTTCGATATATTAAAATTCTAACAAGACTTCTAGACTTTCGGGACAAAATTGCCAATTTTTCACGACGCACTGTTGTCTCGCAATCTCAGAAGAGACTTGTGTCCAAAAAAAACAAACCAAATATAGAAAGTTAAGCCTCGCAGTCATATCAGAATTTTAATATATCGAACGTAGGCTAATTAAACATAAGGTCATGTTCTTTCCATGTCTGAAAAAACGGATAGCTCTAGCTTTATTTTTTTATTGTCAATGATCACATGACCAAATAATGCAAAAACAAAAAAGAGGCCTACAGAGCGTTTTCACATGACGTCACGGCGGCCATATTTGTGTTCCAAACCAATCCATTGGGAATTGAACTCTTTTCGTAAGGTATTGCTTTCTTTTGCCGCAATAAATTTCAAAGCTCTATTACCTAACTCAGTCGCCCCGGCCTCCTAACGTCTGACGAAACTGGCCGAAGAAACTGCTAATGTCGGTATGACTGGTATGAAAGTCAAACGTTATTTTCTTCGTCCGACGTTACTACGTTTTAAAGAACCGGCTTCTGTGAATCAGTGTTAAATAAGTTTCATCCTAGACATCAATCTCGCTCTCAGGGCTGTTATGCGTTGCCATGGTTTTCTGACAAAAGATGTAGATGAACGCAAAACTTCGTTTTGTCTTGAATGATCGGAATGGAGTCAGCCGTAACTTGGCTATAAAATTATGCATTAAAGAAATTTACTGTTTCGTTAGTTTTGAAGTTAACAGTTATTACTTTTTAGTCAATACACTTGGGTACAAGTAAACTAACTGCGCTACAAAATAGCGAGTAAACCTCTTATGTCATGGTTAGGAACGCTTTATGTTCCAACCACTGAGTAAGTATTAGCTATACGCAATTCAGTTACACTTTTATGAATTCAGTCATGTTCACAACTAGCGAACAACTCAAGGAAATGTCTCGAATTACTGTTCGAGAAAAAATGGCAATGAAATGGATTCTTGTAAGAGAAACTGGTTCGTAACAAATTTGAAACAATCCACTTGGCAACGACACTGCAAAAATTGTGCTAAGATGGAACAGAAACAGTATGTTTTTAAATTATCTGGCATTCCCCTGCTTGAAAAGGACAAGGAATCACTTACTAGCTGTTGTAGTTACCAGAATCGCAAACACTGTAAGCAAGAGGGAGCGCATGATTGTAACAGTTGGATTTCTTGTTCTCAGGTAAAAGAACTGTTTGCATGAACAACCTTGCGCTGAGCAACGCCTATTTGTGACGCGGCTTGATACTCCTTTCTCCTTGAGCAATGAGGCGCGAAAATTGACCCACTAAAATTTTTTTCAAGAGAATTATAACGGAATGTTAAGGTATTGACAGTGATGTCAGTTAATGAGAAATGGAAAAATCAAATCAATGATGTGGGAAATACTTTTTGTTGAAACCTTGTGCTGTCACTTAAAACTTCTGAGAAATGAATAGTGGCACAAGTTCTTTGCCTTTTGTTAAAACCAAACATTGTAAACAAGAGGGAGCACATGATTGTAACAGTTGTATTTCTTGTTCTCAGGTGAAAGACTGAACTACTGTTCTTAGTGCATGAACAACCTTGCGCTGAGCAACGCCTGTTTGTGACGCGGTTTGGTACTCCTTTCTCTTTGAGCAATGTGGCGCAAGAAGCGACCCACTTAAATTATTTTCTTTCAAGAGAATTAGTATAAGGGATATAAGGAAATTATAATTATTCTCCAATCGTTCGATTGACTTCGATTGAGTTCGGTAATCGAACATAATCGAGCTCTCGCAAAACGTTTGCCTTTGGAACCCAATCGAACGTTGGAAATAGATCATTAAAACAATCGAACATAATCTGGAACGTTGAAAAATCGAAGCTTCAACAATCATGCCCCAAACTAGTTTTAACAAATAACATATTTGTTACCTTCAAACACGAGTACTAACACTAACGAAAATCTTTGTCTCCGCAACAAAATTTTGCCGCTGCAACATGTTGCAAAAAATCAAACTAAGTCAGACTGAATTTGTGCGACTTGTTGCGGCTAGAAAATTCTGTTGCAGCGACAAAGATTTTCGGATCACTCACCGTTTCTGGGAACGGAGTCATCTTTCTACCGACGCTCACAAATAAATAAATAGACACTCGAGTTTTCTAGCGGTACTTCAACACTCGACGAGGACGACTCGATTTTCTCTCCATGACTCGACGAGGACTCGATGACTCTACGAGGATGACTCGATGAGTCACCACTCGACGAGGACGACTCAACGAGACGATGCAAGATGTGTCGACGAAGACTACTCGATGAGTCTAGGTTGTTGACAATTGAAAAGGACATTTGTTTTGCGAATATTGTGTCGGAAATGATAGTTATTTTTTCCCATTATTTTGAATGTTCTATTTTTATTGAAATTATGGTCATTTACCCAATTGTTATTCGCCTTTTTTGTTTTACTCATCAATCCATTGTTCTGAGTACGAAAGTTCCATTTCATTTTCATTTATATGATTATTATATGTATAAGTCTGCCTTCTGGATGCATAACCATTAAACCGCTGCCTCCCCTAGCGTTCAACTTCCATTTTCCACCTTGACAATTCTTACATCATCAAAACACTTTTTATTGAACAGGAATAGACGGTCTCACAAGCGCTTTAACGCGTTGGATCAGCTTGTAAACCCACCCATTATTTTTTCTCTTTTCTAAGAAATGTGTTCTAGTGTTTTTTGTACATGTTGCAGAAAGTTACCTATTTCCTGGCAGTAGCAGAAATAGTTGTAAGGAGTACAAGATTGGGAAGATTATCATTCATCAAATACCTGCAAGCAAGAATCTAGTGGTTTATGAACTTTCAGGTGGAAATTTGCCATCCTAATACTCACAAATATACTGAATATATTGCAACCTTTTTAGCCCCAAAAAACGAAAGAAATCAAGCAGGTTCTTAGAAAAGGAGTTTGGAGTTTGCAAATTGATAAGAAAAGAAAATACTGTTCCGAACTGTACCAGTGTGAGTCTTGGTAATTCCAGAACAAAAACAGGGTTTTAAAAACTACAGATTGCAATTGTCTTCAAGGACCTTGCTGAAAGGCACCAAACTCAAGTTCCTTTACATATAACTACCCAAAATAACAGAACCTTTTTTGCTAGACTTCAAAAATGTAGGTTCTTACACGCAGATTTGTACTGTAACAGATATGATTTTCTATCTAAGCTCATACTTTTTAAAAACAGTATTGAAAAATCAACATACCAAAATAATTAGTGTTACAGTAATTATTGTAACAAGGCTGTGCTCTAGTTTATATTAAAAGGGAAACCCAGAGCTCTGAACCTGTGAAATCCAGAGTGATTTCCTCATTGCTCAAGAACAAAAAAGAGGGTGCCAGGGACTTTTGGGTACAGTGCTAGAGTACAGCCCTGAATATTTATTTAAACCGCAGTGTAATCCGCCGCTTTCATTATCGCTTGAGTGTTATGTACCGAAAATGTTCTTTTGGTTTGCTACGTAGATCCGCTTAAGAAACGCTTTAATAATAATGTGTATAAATATGATTTACCAAGATAAATAAAATCAGTCTAGTTACTTTTACTTGAGTGGTACGTTATCTTTGTGTAAAAACTATGGCGGCATCGCTCAGCCTAACAAAGGCTGTGCTTTAGTTTATATTAAAGGGAAACCCAAAGCTCTGAACCTGTGAAATCCAGAGTGATTTCCACGCTTGGAAATTTTTGTGCCAAGTTTGGCCAAGTTTCGTGTCCCCGTTTCCCCAGTCCTCTTCTTTGAAATTCTGCGCGGCCATATCGCCAGCCCGCCAAGAGCGAAAATCGGTCAGGCTTTATCGCCATGTGAGAGAGAACTGGTACTAATAAACAATGTTTTGACAAGCGCGATAAAAGCTACGAAGAAAGAGCTTTTTATCGGTACCTTGCATGCCTTGTCTTCGAATATTTTGAGACTAGCTTTATGTCGGCGAAGAGAGAGTTTCTTGCGAGGTTCTTGAGAGAAACGTCTGGCTGAAGTAAGCTTTGGAAAAGGTTTTATATGTGCTGTTTGGTGCCCATATCTCAAAAACGGAAACGAGGAAAACATGAAGAAGGTATTTATCCTTTGTTTTGATGCTTTAGTTGCTTAAGTTTGGAGCTTACGCACGTGAATTTTTCTTACAAAAAATACCATTTTTAGGTCAATCAGGTTCACATCACGCTTGTTAATGGATGAACTAACAGGTTTTGGATGGCTTGCGAGAAGCAAGAAAATCACTCCTCCGCTCCGAGGTTGTCCTATTCTCAGTAAAGCGATTTCTACTTCGTGAATTGTCAAGACAAAATGCTAGCCTTCGCGGCAGATAATAATAAACAGCGAGGAATTTTGTTCGTTGAAAAGTGGGAAGTTACAATAATACATGAGGCAAAACTGACATTCCGGCACTTAAATAAACCATACCAGATTGGTTCACATGGAGTATTTAATCATGAATAATATTTAACATAGTGAACTATTTTTTTGGAAAAATAACAAGAGTGGAGAGGAGAGTCGTTTATAGTGAGAGAGGATTCGCAGTAACAACAGCTAACTTTTCATTTTTTAATGTTTTATGTCTTGCTGGCCCCTGCTCTGCTCCTGCTCTGTTGTGTTCTGCTCTGTAAGAGATAAAAGAGATACATGTAGTTGCTTGTTGTGTTATGTTCTTTGCAATCTCTTGGTTCTTTGCTATATTACAACCAAAATTCTTTGCTGAAGTATACATGTAGCTCAACCAGTCCCCCTCCTTCTTTTACACCTCTTGTTCACTTTCTGCAGAACCTTTATTGCAGAAGAGGAGAGTGAATTTTATACTTTTTGTGGGTCAATTCTACCCCTCTTTTCAGCTTTTTCCACCATAATTTTACAATTGTATCAAATGAATGTGTTCCCTGTGTTAAATAATTTTACCGTTAATTTTATTCATGACTCAAGTATATTTTTTCATGGCTATTGAAGAGGATCGGTTCGGCTGCAATTGCTCATGTCTTGAGGGACAAGTTTGAAGGCCATCAATTTTGAATTAAATTTGACTGCCTTGGTTTCTTCTTCTTCTTTTTTTAAGTTCCACCTATGTTGAGAGTTATTTCACTTCTTGGAAGTTCCCTACGTCTGCTATATGTCTAATTATCTATAACATGCTCTGAAGTGAAAACTGACTTTGCAACGCACCTTTAAACATTACTTTGAAAATTCAACTCCTTGTGTACTTCCTGCATACACCTGAAATGAAGAAAAAACAAGGTGGAAGTATGTCTTTCTAGAAAAACATACTCCCACCACCACAACAAGTGCTCATGGAAAGAATCCTATGCGAGGTTTTTTTTCCTTAAATTTGCTTTCCTGAATGAAACTTTCTTTTTTATTATTCCCATTTCAATTTATTCCTCCTATAATCTCTCTTTAATAGCAAATGGTCCAGTTCTATTAAGTCATGCATTTTTGGTAGAACAAGTTCAGTATCCTCAGCGAGTCAAGGCCCAAAATCCTCAGCGAGCCAAAGACCGGAATCCTCAGCGAGTCAAAGCAAAGTTACAAAAAACCAGACTCATTCACAGCGAGCAATCCAGATTCATTCTCAGAGAGTCAACTAGACTTATCCTCAGCGAGCCATCCAAACCTATTCTCAGCGAGCCAACCAATCATGTTCTTGACCAGTCATCAGCGAGTCAAGGCTTAGAATCCTCAGCGAGTCACGTAGAGCTTAACTTGGCAAATTCGCCCTCATCGTTGATATAAATAAACAACTTAATTACTTAGAGTAACTACAAGGAGGGGATGAAAATTCTGTAGTTCGGCAATCTTTGAAATTATCTATTGATCTTCATTATAACAGGCTTTACTCACTTCTTATGAAGATGACTGACTATAGAAGCTCGGCCTGCATTGGCAATCGAACGATACCGAACCAAAAATCAATAGAGGTCATTCGAACCCAATTGGTCGATTATTGTTTTATTGGTTAGGTATAATAGGACATAATCGAACTGGGATTTTCCGGTGAGTTCGATTACCGAACTCAATCGAACCAATCGAACTAAATCGACGCGTTTTGTTCGAAAGACAAAACGGCATTAAATCACTGAGGAAGCATTTAAAATACTTAATTGAATCGGAAAAATTTCCCAGCTCTTATATGTATGTGAGGTAGGTATGAAAACATAAACACATTTGAATTGACTACAATTTGTGTTGTTAAAGTAATCGATAAATTTACAATTAATAACACTGGCAGTGCTTAACGACGGTAGCGGGGATAAGACTTACACTTCAACCTTTTAAGGTCAATGGCCTACGCACTCAAAGCTAGCGGCCGCCACCATCGTCTATTATCAATAGAACTGGACCTCTATTTCCAATTTTCTTCTTAACAATCACCGACGGCGAAAGAGTCCTCGTATATCGCGGTAGCCTTAAAGGTCGGTACAGACTAGGCGACATGTTGCAGCGACAAAATGTTGTTGCGGAGACAAAGATTCTCACCAAAATTCTCCAGTTCACACGAATCGATTTGTTGCTGCGACTTGTCGCCTCACCGTGTTGCTGCCACTAGTCGCCGGGCCTGTACACACGGAGTGATCTGTGGCCGCGACGTGTTGCTGCAACTTGTCGCCTAGTGTGTACCGACCTTTAACCATTAGGGGCACCCAACGACAATATAGTTCAAAACCAATTAAACATAGCATTGTTGAACGTATTTTAGTATTTAAACGATAGATATAGGCATATTTTTATCTCCTGAAAATTGTTAATCTGTTCGGACTTCCTAGCTGAAAGTCGTAGTGATACGAAAATTATAGGGATCAAAACTTACCTTTTCGAAAATTTCAGCTAGAAAAAAAGGCTCCCTAAAGTTCTAGGTGACCTTTTTAGGGTAAAAATCCGTTAAAAATGCATATGGGCAATTATACCTTTTTTTAGATCTTCGAAAATCCTAGGAGGGGCCGGACAGCAAGAAATTTTACAACAAATGTTCCAAAAATTCTAGATCTAAAATCGTCTTCCAAACTGAAATTTTCCAAAAATTGATGTTGGGTGCCCTTGAACCATCCTTTCCAGAAATGTTAGTTTAATTCTCGCTAGGTTTCACGCTTTCCGCTTTTTCCGATCGACATCTTGTTAGTGTTAATACTCGTGTTTGAAGGTAACAAATAAGTTATTTGTTAAACGCAACGCCTTGTTTCAAATCAGATGAAACTGGTTTGGTGCATGATTGTTGACGCTTCGATATTTCAACGTTCCAGATTATGTTCGATTGCTTTAATGTTCTATATTTCCAACGTTCGATTGGGTTGCAAAGGCAAACGTTATGCGAGAGCTCGATTATGTTCGATTACCGAACCCAATCGAAGTCAATCGAACGATTCAGTGGAGTATAATTATAATTTTCTTATATCCCTTATACTAATTCTCTTGAAAGAAAATAATTTAAGTGGGTCGCTTCTTGCGCCACATTGCTCAAAGAGAAAGGAGTACCAAACCGCGTCACAAACACTGGCGTTGCTCAGCGCAAGGTTGTTCATGCACTAAGAACAGTTCAGTCTTTCACCTGAGAACAAGAAATACAACTGTTCTCCCTCCTCCTGTTTACAGTGTTTGGTTTTAACAAAAGGCAAATAACTTGTGCCACTATTCATTTCTTAGAAGTTTAAGTGACAGCACAAGGTTTCAACAAAAAGTATTCCTCACATCACTGATTTGATTTTTTCCATTTCTCATTAACTGACGTCACTTTTAATACCCTAACATTCCGCGCGTTATAATTCTCTTGAAAGAAATTTTAGTGGGTCAATTTTCGCATCTCATTGCTTAAGGGGAAAGGAGTATCAAGCCGCGTCACAAATAGGCGTTGCTCAGCGCAAGGTTGTTCATGCAAACAGTTCTTTTACCTGAGAACAAGAAATCCAACTGTTACAATCCGATGATGCGCTCCCTCTTGCTTACAGTGTTTGCGATTCTGGTAACTACAACAGCTAGTAAGTGATTCTTTGTTCTTTTCAAGCAGGAGAATGCCAGATAATTTAAAAACATACTGTTTCTGTTCCATCTTAGCACAATTTTTACAGTGTCGTCGCCAAGTGGATTGTTTCAAATTTGTTACGAACCAGTTTCTCTTAATAGAATCTATTTCATTGCCATTTTTTCTCGAACAGTAATTCGAGATATTTCCTTGAGTTGTTCGCTAGTCGTGAGCACTGTTAGAATTAGAGACGGCACCCCTAAATTGTATCTTGTGCCACAGACCGAACTAATAAACTTCTCGTTAAGTCATTAAAGCAGAGCATATCGAAGCATTTGCCAGCGGTTTAACCTGGTTCGGGGGGAGCGGGGGGAAGGTAACTCTATTATTTTCAACCGAAGTTTCTTGACCCCCTCCGCCTGCCAGTATGACGTCACATAGTAACGGGCAAGAGCCTCGGGTCGCTTGTGCAAATCAGCAAGGGATAGGACAGTTATTTGGACGAGCGAGGTCAAGGAAAAGCTAAGAAGCTAGAAAATATCGCTATACATCGCTCATTTGATTGTGTGAGCTTTGGTGTTGCTATAATCTGCTTCTGTAAACCGTTTTTGTGTCCGTGATTGTATAATTTTGCTGATTTATTTTGCGGACCGTGTTGCGGGATCGCCACCTATTTCACGGGACCGGCAAGGTCATCAAAACTTACAACTTTTTTTTCTCTAAAATAGGCAGGGTCTAGTCTCTAGAATAGGAGGTTCCATGCACAGATCACACAGGTTTATATTTAATCTATTCTTTTGCTAATTAAACGGGCCTTACTTCATATCATTCCTTTCGAGTATGGGCCTCTGTTGATCTCCTAATTCTCCACCAAATTCAGTAAAGCTAGTTCGATCGATTATCTACACCGAGTCGGCCCGTTGAACGCGAAATAATGCGAAATAGATTTGAAATACGCGCTTAAGCTAATTCTCCTCAAATGTGTATTTGAATTCATGATAAATACAGCCCACCAGCTTCAAACAGCGTCTATGGCAGAGCTGAGAAAAATTGTTTTGATATGACAAATTTAATTTTGCAAATCATGTGAGTCATTCGGGTGCAGTGGTCAAGGAGTTGCTTGAACGTGCAGAAAAACCGGGTTCGACTCCCGGCGAAGCTGTTTACTTTTTTTTTTTGTTTGGTCTCTTTTTTAACACTATTTTTCCTTTTGGCCTTTTTTTCTTTATTCTTACTGCTGACCCTGCTGTTCATGCACTTGGATCAATATTTATTTTAAGCCTAAGTCTGGAGTTTTATTTTGGAAAAGGGATTTCAAAAGCTCTTGATCTGCATACTAGCCAAGCTTACGACCAGAAAAAAGAAACATAAGCTTTCAAGACATGTTCCTCCTCTGAAACAGCTGGATATTTTTCAATGTCAGTCGACATCATGACAAACAACACACAGTACACCACAAAATTACAGTTGTATAACCAATACAGTATTAAAATGCGGTAAAGCAACAAGATTCAGTGCTCAGAATGTCTCACAAATACCTGTCATTTAGCTTCCTCTTTCAACGCTACAGCTAAGCGATTTTTGAGAGGAATGATATGGGGTTCCACTAGCTCTGAAGAGCTGAAAATACGCACAATGTAAACTATAATACATCCTTTGATGAACCTCCTATTCAGCAGTGTCTAAACCCCATCAATCTTGCTATGCACTGGCCCTGAAAAGTGTAACCAGTCGGTATAATAGCCCGTGAAATTTGCTGGACGATAGAAAGGAATCTTTAAAATTCATTACACCACTGGACATTTCATTACAAGACCTGGTTTAACAATTTCAAAATGGCGAACAGTAGACTTCCACAACTGAGCGGGCGACAGACCATTTTGTTGTGGTTTCCATGATATGGATTTTCAGGAATATTTAGTGTAGGGAGAAAACCCTTCACCGACTGATTAAGTAACAACGTTAAGACGTCAAGTCGTTAACATGCTAGCTGATATAACTGGATGCCCTCGAGCAAATGTATTTCCAGCAGGGGAGGCTAACTTTAGGCAAGCTATGTATCCGTTAATGTATGGGTCCCTAGAAAGGCCACCCCGGCCCAGAACAGTCCGGATGGATTTGATTTGTACAGCTCCCAGGCCTCATTTGCTTGGCTGCGCTTTGATCTGGCCCGGCCACTTCTGCGCGTCGACTTTCGGCCTTTTGGATTATTTCCTTCGAGTTTGTCAAAGCCTGCGGGATTCGTTTCTCTAGCTGAGAAAGTTTCATTGGTTTCTATATCTGATGCTATCCTGTTTCTACGATCCTAGCATGTTTATTTACCGTTGGAGTTCGAATTTTATGGAAAAAATTGTGTTGGAACGGGAGCATGCCGGCCGATATGTCATCTTGTGCCTCCTACCTTGTGTATTATATTCTGTGGAGAGTGAATTTGAGAAAATTATTACGAAAATTTGTTTGAGCATAAAGGCAACAACAACTAACTGCATAATAAGTTTCATTGACCTTTATTAAGTAATTCCTACAAAGTTTAGGATCGACGGTCTTTTTACTCCATACAAACACTGTAATCTTACAGCTGAACCGTACTGTGGTACTATCACAGAGCCTGGGATACCTGTGGTTTTATCTGGTGTTCTATCAGGAATCAAGATTTATCCACCTGACCCAAATGGTCGTCATTTATTGGCTTTTGACTGCATGAATAATTAATAATTTGAGAAGTTTCAGTAGCACTTTCAAAATCCAAAGGCAACTTAGAAGAAAAGTCAGCTCCATGCATTATATGAACAGCTATTCTATTCTTCAGAGGGAAACGTCACTATTTTTGGTCATGGATGGCTATGATGGAATTGTGCCAGTCATCTTGAAAACATTAGGTTAAGGTTTTGAAGTTTTCCTGTGTATCTAAGATGAAAAGAGTGTGTCTAAACAACCCCGTCCATAGGGCTTTTTTCTCTTACAAAATGGGAAGGGTAGGAAACGCCCTGAAAGCGAGATTGATGTCTAGGATGAAACTTACTTAACACTGATTCACAGTAGCCGGTTGTTTAAAACGTAAGGTCGGACGAAGAAAATAACGCTTGACTTTCATACCAGTCAAACCTCTCTTTTAGGGCCGACATTAGCAGTTTCTTCGGCCAGTTTCGTCCGACGTTAGGAGGCCGGGGCGACTGGGTTAGATAATAGAGCTTTGAAATTCATTGCGGCAATGGATTGGTTTGGAACACCAACATGGCCGCCGTGACTTTTTTTTTTGCATTATTTGATCATCTGACCATTGACAATAAAAACATAAAGCTAGAGCTATCCCTTTTTCAGAAATGGAAAGAACATGCTTAACTAGCCTACGTTCGATATATTAAAATTCTGCGAGGCTTTCTGGTCATTTTTCTATATTTGATTTGGTTTTTTTGTGTACAAGTCTCTTCTTTCCCGAAAGCCTCGGAGTCATGTTAGAATTTTAATATATCGAACGTAGCCTAGTGGCAACTCAGTGCAGAGAATTGGTGCAGGTTTCTTTCAACACTCGCTAGCTAACTTTTATGTGCTCGTTTTATCCTTGTCAAAATAATTTTTCCAAAACGCATTGTTTTCCTGTTTAGAGAAACTTGATCAGGTGACCAACTTTTGCGAAAGTCCTATTTCTTTATTCACGCCATTGTGCTTATTCATTTATTTAGAACCTGTGCTGAAATATAACCGAGCATATTTTCGAATACAAGCAATGAATAATTGCCGTCATGACTGGCACTATCCCTTTACTGAATGAGTGATGGTGTTAACTTGCGGGAACATTTTGTATTGATAACAACATGCGATCGATGAATGCGAAAAATGCGATAATTCGGGATTCATTATGCTTACGATCAAATAATCAGCTTTTGCTTTGAATTAAGAAAACTCTCGAAGATGTAGTCCTTAGCTGGATTTCAAGAGTTTCCTCTTTAAATATTTTGTAAGGATTATAAAGCTGATATGTAATGAATACTTAGCTCTTAGCTTTCAAGTCGTATTTGTTACCAATACTGAAGAACATTTCTTGACTACTAACTCTCTGCAGATGTTGCTGCTCTGAAGTGTTACTTCTGTTCTGAAGTGGGTGACGAAGCTTGTTCAAAGAGTAAACTGGAGAGCGATCAAACTAAATACTCGATGGACTGTGGTGATCTCTCTAACCGCTGTCTTAGGCAGGAAAACGAGGTACTTGGCATCAAAGGAGTAAGTGCAGCCTGCTCCACTGAAACCGTTTGTGATTCTTTGAAGACTGCTTGCGACAATCTCGACACCTGCAACGACGTGGCCTGTTGTGACACTGACAACTGTAACGCAGGCTCGGCTGTTTTCTCAAGTGTGTTCTCGATGGCCGTTTGCTGTGTTGTAGGCCTGGTGCTAGTAATGTAAAGAGGGCAGAAAAACTTTCCTGTAATGAAATGTGACTTAGTTAAGTAGATGAGACTTTCATTAACAGATCGATGTAATGAAATATTAAATAAGTTGTCATATATCATGCTAGTTCGTTCTTTTAAAATACCTGCATTATGACGTTAAAAGTGAAATACACTTACCTTACCATAACCAAGAGGAACTGTGTGCCTGCTTCAATTATTGTGTTTAGACTAACAGTAAATAACAGAGTGGAAATAACTTCCGAACCAAAGCTAGAGACTCAAAATTTAGTAAATCGGGAAAATGCTACCAAAATACCACTATGAGTAATTGAATCTTGCTCACGGTGCATGAAAAATTGTACTTTCTCTTCACTCGAAAGTGACAACAAAACTTTCGGGTATTTACTTTGTGTACCGGACACAGATGACGTAAAACAAAAGAACAAAAACCATGAAACATTACCAAGCAGATTTTTCCCTGAACAGAAAACAAAGAAGTCTTTTGTCTGTTTGTGTCTCGGCACGAAGTTTTGACCTACTTTGATAGATTGTGCTCACAAAAGTAGCATAACCGTATGCTACAAGTAGTGCTCGTATATTTCTAAAATTATGCCAGTAATTAGCTGGTTTTTGTAAATTATGTTCATTTTAGCAAACACTGCAGAAATTATGCTTCTGCTATTTATCTGAAATTTGATAACAACACCTCAATAACTAGGCAGCAAACAAGTAAATGGCAAACACATTTAACTTATTTACATCTAGAAACTCAATGAGTACATGATTCATTATCTGACAACTAAAAAAACTCAAACAAATGGCAAGCAGCGAGCGGACGCCATCTCATTCTCGACCCTAGTGCTTACGCTTCTAACTTCCACCTTGGGTAGCCGAGCTATGTAATGCTCATGCGTAGGTCGCGATCGAGTCCTGAATGCCACAATAAGCAGACAAAAAAAAATTTGTTACTTAAATTAGTCTGTAACACTAATCTCGGGCCAAAAAAATGGTTGCATGATATCGATCAATAAATGCCAATTTTGGGCTGCAAAACTAGCCAAAGTGTATATTACGCTAGCAGTGCTTTTTTCGGAAAAAAGATGAAAATTATGCTGGTTGTGCAGAATTATGCCAAAAATTTTGTTAGCTCTATGTATCAAAGCCTATTGGAGAAACTTCCGTCATGTCATGTCCCTTTCGAGTGTGGGCCTCTGTTCATCTCCTACATCTCCACAAAATTCATGATCAGTGAAGCTAGTTCGATCGATTATCTACAGTCGAGTGGGCCCGTTGAACCCGAAATAATGCGAAATAGCTCTGAAATACGCGCTTAAGCTAATTTTCCTCAAATGTATATTTGAATTCATGATAAATACAGCTCCATCAGCTTCAAACAGCGTCCATGGCAGCGAAAAATTGTTTTGATATGGCATGCGAAAATAAATTTTTCTCATCATGAGTGTCACTGTAGTGCACTGGTCATGCCGGGAGTTGCTTGCACGTTCAGGTAAACCGGGTTCGACTCCCGGCGACGCTGTTTTCTGTTTCTTTGTACCGTTTTTTTTTCTGTTTGATCGATTTCTTTTTAACACTGTATTTCCTTTTACCCTGCTAGCAGAGGCTTTTCCCTTGTGTTTCTCAGAGTTGTACTGCCATTCTCTTCGCGGTTTTGGCTGCTCGCGTTTTGTTTTGGTTGTTTCTGTGCCGAGGAAAAGACCTCTGCAGATAGCCGTTTGGGATTCCTGTTGAGCATGCGTATTAGATACCTCCAAGATCTAGGAGGTAATCACATGACTAAACCGGTTGTGGAACCGGTTTTATCGACTTGCGCATCTTTTTTGTACTAGTTTGCTGTGCAAAAGTGAGCCCGCTATATCAACATGGCGAGTGCGAGTCTTTCCCGTGAAAGTTTCAACGACGCTGTTGAAAAGGCTTTAGAAGCCCTTAAAGATAGTTCAATCGAGTCTTTGACTAAATATCAATCCAAAGCTTTGTTTCATGTATTGAATGGCGAAGATACATTCGTCAGTTTACCAACGGGTCATGGGAAGTCGTTGATATATCAACTAGCTAGCCTGAATTTCATCCGATTACTTCGAGTCGTTATTACTCCCTCAGTGAGAGGAGAAAACGACTCGAAGCAATCGGATGAATTTCAGACTATCAACTAGCTCCATCGGTCTCCAAGCACCTTGGCCTCCTCAGTGAAGTGCCAATTGTACTCGTTATTTCCCCGCTGAACGCTCTGATAGATGATCAGATAGCCTCAGTTACCAAGCTAGGAATTACAGCCTATAAGCTCGATGCCTCATCTCTTGAGAAGATACTGTCAGTTTGGCTGGTCATGAAATCCTCTTCGCCAGCCCAGAAGTGCTAGAAACCGGAGCGAGAAAGTGAAACTGACGGGCAAACTCCGCCGCCGGCATAGTATTACCGACACGTGACCCAGAAATTCCATGGTAACCGCATTTTCATCTCGCGCATGCTCAACAGGAATCCCAAACGGCAGTCTGCAGAGGTCTTTTCCTCGGCACAGAAACAACCAAAACAAAACGCGAGCAGCCAAAAACCGCGAAGAGAATGGCAGTACAACGCTGAGAAACTCAATGGAAAAGCCTCTGCTAGCAGGGTAATTTCCTTTTGGCCTTTTTTTCTTTATTCTTACTGCTGACCCTGCTGGTCATGCACTTGGATCAATGATATTTTAAGCTTAATTAAGTCCGGAGTTTTATTTTGGAAAAGGGATTTCAAAAGCTCTTGATCTGCATACTGGCCAAGCTTACGACCAAAAAAAAAACATAACCTGTCAAGACATGTCCCTCCTCTGAAACAGCTGATTTTTTTTCAATGTTAGTTGACATCATGACAAACAACATACAGTACACCACAAGCTGTACTAATTTACACCCACCACCCACCAGTGTGACTGGCCTGCGTCGCAGACGCTCTAAACCTTCTGTATAGAGCGTCTGCATATTACTGTACAATATCGCGTTCGAATCCCGCAGAGTCACAAGGACATATGTCGGCGTTTTTGATGGGCTAGTTTCATACGCAGCTTGTGAGTAGTCCGATTCGAATTAAGTGTTGACAGGCCAAACATGACTCATAGCCTTTCGTGACAAGAGAGGTTGAGCTCGAGATAGCGTGAAACGTGACCTTGGAGTAGCTTGAACAACAGAGGTTTTTCTTGCTCTCTTTTTGCGTAATTTATACAGTGCATGGGTCGTCTACAATTTGACTGAGCAAATTTTTTTTGCCGCTTTGAGTCTCACATTTAGCTTCATTTAGGGGTTATGAAGGTGGTCTGTTCTAAGCATATTGAATACTTAGTTCCTGTGGTTTATTTTTCGGCAAATATTTTCTGACAGGATTTGATCAGCGATGCATAAATGATTTTATCTTACCTCTGTTAAAGCCTTAACCTTTTCTATTGCGGCTTAATAACCTTAGTTTCTTTGGTTTTCAACGAAATGCCTGGACCTGAATAGCTACATGTGCGTTGTTTTTTTGATCGTGAATGTCATTATTTCCTGATTTGTTTTGAATCTAGAACTGTCGGCTAGATTGCAGAATGCGCGGTAGTGCTTGCATCTGCAGCGATTTGGAAGACGCTGGAAAACCAGGCGGTAACTTTACAAGAACTTGAAATTCTGGCCTTGAGTTGAAGGAATTATCTCAAAGCATTTTTTTGTTCAGAAGACCGCTTTAAAGTTCGAACTGCTCTTTCATTGTTTACTGTAAAAGATCCTTGCCAACTCCCTTCTGTGAATTTTGACATTAAATTAATTGACTGCTCCCAACCTTCACGCACACGTAAAAATTATAGGCCAATCGTGAGGCTTATAAGAAACCTGTAAGAAACCCGCCTATCAAAAAAGCTCAGACATGTCCTTGCGACCCTGCAGGATATCAAAACGAGCTTTTGTGCACTAATTCTCAGACGGACTACAACTAACCTACTGGCGAAATTTAAACTTGCCTTTTGTACATCTTCTTAATCATCGATATTATTACCCAAAATCTCCACTGGGTTTGCCACAAAAAAATAATTAAACGAAATCTTTTATTGGTTTTCGGGATTTAATTACAGAATTACAGGTGTATGCCCGATACAGTATACGTATTAAAATGCAGTAATGCAACAAGATTCAGTGCTCACAGTGTCTCAAAAATACCTGTCATTTAGCTTCCTCTTTCAACGCTACAGCTAATAAGCCAACTTTGAGAGGAATGATATGGGGTTCCACTAGATCTGAAGAGCTGAAAATACGCACAATGTAAAGTATAATACATCCTTTGATGAACCTCCTATTACTGTGACTAAACTCCTCAATCTTGCTGTGCAGTGGCCCTCAAAAGTGTGACCGGTCGGTATGATTGCCCGTTGCTCGACGATAGAAATTCATAACTCCACTGGACATTTCATTCCAAAAAAGTACTTAAGTCTATTTTTCTATGACAATAGAAACCTTAAAATCTCTAAATCCAAGAAATCAGAACAGTATTTCTGTGATAAAATCGAAATTTTTATCCCTCTCTTTGATGAACACTTTGCTCACCATTTTGAAAGTCACTGACGCGAGACGTGACGTCATACTGGCAGGCGGACTATACCTCAGATTTCCTCGGAGACACCTTCCCCCCCCCCCCCACCCCCCTGGCTGGACCCATATTTTCAGTTTTCTTTTTAACAATCACCGACCGTGAAAGAGCACTCGTATATCGTGGTAGCCTTTACCCACCAGGAATGTTAGTTTATTTCACACTGGGTTTCACGCTTTCCGCTTTCCCCAGCTTTCCCCGACATCTTACACAGGTAAGTACTCAGTCAGTCAGTACTCGTGCATGAAACTAACACCTAACTTATTAACGCAACGCCTTGTTTTAAATCAGATGAAACTGGTTTTGTGCACGATTACTAGCCTGAAGCCTCAATTTTTGAACGTTCCGGATTATGTTCGATTGTTTAAATGTTCGATTTCCAACGTTCGATTATGTTCGAATACCGAACCCAATCGAAGTCAATCGAACGATTGGAGTAACTAGGCCTGGCACAAATTATCTGAGTCGAACTGTAATTAACGGAATGAATGTAGAATTATAAGCATTACATAGATCTCATAAAAAGAAGCTAATATATTTCATATTGGAACCCAACCCTTTAATATTCACAAAAATGTACGTATCTTTTATTACACAGTCAGAACAACAGCAACATTTATCTGCAGGACCATACAAGTACATACAGAATTGCAAATGCTATTATAATTATGTGTTAAGAATAGAAAATAACACTTAATCATTGGCCAATTTGTTAATAATGTTTTACTTTGTTAATAATTCGTCGCGAAAGTCAAAGCAAGCCGCAACCTCGTTCCCGGAGTTCTCTCCGACCCGTCCCTCCGGAGCGAGAGAACCTGGGAACGAGTTTGAGCAAGCTGAAATATATTTCATGAATTGTTAAATTAATGTTTTTTTAATAGTAATTAGATGTGTTCAACAGTTCATTGATCAAAACGTTCACAGGTAATTGGGTAATATTTGGAACTGAGAATCTTAAACTTTATTTTAAAAATTATTCCTAATCAAAGAGCATTTAGAACAATTAAAAAGAATTCAAAGTGAATTTCGTCTTCTATTTGATTGGATCCACAAAAAGTGCAATTTCTATTATCTCTGGTAGTTTGATTGTATCTACCAAGTTCTATCATTAGGTTTGTGCTTACTTATTCGTAGTTTTACTAATTTTACTATAGGTCACACTCCTTAACTAGATGTAAGAAAGAAAGAGCTCTTCTAGGAAAGTGCATTCTTTTGAGCGAAACTGAGAATAAGCAGTCACATTTAGAGCCGAAACAGGAAAAAAGACGTCAACTGGTGGTTTTCACTGACGCCATCGAAAACTAAAATCAAAACCGTGGAATGTCTGAAGCAAAGAATTTCAGATATTATAGAATATCGATAAATTAACAACCTGGCCAAGTCTCACGTCTGTGAGTTTACTCCTGCTGAGTTGTTCTTCAAAATGTGAAAGAGAAATTTATAGGGCGGGGACGACATATTTGGGTTCCCACAGAGCGCCCGCACAATGTGTGTGTGCAATTGGTTGTTATTTTATAGTAAATGTAGTGGATTTCCTCTTTCCGTCACCCATAGCGATATATCGCTAAGTATGTCTGTATTATTAGGAACAGTAAACGATGAAATCAAAATCGTTTAAAAATCACTCAAACCACTTTTGAGGCAAAAGGACCACGATATTGACAATATTGTAAACAAAAGTACACCAAAATTTCTTAGCATCAAAATATGATATTAAGCAGCATTCTGACGCTACTTACGAATAATTTGATTCACTTATAACGTTTTTATTAAATAATCTACCACGGCTATTGAAAATTTAAGGTTTGAAATATATTTTCGTTGTAGTCGAATTCAAAAATACATAAATTTTTACTTCTTATGGAGATTGTTTGCTAAACACCAAACTTAAGTAAGCAGGTCTAGATCACACAAAAATTCGGCTTCTATCAATTTCAAAGTTTTTTGTTTATTGTTGTCATAGTAATATCAATTTTACTTAAAACTACATTTTCACAAATTTCAATCCATAGCGGTGAAAATTTTATAGCGATTGGACAAGGAAAACACCATTTTTAAGGCAATTGAAAAATATCGATATGGCCTCCGAAAAACTGTATCGAAACACTTTATATACATACTCAGCGATATTTAACAATTATTCCTCGAGTCCGAATGGGCTCTGAGTCAATAGCCCACGAGGCCGAAGGCCGAATGGGCTATTGACTCAGAGGCCATGAGGGCGAGAAACAAACCTTGCGCCAAACAAGCGCCAAACAAGCGCCAAACCTTGTTGAGATATTTACATTCCCAGGCTGGTCAATTTCTGATATAGGGCCAAGTTAAATTTTCTAATTCCAGCGAATTAGCAGCAAATGAAATTATCAGATCCGAGACCCCCCGCGAAGTACTTTGTCTTGCTCTTTTTGAAGAGATTTAATGCGCGTCTTATTTTAAAATACAGGTACAACAGTACAGCATGTTAAACTTGGATGCGAATTGTTATTTTCTTTTCTTTATTACATAAATGCGGGCCGTACTTTGGAGTTTATCTGCACATACTAATGGTAAGAGTTTGCGCTATCTCATTCAAAATGTGCATGCGACTCCGTGCAGCTAGAAATATTCTAGTTATATAAAAAAGAAAACCGTCGGTTTAAAACGAGGAAGTAAATTTGCCAGAAGGAATCAACTGAAAAACCTGTCGTTCTGTCAGAACCTGTTGATTCAGGAATCAACCTGAATCACCTGAAAGTCCTGTTAACTGGGGACCGCACGACTCTGGTGCTGGATACGTACCTTACTTTTAAACAAGAATTACTAATTACGTTAGTAACGTCATTTTATGAGGCGGGGGAATTGAGTTTAGCGGTTGACTGAAAATGTTTTGAAGTCGGAAATAGAATTGCTTCCTTAGCAAGTCGTTTTCTATGTGGCATAGATCTTGTCGAGATGCGTTCAACAGGATGAAACTGGAACGCATGACGCCCTTTTTTTCTCGCTCCGTTTTCCCCACTATCTTGGAGCCTCGATCGTGGAGCAGGCTTATTTGGACTTGAAGGAATTTTGGTTGTCCTATAGGACAAAAAAAAAAGGATCCTAGACACTCGTCTCTTTGCAAAGGCCCTTGTCCCATCTAAATCGGAGTTTCTCCCTGTCTTCCATGCCCTAACAGTACGTGATACAACTTCCTTCTCCGCTGGTCATGGAATTGCCAAAATACTGAACATAGATTTTTGCCAATTTTTTACTCATTAAAAGGAAGTATTGTTGTTATTGCAACCATGAACTAAAATACCGTGGAACCTCGATATCTGAAGAACTTCTATGTAACGAAGTCCTATGTATAACGAACGATTTTGTTTACCCCAGCAATAGTGAAATATATGAAAAAGAACCTCGATATGACGAAATCTCCTTATAGGGAACAAATTTTTGCCAGTCCTTTGGCCCTTCTCTATATCGAGGTTCCACTGTATGAGAGTCACCTTTCTATTCCAACAGGATAACGGCGCGGTAGTCGCCCGCTGATCGTTATTAATCGACTCCTGAAATATGGCTTAATCAGCTATCCACAAATAGGCCTGCGTAGCATGGCGGTTTTGTCGAGCCGGGCGTACGAGCGGCGAAGCAGCGAGAAGTTGCTACCGCCCCAATCTCCTCGCGGTTTCTCTGCCCTCGCTCGCCTTCATTACTTAGCGCGCCCAACCAAAACCACCATTCTACGCAGGCTATCCACAAATTATTGACAGATTTCTGTGATGTATCGATAGTATTGTCTACCGGAAGTTGTGTTAGCGGAAGTTCTCGGATACTGTAAACGTGCAAAGGATCATGGATATTTGTGTGGGCCATACTTTCCGGGTGTCATGGCGGCCGAATAAAGTGTAGTTTCTTTCATAGTTAACTCTGGTTTATTACACGGCCATCCGGGCGTCTTTGTTACAGCGGTGACGAGGATTCAATTCGTTTTGTGAGGTCGTGGATGTTTTGGAAGTCATTTGTGCGGAAAGTCCTAGTATTTTGTCCGGAAGATGGCGGACAGTGGAACCACTTCGAGTACAACTTCAAGTTCACAAGCTTCGCCAACCGCGACGTTTGTTCCTCTTCTTGATGTGGCCAGCCTTCCTCCCTTCAATCCAAAGGAAAATCCGAACACCCTTGCAGTTCGCTGGAAGTTGTGGAAACGCTCGTTCAATCTGTATTTGGTGGCAAAAGGGATTACGAAAGATGAACAGAAAACCGCATTGCTGTTGCATACTGGAGGGTTGAATTTTCAGGAGCTTTATTACACGTTATTGACCAGTACGGATATCAAGCCGTTCGCTGAGAGTATGACGTTGTTAGATAACTATTTTGCACCACAGTTGAACGTTCCATTCGAAAGGCATCAGTTTAGGCAAATTGAGCAATTGTGCAGCGCTATTCCCTCGGCTCCCGTAAAGTTTGTTGCATGCTTGTGTTTGTTTTGCTTTATTCAGTAATTTTTTACTTTGCTTGTTTTGCCTCACAGACATCGAGTTTGTGCAATGCTCTCCCTTCGGCTCCCGTAGTTTGTTGCACGCTTTTGTTGTTAGTAATTTATGTTTCGTGCTCTTTGCCTCACCAACATCGGGCTTGTGCAGTGCTTTTCCCTTCCGATCGGCTCCCCCCAAGTTTACACCCTTTTGTTTTTCTTTGTTTTATTCAGTTTGCTTTTGTTATGCGTGCTTTGCCTAACAAGCTCCGGTTTGTGCAAAGATTTTCCCCCGGCTCCCCTCGAATTTGCACGCTGAATTTGTTACTTTGTATTGTTTAGTTTTAATTTTATGTTCTGCGTTCTTTCCCTCACTAATTTAATCTTCCTTCGATTCCCATAAAGTCGGTTCATCACTTTTGTTGCATTTATGCTTTATTTGGTTAATCGGTTCGGCGTGTTTTATTTTACACTGTTTACAGTGGTATTATTTCCTCGGCCCCTGTAGATTTTGTGTAATTTGATACGTGTGTTTCGCCATTCGGCCTCCAGTTCTGCGGGGTCTACTCCCTTGTTTTCCTGGCTGTTTTTCTATTCTTTAGTTTATGTGTGCTATTCGTTCGTCCCCTTTTCTGCGCCGTCATTTCATGTTTTTCTTCCTGCGCTTCCCGGCATGGTAGCCTGAAAGGGTGTCTAATGCCCAGGTTGCCATCCCTGGGGTGGGTTTTGCTCGCGTCTTCTCTGGGCCTTAGGTTTTCCTTTTTACCTTGGACCTTTATCTCCATGCCAGTTTATTTGCTTGTTGCCACTCAAGGGCTGGCAGCCTATTCGCGTTTTACCACGCAGTCCTTTTGGTATTCCCTGAAAGATCATAGACCTCCTTGCCCAGCTCTGAGCAAGTATCAGCAGTCTAATTGTTTCACTATACTCTAAGTTTATGAGTACTTTTGTTCCACCCCTTCACCTTCAATGTTGAAGAGCTGGGTTTTCTCTTCTTTGAGTTTTGGGACCCGGTTTTGACTTTTGGCAGTGTCTGGGTTGTTTAGGACGTATCTAACGTTCAACTTCTTGGCGTGGTTCCATGGACTGTCGCGAATAGTATGTTATTCGCGCCGGTCCCTTGCAACGCAAATATAAATAAGAGCTCCGCATCTCATTTCTGCCCAATTCGCTAAGAATCCTTTGGCTGCTGGTAGCCGAGAATTGTTTGCCTCTCCCTTTCACGTTTGCCTCCTTATTCGGCCGCGCTTCTCTTTTCCCTCCCTCCATTCCCTGTTCTTTCCACTTCCAACTCACTCAAGCACGGTTCCATTTCTCCGTCTCTTATTCACTGAGCGTGAAAGGAACTGTAGCGAATAGTATGCTAATAGTTTGCCAAATTTCATGCTTGTATCAAAAAGTGCACAATTCGCCTGAAATTTTGAGATATACCGCCGGACTATACAAAATAACAACCTGTGACACACACACACATTGTGTGGGTTCCCTGTGCTGTTTCTTCGGGGAGCACAAATATGGCTGCCGGAAATAATGCAAACATCTGGTTTCAGTATCGCCACAAATTTGCCAAATTTTTTTGGCCGGATTAGTTGTTCACAGCGAACGAGCAAATTATTCCCACAAACAGATTTTCTAATACTTTCGCCATTCAAAGGGTATAATATCAGTCGATAAAATTATTTTTTAGAATATGTGACAACGGAGTAAACTTGGGAAATTAGAAAGAGCTATGTCATTAAAGATGTGAATATTGTTCATCGTGGTGTCAGATAGGAATGAACGTTTATTCGTTTGTCTCACGATAGAATCGCTTTGAGATATTGATCGCGACGTTTCGACTGCAATACTGCTAGTCTTCATCAGGCGATGAGGTCGATTGTTTACGTGTAGCTATTTATGCACGTTGGTTCGCTGTGATTGGTGTATTTCGATCCTTATTATTCCGATTAGCAGATGATGTTCCCTCACGGGTCCGCTTTGTAGTTGAACGGCTGTTATGCTTTCTGATCGTAGGCATCCATGCTTCAGGAATTTCGATTCCGTTGTCTCTATTGGTGCTATTAGAATGACGTCTTATTTGGATAGCCTCTTTGACCCTACGTGTGTATCGGTGAGGGTCACGATCGATAAACTTGACTTGATTCCATAAAGGAAGATGCCCCGTTTCGTTTGCGTGCTCCGAAACTGCGGAGGTTTGTGTATGAGCAAGCCGTATATCTCTGTCATGTTCTTTTATCCTGTCTTGCATTGCTCTCCCTGTTTCGCCTATATATACTTTGCCGCATTCACATGGAATTCTGTATACAACAGCTTCTTGTTTGCCTGGTTCTAGGGCGTCTTTCGGTCGTACTGAGTAAGACCGAAGAGTTGTGTCAGATTTAAAGACGGTGCGAACGCCTTGTTGTTGTAGGCAGCGGCGAAAGCTGGCGAAGAACCTCTGATACACCTTTAATATAGGGTAAAACCGCAGATTTAAATTCCTGCGTGGGTTCGTTGTTGGCTGTTGGTCTTGTGGTTTTAGCAAGTTTTCGTATGAACGAAGAAGGATAACCGTTGGAAACAAGTACCGATGATAAATGTTTCTTTTCTTCAGAGATAACTGATGGTTTTGTTATGAGGTGTTTGGCTCGGTCATATAGACACTTAACAATACCACGGAAAACGGAAAACGCTATCACGTTGAAAACTTGCACAGAAGTTTCTTTTCTGCTAGATGGAAATAAAACCTTAAAAGTCCTTGCCATTTTGGAATTTGGATTTTTTTGACTTCACTTGAAAACCAAGAATAATGATACCCCCTGATGGTCCCTCGGAAGATAGATAGATAGATAACTTTATTTCACCTCGGGTTGAAAGCGTCTCGAATGTAGTCTCTGCACCCGGTCTCTGTAATTGTAACAAAATTTAAGATGAAGCTCACTGCCCAAGCTGTTTTTCTGTAACAGATATGTTCTTTACAAAATAACATCTAAAGCCTCGTTACTACGACTAGACTATCACATGAAACTTTATGATCACATCTTCATCTTAGTAATGAATTCTATTACAGTACTGTAACTGTTTTATAAACATTCCATTTATTTCATACATTAGTTTCATCCTCATGCTTCGAAATGGGAGTCAGATTTGTCTCCGGAGTAATAAATACTACTTTAAGAATAATTGAATTTTCTTCTTTTTCTTCCTTCTGTCTCTTTTTTAAAAGTTATGTTAATTAATTGACAAACCAAAATTATACAAAATTACAAGCGGCGTTTTCAACACTGTAATACTTTGTTTACATACCGTACAGCAGTTTGTAGTTATGCGACTTAGATTTGTGGTTGTTTTTTAATTCAAAATGTAATCATTTTTAATTTGTGTTAGATTTGTCCTTCTTTCAAAATATATTTCGTATAAGAAATTGTGTCTTCGATTTCTCTTGACATGACTGTAATACCCAGGAAAAAGTTACAAACAATGCTTATGCAAAATGTTTTGGGTAAAACGAGGTGAATTATTGTCTATGTGAAAAAAGGTGCAGTCTTTGAATGCCGGCCTAGTTATCCCTGGAGATTAAGATATAAAACAACGCACTAATTGTATTAACAATGCAAAAGCTACGTTAAAGTTACAATAGTGACGAATACTAGTACTGCCTGCTGTAAAATGCATTTCAAATTGGCTTATTTTTTACTTTCTTTTTTTTTTCCCGTTTGGTACATTGAGCTGGCAGATACGGCTTCAACTGTACGTTTGTACGCGTGCGTTGTTCGCTCAGAGTGGCTTTGTCAAGAATATGGTATTGGCTATTGTCCATACCAGACTTGGCTTAACCAATCGTGCCTGCCGTATTTTGTCTGTTGAAAATCGCCACAGCCAAGAGCTGGCTGAAACTTGATCAATGTTAGCCTTTCTTTAACTCAAAATACCTCTCGTCTAGTTAAATTAGGCTGCTTGCTTTAGAAATACAAAGAGATACTAGAAATTTCGTGGATTAGTAGGTACAGAGCACCTCAAAAAATATTTTGTTATATTTAATTTTCTCGCAGGGTATAATCCAAATTGATTATAAAAGCATTGTTTGAAAACATAATTTTATTCTGTATTCACCATAGCTGATTAATATTTCAAAGGTGTCTTCACGTTCTTTTCAAGCCTCAGGATGTTTTGACTTGTGAATTTATTGTGGTTGATTTTCTTTGCAGTACAACGTCCAAATATAAAACTACGTTGAAAGCTTGCTCTCGCTTGCCCCTACTTTCTTTATTAACAAGATGGAATGTAACTTTAAAATCTTATCCCTTAAAGAGTTTTTGCTAAAACTATACATAGAAAACGTCCCATCCCGCAGAGAGTTAAATTGAAGAATTTTGGTCTTCGTAATAATTAGTTCTTGCAAATTATAAAGTCAAAATATGCTCATTACGATGCATATTAGAAAACATAATATAACATTTTTATTTGATATTAGTCACTGAACTAAGCTGATGACCGTCGTTTTCGCACTGTTATAAAAAACTAAAAGTGGATCTAAGAATCGGCAGAGAAGAGCGCAAATGGTAAACACTCGTTTATCCGATGCGAAACGTATCCAGCGTAGATGTTAGTATTTGATTCTTCAATGACTTTCGCTATGGTGTTTCTCTACGATCATATTTTCCTGCGGCGAGATGTCAAAATTTGTTTTCAAACTCGATCAGTGACACATCACAACATGCATGCATGTAAGTAAAAATACAACTGGCAGCTATATTTCTTTCTCATAATAATATAAAACCTCCAAGGTTGCAGATATTGCTTTTATCAGTCATAGGGATTTTTAACATAAAACTGATCTATCTATAACATGTTTCAATCGGGCAGGGTAATTTTGTTTAATTTTCCCAGAATCTGCAAAGAATTTATACTAGCGTTTTAACTTTCGGTTTGAACTCTGAGCGCCAACTTAAAACTGAATAGTATAATGTCGAAAAAATCGGCTAAATTATATCACATTGGCTTTTAATTTCTCCTTTTCATACATCCATGCAATGGACCGATTTTTCCGACAGAATCTTTAAAATCCGGCGAAACAGGTACGTCAAATCCTGGTTTTTGTTGACAAATAATTGGAATTTAACTGCTTTAGTAACTTGAAAGGGACAGACAAATCGCAATTGGATGTTAATTTGGTATTACAACTGAACTTAATGAAGCCACAAATTGTTACATAAAGGTTTGCGCGATATTTGAAAAGAAAGTCAGAAAAAACTTTCTAATCAATATATGAAACTGGAATTTGTTATATGCCCAAACTCTCTCTAATGGTGCACATAACAAAGTGGTCGCTTAGTAGTCGCTTACGAGAAGTGGTCGCTATCTGCCGGAGTTGTATTTTTTCCCAGCCATCATAATAATTAAACACTACTCGAACCTCGCTCTAACTCGAACCAAAATCGAGTTCCCCTGGATTTCCTTCTTACATTTACTGTAATTTTACCCTCGGTAACTGGAACCCTCGATAACTCTAACCTCCCGTTAACTCGAAGTAATTTTTGTTTCCCCTCAGATCATTTCTATATACAGCTGATATAAATTTACCCTCGATAACTCGAACCATGTTTTGAGCGCTTAAAAAGTCAGAAAAAAAAAACAGGGTACTGTCGTCCGAAACGTTATATACTTAATTTTCAATTTCCCATTGACGTGTTGTGGGCATATAGTTTACAAGTGGAGGCTGATCTTGTTGCTACTCAAAACAGTAAAACGCATGCTCTGTTTAGGCTATGTTTTTTACGTTACATACTGATTTATAATCCAGAAGTATCTTTCAATTTTCACTTAACCTTTCTTCAATTAAATGCGATTAAAATGTTCACTGTACAGTAAAAACTGGTTTTTCCCTTACTTCCGGCTATTTGCTTCGAGCTCCCGATAACTCGAACTTTTTTCGATTTCCCTTGAAGGTTCGAGTTATCGGGAGTCGACTGTACAACTGTATACCAACACAACATAAACATTTGTTGGAGTCAGTATAATATGCATTAGCCAGCAACTGAGAAACAGAGCCGTAGCAAGCAGGGTGCTAGCAGGGCGGATAAAGGTTGGGCGGTGAAACGAGCGCTCCGCTCTTCATTCAATGTGTGATGCGGAGTAGGACTGGCACGAGCGCTCTTTCCGCGCTTCCGGTGCGCTTGAAGACCGGCGAAATTTTGTTTTTTGCAAACTGGAAATCCTATTTTCTTTCTGTAATTTCAGGCTACAGTGTTAAATAGATAAATTCGTTTCACAACAATATCAACAAACAGTTTCATATGTTTATGTCTGTATGCCTATAAGCCAAACTTGTTGGTCGTGTAATGCCAAACTTTGAGTTTAATTTGATAGTGTTGAATGCCTCCTCCTTCTACTAAATATGACCTAATCGTCTTTCGCCTTTTCGTTTGCAAAAGCTTAACACTTCTTAACCTTAATTTTTACATATGTTAAAGGGGGATGAATTTTATGTAACATAACAAAAAATTAGCTGGATATATTTGGATATAGTGATAATAATAATAATAATCATAACTATAACAAAATTGTGAAATCTGATTGGCTATCAACTGCCCTGATTTCAGCCTTAATTGGACAGTTTAATCGGACAGTACGCGTCATGCCTAAGTAATTGGACAGTACGCGCCATCAAGCGCGCGCTTAAATGGCTTTTTTTTTCAATGCTAGCAAAACAAAATGTCGAATTTCTTGTGTTTTGATGCAAAAAATAGCCTATTATATCACAAATTTTGTTAAAGTTATGATTAATTAGTAACAGAACTTCGTGTCGTCCAATTCGGTCTGTAATCATACGAGTGATTAAGCAAATCGGACTCCCGCTACGCGGTCGTCCGATTTTGTTTTTCGTCCGATTATGTTAAAGGTGACTAAAGCATGAGAAACTATTAAAAACTACAATAAAAAGTATTTAAAACTAAAAATCTATTTAAAAGCTAAGTTAAAAAAATGAGTTTTAACAGCAGTCTTAAAAGTGTCCAATGTCTTCATGTTGCGAATTGCCGAAGGTAATGCATTCCAGAGATAAGGTGCGGCTGACTGGAATGCACGATCGCCAAGAGTTGGATGGGTCTTAATGCCTGGTAACTCGAGGAATATAGACTCATTTGACCTTAGAGAGTACCTGGATTGCTTTTTGATAGTAATGAAATCAACTAGATAATTAGGAGCTTGACCATGTAAGCACTTAAATGTCAAAAGTAGAATCTTAAACTTTATACGGTAACTTATTGGAAGCCAATGAAGGTGGAAAAGCAATGGTGTAACATGGCAGAATCTAGGTGTTCCGGTGACCAACCGAGCCGCGGCATTCTGTATCCGTTGGAGTTTCATGATATGTGAATTCGGGAGGCCATATAGTAGACTGTTACAATAATCTATTCTACTGGTGATAAAAGCATGAACTAATGATTCGGTGACTGAACGACTCAAATATTTCCTAATTCTACGCATGTTATAAATATAGTAGAAAGCAGATGAGCAAGTTTTGTTGATATGACTTAGCATACTCATTTTAGAATCAAACCAGGTTCCTAGGTTTCGAACTTCACAAGATGGAGCAATTTGGGAGTCCCCAACCGATAAGGTACTAATGTTACTGACTTTCTGAAGTTGTTGTCGTGTTCCAATCAGAAGACATTCTGTCTTATTGGAATTCAGTTTTAACTTATCCGAATACATCCATTGACTGATATCAGCAATACATGATTCCATGGCAGTTATAGCAGCGGTCTCCTCCAAATCATTTCCTGATCTAAACGCGATGTACAGTTGCGTGTCATCTGCATAACAATGGGAATTAGGAAGATGTGACTCGACGATCTTAAAAAGTTTGCTAGCATAGAGGGAAAACAATAATGGCCCGAGACAGCTGCCTTGTGGAACTCCAAATTTAAGATTAAAATTACTCGATAGAACTCCGTCTATATAAATGCGTTGGGTTCTGTTAGAAAGGTACGATTCAATCCAATTAAGTGCAGAGCCTGAAATTCCAAAATCAAACTGGAGGCGATCTAAGAGAATCCGATGGTCCACGGTATCAAACGCGGCGCTTAAATCAAGAAGCACCAACAACGTGACCTTCTGGTTTTCCATGTTCATTAGAATGTCATTCTTGACTTTAAGCAGGGCAGTTTCTGTGCTATGGTGCCGTCGATAGGCTGATTGCAATGAGGGAAAAAGATCATGCTCATTTAGGTAGGACTGAATCTGATCAGCTGCCACTCTTTCAGCCAATTTTCAAACAAAGGAAAGATTGCTGATCGGTCGAAAGTTTTTAAAAACCAAGCCAAGACCCTGTTTTTTACCAGTGGTGTAACAATCGACTCTTTCCAAGTGTCAGGGAAAAATCCTGATGCAAGCGACAAGTTTATCGTAGTAGATAATATGGGAAGTAACTCATCAAGGCAATCTTTCAAGATATTAGTGGGAGCAGGATCAAGTAAACAAGATTTTGTCGGCGCTCTGAGCACAAGTTTTCTTAGAGAGTCCATATCTACACGGTGAAAAGCAGTAAAGGACGAGGAACAATGAGAAGAATGGCGGTTAACAGTGCTGCACAACTTCAAAGTTGCATCAAGGCTAACACGAAGATCCGATATTTTCTTAATAAAGAACGACCCCATGTCATTAGCCAAGGCTAACTTATCGCTGTGAGGTGGAAAAGGCGTATCTGCTGTCTGATTGAACAGTTTCTTTGTAGCAGCAAAAAGCTTGCGTTGATCTCCAGAAATGTTGCTGACAAAATCTGTGTAAAATTCACGACGAGACTTATTCATAAGAACGACAACTTTGTTCCGCAGAAGTTTGAATGTTCTCCAGTCAGATTCAGACTTTGTAGACCTCCATTTACGCTCAGCAATCCTTCGGCGACGTTTCGCAGACCTGATCTCATCAGACAACCATGGAGCTTGAACTCTTTGAGTCATGAATCTCTTCCGCCAGGGAGCGTGTTTGTCAGTGATGGACTTTAAAGTAGTATTAAAACAGTTAACGAGATCAACAAGGTGATTGGGAGTGTTAAGTAGCAATTCTGAAGTACGGATATCATTCTTAAACTCGGGAAGATTAATCGATTTAATTTTCCGAAACCACACTTCTTTAGCAGAGGACTCTGACCTAGAACCTTTTAAGTTAAACAATACTGTCACGTGGTCAGACAAAAAAGAGCCTGAAATCGGTGTGTCTTGAATGATACTGTCCATTTTTCTGGTTATAACTAGATCCAGTGTATGACCTTGAACATGAGTTTCATGTCAGTGATGGACTTTAAAGTAGTATTAAAACAGTTAACGAGATCAACAAGGTGATTGGGAGTGTTAAGTAGCAATTCTGAAGTACGGATATGGTGGTGTTGCACTACTTCAAACTTTGCTTCTCGGGTGCAGCGCGCCATAGCGATTCGCGCAATGCGTCTCAAATCCGCAACCGCATGTAAACAAAATTTGTTGAGGCTAATTGTAAGTTTTTTTTCTCCGTTTTTATCTATAAAACAAAACAAAGTAAACAGTAAAAGCTGAGAGGAAACTAATTTTGAAGTTCCGAAGAAACAGAAAGACGTATGAGATGTTTTTTTTTTTTCAAAATTAAAACGAAGGATAAGTTATTACACTGTAAGGTCAAATGATGTAAAAGTACTCAAATCGCGCTGAAACTTCGTACAAACAAAGACAACGACTCCAGGTAACAACATTTACACTTTATTGATAACTTTTATCGCTTTTACTTCATTTATTTCATCTAAGTTTCAAACTCTATTTCTCCCATACAAACTCTCATATTACGCACAGGGCCACCTGTGATATTACGCTTGGGCCACTTGTAGAGAAACCATTTGAAAGAGATGTTTGTCTACTCCAACTAAGGGCGCTTTCCATTAGTCAGAACTGGCCGGCCAGCCCATTTCCATCATAATGAGAACTTTACTTTTAATCAAAACTAACCATTTAGATCAGTCAAATCCTAAACATTATGTACAAAGGAGAAGGTTTTTCAGAAAAACCTCTTGGAAAAAGCCTATTTCTTTGCCAAAATATCTGGACTGTATTTGGTCCGGCCGGCCAGTTCTGACTTTTGAGAAAGCGCCCTAAACCTCTCGCAAAAAATAGCAACATTTGCTTCTCGGAGACAGCGTACCAGCACAAAGGAACGAGGAAGAAGTCGAAGAAAACAACTCAAGCCGCCATGCATGATTCATTGACAGTGGCAGTGGCTAATGTACAAACCACATCGCAAGCCCTGACCGAAGTCGAAAACGGCGACATTCCTAACCAGAGTCCCAGTTCACTGCATCACACCTTTTTGCTCTGACACGCTCGTTTCACCGCCCAACCTTTATCCGCCCTGGTAGGCAAGGGGCAAGGAGGGCAGCCGGACCTGTTAAACCATACAAATCAAGTCTGTTTATGGATTTTTCTTTAGACTCAGTTATTATGATAAAGTGACTTGAAATTGTTTGCCATTTTCATATTCGAGGTCGATTTTTCGGAGACATATCTCATGACAAGTGCTGAAAATAGGCGTTTCGGAGCCTCCAAATTTAAGGCACCCCTTTATTCAATGTATTATGAAGTGCTCTCAAACAAAGAAAAAACTAATCGAAATATTAAGTAACAACAATTGAACAATACAATGGAATTACTTTGAAAGTCAAATAAGTTTGCTCGTGTGAACAACAAGATTAAGTCATGATCATAAGCCATAGAGCAAATGAATTAGCCTTTTCGTTCTTACAGGTAAGAAGAGTTTTATATTAAGCCATATATACAATGCACAGTGAATACATAGTTCAGTTGATTTTAAAATATGCTATAGCATAATGGCACACACATCACTTAGTGTAATAACCGTTTTACTTGACCGAGCAACACTAAACTGTAAACAAGATAACTTTTAGCCGTCAAGAACCAACTCGTGTCGACGAGCTCACTAACAAAATTCGCCTTTTTGTAAAATAACAAACAAAACAATATAGTACAAATATATCAAGTTTTCTCTTTGCGGAGGTCTCTCAGTAGGCAAAGGCCAAAACATGGGTTTAATCGGTGCTTTGAAGTACCAGTCAAAGCAGAATAGCAGAGTTTCATTCTACTGGTTGAATCTGTGACGAGTGTGCAACAGGAAAGGACTTGAGCTGTTTAGCGTTTATTCTAAGCAATTATCAACCACTTTCTTTTGTTAAAACTTCAGAAACTGAAAACTGCTTTCATAAAAATTAATAGCAGCTGAATAGTTCGTAACATTAGCATCTGGAAACATGATAGTTGAACAGTCAAGAATTGATGACGCAACGCCTGTCATTTGGCTAGTACTTTGAACGGCACATGGCAACTAGCTAGATTTTACCAACCGCGACAAACGCGGTGATATAGTTTTTGCCGTTTAAAAAAACCAAGATTAATTGTATTTATGATTGTGTCTACATTTTTTATCTTAATTTCCTTTCAATGCCTTGCACGGTTTAAGGCAGATAATATTTATATGTCCGGCAGTTCTACCCGCAGTAACCCTCGGGAAATAGCCAGTAGGTGATCGTGACCGTTTGTGTTCGCTTACCGAGAGGTTTATCAATAGGGACATCACAAAGACCGAATCTAATAATTGTTTGGTTTTTTTTTTACATTGTTTTGAAAAAAACGAAACAAGAAAAAACATAAAGACAAGTACACTGTCGCGCGGAACACACTTTGACTATTGCTAGGTGCATGGAAATCATGCATTGCGCGCGCAACATACCGATCATTCAGTTTGCTAGCAGATACCTGTAGGTTGAGCTAATTTCCAAAATTTATTGTAGGCTCTTAGCCAATACAGGTAGTGAGTTCAGTATGTAATAATTGAAACCAGTTTTAATTTGTTCCTGTCGTTATTTACAAGCCAGAATTAGTTATAAACAAGTCTTTTAAAAATTCACAAGGGCCTCTCGCTGTTTAATGCATGTAATGAACTTATACTAAATCAGGAACTACTTCTAGAAGTTAAAACTACGAAAATAAGTCTTTTTTTGGAGTCAAAGATTAATTTGCTAAAAGGTTTGTTCTCATGTTTTCCTTATTCAGATAACAAATTACCGAGGCTTTTCTAGAAAACATGAGTCGTCGAAGGCGTCTAAAGGAGGACATTGGACTTGCACCACTGTCTAAGATGTGTGAAAACTGCCCCAGATACTTGTACAGCTTCGAGACAGTAAGAGAAACCTGGACGCGTGATTGTCAGAACAAGGGCAAACAGTACTATGAGCGAATCAAATACTACTTCAAATTTTCTCTCAACCGCCATTTGAAAGATATCATTTTTGTGATAGCTTATGGGGTAGACCATTGTGCCAGAATCTTTCTTGATTTTAAGGCTCATTGCTTTTTGAAAGAAAAAGTGGAGAAGGCCACTGAGCTAACAGAACTACCCGAGGTTGCTCCAATTATGGTATCAAGCAAAACCCCTTCAATAATGAGGATTTTTACATCTTTAAAGGAACTCACCCTTTTCGCTGAACAACTTCGCAGTAAAAATCGTGCCATTTTTCGACAAAGACATGTCAATGGAGTCTATTTGTTGGAGAGGATTAGTGATGCTATGGAACTAAAACAACCGTTATATTTAGCTTTAAGCGCGAGTATCTCTGAGTATGACCCAAACCAGATATGGCAAATTGGATGTATGGTTTTCTCACTTGAAAGTCAGCACTTTGAAGAATCATATCACTTTTGCCATTCAATGGCAAATTTATCTGTGGTTAATAAACACAATCTACAGCATACTCAAGATGAATGTACTGCCTCAAACGAAAGCACAAAAGTTTTGAATCTCACTGACTTTTTGACAAAGTTGCGAAAGGATATTTCTCGAGTAGATTTTCTGGTTACACATGCAATGTCTTCAAAGGGTGTGCAAGATTTCCTTAGAAAGCAAGGAGTGGACCCCGAGGTCAAGGAGACAATCGACACTCTATCAATTCATTCTGCTTTGTTTTATGAGTCTAGAAAAGAAAACAGTATGGAAGAGATTCTCAAACAACTGGGAATCCCTTTCGAAAGTCACCAACTGCAGAACGCGGCATACAACGCTGTTTACATAGCGAAGATGTTGCGAGCTCTTTTGAGTCAGGAATTTTCCATATGTCTTAGCGTATAATTCCGTCATCAAAACTTTGCGAAGATCTGAGAAAGAACTTAATCCTCTTGGTTTTAGGATTACCAAGATCTGGCCGTTTAGGGCCAGGAATTCGGTGACGCTTAGCACCAATCTCGAACCCAGAGCTTTTCTGCGCATGACCTCCAAGGAGGGGTCGAGATTGGCTTAGCACCCGCTAAAAGTAGAGGGGGTTTCAAGTTAACCGCCGACTAGGATCTAATTACTTTGGTTCCATCGCTGATTGGCTGAAAAAACTTGCGTCGTGTCTCAACCAATCGGATCGTCAGTCTCGCCAAGAGAGTTTTTTTTTTTTTTTACTGTATCATGTATACAGCAACATGCGACAAAAGAGAAGGGCTCTGTCTCCTCTTTAGAGTCAGAATGCCGATCAGATCTGAATCATGACGTGCCGACATTTGCACGTCTTTCCGTTCTAGTCGCTTGCTACGTATATATCTACTCGAATTTTGTTGCTCGCACTGGCTTTTCTATGATTAGCCAGAATTTCGCTTTGATTTCAAGGCGCTCAGTTATTAGCGAAAAGTCTCCTCCCGTTTTATTTTCGTGTTCGCGCTTTCTCAGTTCAGCGGACCCGACTATCTCGGAGCCTGGAACAGGCTAGACTCTCATTTGCATATGAGCATAGGAATGGTGTCTTCTTGGCTAGAAAATAAAGTTTAATTACTCATTTTTGAAAGAAAGAACTTGGGGAAGCTCATTCGGGAAGTCAGTGGAATAAGATATATTTTCTTAAAGTACCAGTTTTCTTACTGATGTGTCGTGCAACATTTAACTCCACAATTGTTGGTGCTTCACTGATTTGATAGAAAATTTAATGACTACCTTTTTTTTACAATAAACTAAGGCCAGAACTTTTTAAGAGTTCAATCGTTTCTGCCAGAGTTTTTTCGATAATTTTGCGATTTTAGCTTTTTACAAGGAATAATCAAAAAATGTTCTATTTGCGCGCGTGCCACAAAGGAAGTTGGTTAGTAAACTGATAATTTCCGTTGGCAGAGAACGTGGATGAGGGCTGTTGAAATTCTCGCTCTTTTAAGTCTTGTTTTCTCAGCCTGTATTTGTAAGTTACGGACCAAGTTTCTTTTCGAGTTAAAAGGCCCTGGTTCACGCTTCGGCCAGCTTTGGTGCTCCGCCGGCCTTAAACCAAAACTGTAACCGTTATGAGTACGAAGGAGAAAACGGGGGGGATTTTAAAGTTTTTTATCAAACAATCTCTGGGTGGTTGGAATCTTAAACAGGTCGCACAGCACGCCGTTCACTTCAATCGTAGGGCGTGCACTGTTAGTTTGTATTAGTCATTGGTTTACAAGTCAACGGGGCCGGGTAACCGGGGTCAAAATTCGGTCAATTACCTTGCTGATACAAGAAATAATGAATCTGGGTGATTGTTAGCCGGCAGAGTCTTTAACATCAACATTGGGAATCTCACTTGACTTGACATTCCAATAATTTCAATTTACTCAAAATATTTCTCTGTTTCTGATTATCTCTTCAAAAGTCCCTCGGTTGTTTGTTCGTTACAATGTAGATAATGTTGACCAAACTGGGAAGACGTTTGTTATATTCACTAAAATGCATGACATCAGTAACACAGCTATATTGCAAGAAAAAGGGACGGCAGTTAAGAATCCCTGGGAACGAGGTTGCGTGAGCTCAGCTCTTTAGTTAGAGCTGGGGAAAATGATGGAAAATTTCACACGTTTTATGAAAAATGGTGGTGACGTAATGTAATGGCGGAGTGAAGACGCTTATTGTGGCTGTCCGCAATTTCTTGAAATATCCGAGGTCCCCGTAACGACAAATGGCCGAATTTATTACCGAACTATTACGAAAAAGGAGAAACAGGATATCGGCCAGTTCTGACGACTCAGCCTCCTCACCCAACAACAAAAAATCTCGACAAACCGTCTCAACCGACGAAGAAATAGCTGAAGAAGACACAATCTTAACCGCGCTAGAGATGACAGCAAACTTCTCTGAAAAGCTGGAAGAAATCCTAGAGCGTTTGAAAAAGCTCGACGTCATAGAATCATCCGTTAAAAACATTGAGACAAAGCTCAACTGTCTAGAAGAGCGTACAGCAGTATTGGAAAATTTCAGACAAATTACGGAGAAAGACATTAATGATCTTAAAGAAAATGGAAATTTCACAAGCTCACAGTTAACTGAAATATCGACCGAGCTAAAAAATCACCAAGCCGCAATCGCTGATTTAACACAAAAGACGGAGACGAGTAAAGAGTTGTTAAACGACCTCACGGCAAAAAATCTCTACCTAGAAGCTTATTCGAGAAGAGAGAATATCAGATTTATGAACATAGGAGAAGGCTCCTCCGATGGACCCGAAGATGTGGAAGAAACCCTAAGAGATTTCTTAGAACGGGAATTGGGTTTCCACGATGCAAGAAGCGCTGAAATTCAAAGAGTCCATAGGAGCGGAAAAAGCAAGAATGGAAAGCCTCGGCCAATCCTGGCCCGTTTTCTGAGATACAAGGATGTCCAAAAAATATTTTCCCTCGGGCACCGATTAAGAGAAACCGACTTCCAAATGTTCCGCGACTATCCTGCAGAAATTGTCAGACGACGTAAAGAGCAGATGAAGACCTTCAAAGAGGCCAGAAGAAACAACATCCCTGCATCCTTCAGTCTATCGGAACCAGATAAGTTATTTATTAGAGGTCGATTATGGCCTGTAGGAAAAAAACTGGTCATTAATTCTGAGACTCTCTAGATTGATTTCGTAAACGTATTACGGGGACAAACTTGTCATTATTACTAGTTTTTTTTGCGGCTAGTTACCCGTTAGAGATGCAAAGTGATCACCCAGCAAGAAGGGAATATTTTAACTTCGTCTTTATGTTTTTTTCGTTTATTTTTCTATTTTGCTTTACTTTCCGTGCTCTGAAATATCTTTATTTTATACCTTTTAGTGCTAAACCGATACTCTATCTCTTGTGCAAAAATGGCATAATTTCTCATGCTATTATGCTTTGGGTGAAAGATGTCAGATTCTTTTCTCACCACAGCAACAAAAGAATTCGACATTACAATTGGTTCAATTAATGCTAGGGGTTTGGGAGACAGAATCAAGCGACGGGAATTATTTAATTGGCTGCGGAAAAAACAAATGGCAATGTATTTTATTCAAGAAGCCCATTGTACTGAAAATAATATGCATGATTGGCGAGCTGAGTGGGGTTATCAGGCCCTTTTCAGCTGCTGCTCCAGCAAAAAGGCAGGCGTTATCATATTGTTTAACAATACTTTCACCTTTCAACTCTCGAGAGCATACTGCGACCCAGGGGGACGCTTTATAATCTGTGACTTGATTACAAACGGGAAACAATTAACCTTCGTAAATTTATACGCTCCAAACAATGACGATCCAATTTTTTTTACCTCAATCTTTGAACGTTTAGCAGATTTTAAGTGCGATGAGGTCATAATTGGCGGGGATTATAATTTAGTACTGGATGTTGAGAAAGATAAAAAGGGCGGCCTTGCAAAAACCCACAAAAAATCGTTGGAAGTCATAAATAGCTACTGCGAAGACTTGGACCTAATTGATGTCTGGAGAATACAAAATCCTGATCAAAGAAGATTTACATGGAGACAAAAGAACCCTGAAATACATTGCAGACTTGATTTTTTTCTTGTAAGTCAATGCACATCTTGCAACTCAATCAATACAGACATCGTCCCTGGTTATAAGACAGATCACTCACTGATCACATTGCAAATATCGACGCATAACAACATGAGAGGACGAGGTTTCTGGAAACTAAATACCTCATTCCTAAAGGACGAAGAATATATAAAGAAAATACAAATAATTATAACCCAAACTAAAGATGAATATGCACAAGATAACACTGTCACTCCAAATTTACTGTGGGAAATGATCAAAATGAAAATTAGAGAGACATCAATTGAGTACGGTAGAATAAATAAGAGAAAGCTTTTTCAAAAACAAGATGATATAGAAAAAAACATCAAAATCCTAGAGGAGCAGACCGCTAACATCGATGTAAAAGACTGCCCAAATGTATGGTCAGAGTTGGAAAAGGAAAAACGGGAACTTGAAACCATAATTGAATACCAGACAAAAGGGGCTATTTTAAGATCTAAATCGCGATGGTACAATGAGGGCGAAAAAAACACTAAATACTTTCTAAACTTAGAGAAGAGACACTGCAAACAAGGAACGATCACCCAGTTGAAAGGCAATGACAAAGTCTTAATTCAATCGGACAAAGAAATTTTACATGAGTGCGAGGCTTTTTATGAAAATCTGTACGGCTCAAAAGTACAAGTTAACGATTACCCGCAAGATTTCTTTCCAGCTACACGAGAAGTATTGAGTGAAGAAAGTAAACAGCATTGCGAAGGTCTTTTAAGTTTTAAAGAGTGTTTGGAAGCGGTAAACGGTATGGCCACAGAAAAAACACCTGGTACGGATGGCCTGCCATGTGAATTTTATAAAGTCTTTTGGAAAGACATAGGTGAAACACTAACAGAGGCCCTAAACTTCTCTTATCAAACAGGAAAACTCGCGGTGTCACAAAGGCGAGGAATTGTCAAGCTTATACCAAAGAAGGACGCAGATCCCAACTTAATTAAAAATTGGCGCCCTTTGACACTATTAAACTGCGATTATAAGATTGCATCAAAGGCCATAGCAAATCGAATTAAGACAGTCTTGCCGGAACTTATATCAGAAGATCAGTCAGGGTTCATTAAAAATAGGTGCATAAGTGACAATATACGCATGTTAGATAGCGTCATTAAGTATACAGAAAGCAAAGGACTACCCGGTCTACTTCTTTTCCTCGATTTCGAAAAAGCTTTTGACACTCTAGAGTGGTCTTTCATAAATCAAACTTTACAGCATTTTGGCTTTGGCCCCTCACTGTTAAACTGGTTTGGATTATTTTACTGCAACATTGAAAGTTGCATACTAAACAACGGATGGGCAAGCAATTTCTTTGATTTAAGTCGAGGTGTTAGACAAGGCTGCCCCTTATCGCCTTATCTCTTCATACTATCCGTAGAAATACTTGCTGAAGCTATTCGCAACAAAAGAGAAATAAAGGGCATCAAGATCCAAAACACTGAAGTTAAAGTAAGTCAATATGCTGATGACACAACACTTATTTTGGATGGAACTGAAGAATCAGTAAGAGCGTCACTGCTACTGATAGAAGCATTTGGCGACATATCTGGCCTAAGGCTAAACAATGAGAAAACAGAGGCCTTGTGGATAGGTTGTAAAAGAAATTGCGACCTAAAACTCTGCCAGGAAAAAAAATTTAAATGGCAAAAGGAAAAGGTCAAAGCTCTAGGCGTGTGGCTCTCTACAAATCACCAGATAACAATCTCTCTCAATTATAACGAGAAGTTAGCGAAAATCAAAACTATCTTGGGATGCTGGAAATTTAGAAGACTCAGCTTATTAGGGAAAATAACAGTACTAAAAAGCCTTGTAGCATCCCAACTGGTCTATATACTTACACCTTTACAAACAAATCACCAAGTAATAAAAGAAATCAACAAGCTTTTTTTCAATTTTTTATGGAATGATAAAAAGGATAAAATTAAACGCTCGGTCATGATCAATGACTACCCAGAAGGAGGACTAAACATGATCGACATTAGCTCTTTTAATAAATCACTCAAGGCTACCTGGATTAAAAAATATCTAGATTCAGGAAACCATGGAAAATGGAAAAACTTCTTTAACCTGGAGCTGAGAAAATACGGAGGAAGTACCTTTTTTGAATTAGGAAATCTTAACAGGAAGGATATTGATAAGCTAAGGATAGAGGACACTTTTGTCAAAGAAATTGTAGAAATTTGGTCCGACTCTTTCTTTGAGAAGAGAATAGTATCAAAAGATCATTTTCTATCACTACCTCTATTACAAAATTCTTTAATAAGAATAAATAACGCACCAGTTTTCTGCAATGATTGGCTTACAATGGGTGTAACACAAATCAAACATCTTATGGACGATAATTCCCTCACCTTCCTTTCCCTCGAGCATTTTCAGAATAGATATAATATTCGAGTAAAACCGTTAATGTTTTTCGGAATAGTCTCAGCCGTGAAATCTTTGCAACGGCAAATCCCAGGAACACACCAGCGGTATGAAAGTTCTTTTAATACATTTCTCAAAAGCCGAAAACCATCTAGAATTGTTTACAAACAATTAATAGCAAATAAAAGTGAAAAACCAATATCTTGTACAGACAAATGGCATAAAGAGATCTGCTCTTCGACCGATAAAACTGTCAACTGGAGAAACGTTTTTCAAGTGGCAAACGCTTGTACAACGAGCTCAAAACTAATTGATTTTAATTTCAGATTTTTACATAGGCTTTTGCCAACCAACAGCTATCTGCAAAAAATAGGGGTTAAAGAGGACGAAAAATGTACTTTTTGCCATGGCGAGAAAGAGGATTTGATGCATCTATTCTGGAAATGCCAAAAAACCAAACCTTTTTGGGATAATTTCTCGATATGGCTCCAGTCGTGCCAGATCCTCCAACCAGGCAATTACTTAGACATAACCACCGCCTTGGGCCTTACGCCAGACGGCTCTTCGTTTAAGCTCCATATAAATTTCTGCTGCCTTATAGCTAAGAATTTTATCTGGATATGCAGATGGAAGGAATGTTATCCAAATCAGAACAATTTCTTGCTTCATTTGAGACACTTATATCAATTAGAAAATAAGACACCAAGCAATATAAAAAAATGGAAACCTTTCTTTTCCTCGCTGAATCTTGTCTCCTAAGTCCAAAAATGTTGTAGTTTTATCAAGAATAGTTATTAAAAAATACTTTTCACCACAAAGAAACCAGACATGAAAAATTAATTATAAACTACACTAAAAGTTATATGGAATTAGCACTGTTGTACACTAGTTTATATTTGTAAGTACTGCCCTGTAAATGTGTAAATTCGCTACTTTTTATTCAGTTATTTGTTTATCTATTTTTTTTTCTTTTTTCAATTTATTCCGTGTAATTTTCTTTTTCTTTTTTGTTTTTTACTTGTAATAAAGTAATAATAATAATAATAAAAAAAAAAAAATATGATGGAAAATTTCACACGTTTTATGAAGAAGAAATAGCTGACTTTCTGCCTAAAGACATCGCAAGAACAGCAGCCTCATCAAATAATTGCAAAAAAAACTCAAAAAGGTGTTCATTTTCCCGATTCCAAAACCTTTTGATAAAAGACAAAGCTCTTTGCTAAATTTTCCCAAGTTCACTGTACAGGTTCTTGTACTGTACTGTTCCCAATTCAAAGTGTGCCAGGACATTCATTTAATGAACAAAGCCATATTCACCTGGGAGATTGTTAACAGTCAAAGGCTGCCCATATCAACTTTGCTGGCAATTCATTGAAGTTAACAAACTGGGAAAAATTTTAAGAGTTAACCAACTTCAGATCATTGTAGATCTACATATTAATGTTTTAATCCCTACAGCAATGATTACACTACCACTACACAAATTTTGATGTTGTTTTCTTTAAATTTTGTTGACAATAATAATATGGTAGAACCGATCCAGCTCAAAAATATTCTAGAGAAAGAGTTGTGTGATTTGTAAGGTTCTTTAACTCCATGAAATTGAACAGTATCGCTCTTAAAATATCTTATTTGTAACTTCCTTTAAGGCAAGACCTCATGCCTTTGCTTCCAACCTACCTGCAACATAGATGCTTGTACCCCACGATACAGTTTGAATATAAGAGCGAGAACATACACTGCTGGTAACAAGAAACATTGCAAGTCTTAACTGCCCAGCATGCATGCCATGTTGAACTTGAGTCAACTTAGCAGGCATGCAATTGGTATATGGGCCTTTTTTTTGCTGATAACTTTTGTTCTCATATCAGAACAGTAGTGAACTTAGCCAACAGGATGGGAGAGGAAAGGAGATGGCAAACCTTGGGTGACAAGAGTGACAATAATTTTTTTTTATTAAAAAACTTTCTGCCAAACTTCACCCTCTTTTAAACAGATCTTCTTGTAAAAGACCAGAAAGCATTAACGGGAAGTGAAGATCACAACAAAACATGCAAGTAATGACCATGTCAAGTTTGTAACACACAGGCGTTCTGCCATCCTGTTCTTTCTGCCTTCCTGTTGCATAAACTCATCGCTGGCAGTATCGCCTACTATGTCACAGGCAGCTTGGTGGCATATGAGAACCAGGCTTAAGGATTTTTTTTTCTCGTCCCAAGCCTCTCAGTAATATTATTCAAAAGCTTTGGCTATACTACAAAAAATTTGATGCTGATAACTGCAGTGGTAGGGGTGGGGGTGCTATGATAGGAAAACAAGTGCTGATCAAGCTTGGTCAACAACAGTTCTCTTGAATTTGTCATGACAGAAACTACCCATCATTATTTACAATGGTACAGGTGTGGTGGTGCAAACACTTGCCATAAAAATACAGTGGTCTACTTTAAACAACATCAGGCTGGTTGGGAAAGCTCTTGTACATGTAACAACAGTCTGCGAACATTGGTTTCGTTGTATTTATAGGCATTTCCAGAGACAACACAAATATCACAGGCTTGTATATAGTTACTGAGGTTTCCGACTACGCCTTTGTTCAATTTCTGATGCTTTTGCTTTCATTTCTTCAGCCTGTAGAGCATACCGTTCTCTTATGTATCTGAATGCATGTGCATTGGCATAAGGTAGGCCTGTTATAGGATCATGATATCTGGCTGGTAATCCTGTGACAGGACAATAAGTCTTGTGAGGAACTTTAGGTTTTTTGGTTGGGAAATATGCAGCAGGAAAATTCTTTGCATCAGTAAAAATTAGAAAATTTCTGCAGCATCGCTTGGTTGCATCTACATTAACTTCATCATCTTCATTGTCATCAACTTTCACCACTGGTTCTGTAACTTCCAAGACTGGCATTGACAGCGAGTGGAAGCGGATAACAGGACCTTTGAAAGCCACTTTCTGTATTTTGGTCTTCTTCTTGTCCGCTTCCAACTGTTGATAAGCTTGTAGGGAAGCAACATTTTCTTCCTCTGTTATTTTGGCTTCCGCCAGGAGTTCCTCTTGAGTCAGGCGCCTCATATTCACAAACCTCTTCGGCTGTTTTTGCTTTAACAGTGTTTTCTTCTCTTTTTCTTGTTTGAAACGATTCTTTGTGGCCTGAGCACGCTCCACTGTTAGAGCACGGGTTGACTTTCTAACTCCCTCGCGAGGTTCTTCCTCGAACACTCTCCGTTTTTTCACTTCCGCATCCTTATTTGCGGCCTTTGATGTGCCTGATTCTTTCTTTGGAGCTTTATAAGGCTTGATTATCTGCTTTTTTCTCTTTCGTTTAGGTTCGTCATCTCCCTGGTCATCAATCACTTCGTCCGTCTCAGAAAAGCTGAAATCAGAATCCACAACATCAACGTCTTCGTCTTCTGTTTCGTATTTTTCATCTCCCGACTCTTCTTCGAACCCTCCAAAAGCTGTTTTATAGAATTCGTCAACGTCTTGTTCATCTTCAATGAGTTTAGACATCAAGTTTCCCGCATTTCGCCGAGTTTCTCGACCTTTGATAAGACTCTCCACTTTGTCCGCCATTTTTGAAACAGCAAATGAAGTTGAGCCCGTGATCCAAGCGAGCTAACAACAACAAGGGTAAGGCTCGGTAAGGCTAGGGATGGATGGGAGAAAGGTAATTTTTACATCCTATTTCTCTAGAAAATACTAGGAAAAAAGTAATTTTAATGGTAGAAAATGAACAAAGGGAAGGATAAATAAAAAATTATTTCCAATAATGTATCAAGTTTTCTTAATCCGTTTTCTAAAAAAACCAGCTCATTTGGTTAACCTTATCACTCCCTCCTCCCTCACATAAAACTTTTCCGACCACCTGAGACTTCAATGAATGCTGGGAATGACTCAGGAAAAGAAAGAAGCAACATGGCGACCATGAACGTTCCTTGGTTTACAGATCGTCTTTGGGCTAATGGCCCGTCTCCAGGTAGTTTTTACAATTTCCCTGGAAATCAGAATAGTTACAAAACAGCTGAACAGATTTCTCCCGCAAAAAGGACCATGTAAGTGTTCTTTCGGTTTTTATTTTAGAGCTTCTAAACCTAAAACATGCTGTCAGGCTAAACATTTTTTCTTGAACGATACACATGTAGATTCTACAACAATGACAATGCCACTTGCTTCCGTTTATATAATCAAAATGGCATGCTAGCAATTGCTAGAATCTTTCTTGTGTTCTTAGTTTTAAAACTCAAGAATATTTTTTTATTTGACTCATTGGCTGTAAAAAAAGATTGAGAGACTGTGTGTGAGTTGAGTCTGCTAGACATCACTTACAGTACAGAATTCTTTGTTGTTTTATTCCCAGGTATCCTACAACCACTGGTACATCTGTTCTTGGTTTGAAATTTAATGATGGAGTTATCATGGCCGCAGATACCTTGGGTTAGTAAAAACTCACTAAAGAGATTAATTGTGTGATTCCATAAAATATCCATGCCCACCCCTACCCCACGGATGGTTCTTCGGATAAGACCTCCCCACCCCATCAGAATTTATATTCCAGTTGGGTCATGTATAACCACCACCTCCAAGGAATTTCCTATTTTCCTTTTCATGGCCTTAATTTCCGGCACTTAGCGATTATCACCCTCTGAGACACAGGGGCCATCAGTCGGGCTGGAAGAATAGGTGTGACGAAAGTTTTCAAGCACGTGCGGAAAAGCCCCTGGGTACTGACTCTCATCAGACCATTTCCAGACGGTCAAGCGAATGCTGGCTCCTGATTGGGCACAAAAAATGCTTTGTATTATGGTGCCCAATTGGCGAACAGCATCTCCTGAGTCTTTTTCGTTAGTTCGTACATGACGGCTATTGACTTGATCATGGCTTGTCTGTCTCATGCACCAAAGAAATGCGCGCAGTCAGGAAACTTTCAGTTTGATACAAACTCCCCATTTCAATATTGTTTACCCGAAAACTAAAGACACTTTTCCAATAGCCTGCATAGCATGGCAGTTTTTCCACGCGGTTTATCTGCCCTTGCCCACCTTTATTTACTTTGCGCACGGCAAAGAAATGTACAAAAAAGTGTGAGGTTTTTTAGGTCTTGTTTTGCCATGTCAAGCTATTGCTTTTTTGACTTTCTCGTGCAAATTGAATTGCTCCTGCTGATAGCATCTGAAATGTTTTTTCGACTCATCGGTAGTTCCTTCATTTTTGATTAGGTGAGTAGAAAATGAATGTTTCCCTTCCATGAACAAGCTTGGTGAACAACCCTTGGTAGTGTGGCGAGAAGCCATCATGTATCGTCAATGGTTCATATGTTCCCTTCTAGTCCTTCTAGTCCTTCCCCACTGCAATAATTTTTTTTCCTAGTGTGTAGTTAATTTTTCTCTTATGTAATTTTCTTTTTGCAGTGAAAATGGAATAAATAAAAAAAATAAAATAAAATAAAAAACTCATGAAAAGAACTCAGGAGAAACTGTTTGCAGATAGGTCACAATAATACAAAGCATTTTTTGTGCCCAATCAGGAGCCAGCATCCGCTTGACCGTTTGGAAATGTTCTGGTGTGAGTCGGTACCCAGGGGCTCTTCTGCTTGTGCTTGAAAACTTTTGTTGTGCCTTTTTTCCAGGCCCGACTGCCCCTGGGTCTCCGAGGATGAGAGATTATCGACCTTTTACAGCTTAAGATTAGCTGTTCTCATTTTAAGACGCAATTTTTTATAATCTTTGATCTATTTGTAATCTTACAAGGCAATATGTATTTCTTACACAGTTAGACACAGTTTCTCTTTTTTATTAGTCAGTTGGGCGAAATGCGCAAGGCATGGAAACAGAGATTAATAATATTATGTCATCTCAAGGAAACATTATTTTACAGCATAACTTCAACTTTGAATAAAAATAAAACTATGTGAACATTTTCAAATTTCAAAACAAATCTACTAAAAACTAACTTACAGACAAAGTTTATCGGTAAAGTTGATTTCTTATACTGTAATTAAGTTTCACTATGTACATGTCCAGTCTAAGTCATTTACAGCATAACTTTAAAGTTAACTATTGATTTAACATTGAACTATGTGCTGATATTTGAATTTCAAAACGGATCTACTAAAAACTAACTTACAAACCAAATTTATTATTGAATGTGCAGCCTCGGGTCCTAAAGTCACCACAAAGTTGATGTTTATAATTAAGTTGAACTTATGCATAACTTATGCAATTTGTGCCTTTCACGTCTCCCTCATTCCATGAAACCTCCACCATTTGACCGACTGCAAAAACCTGTTTTCTTTCCATTGGTTCTAATTGCTCTCTCAGTTTCACCAGTACTCTTCTTTCCCTGTGCAGACATTCTTTAACCTTTGTTTTTTCTGCATGCTTAGAACTAGACCCTTTCTTTCTTTACTGTCAGAGTCTTAGCATTCTTGCATAGATTTCTGTCATTTTGTGTTTTTGTAAATTTTTCAAGTTCACCAATTCTCTGCTGCAACATTTCTTTCTTCTCTGCAACAACAGGAAAGTACTATTTCTACAAAAGGACTTTTCAATAAAATAAACTTAATCTTTCGTAAATTTTTAAGGTCCTTGCTTTCTCTATAATTTTGCACTTTTAAAGTTCTAGTTTATAGGTCAACTTTATGGGAAATAAAAAAATGAATGAATTAACTTCCGTTGTAGCATCATGCTGTCTTCCAGTAGGCATGAGAACCTAGGGGTCTCAGTATTAACTGCTACAGTCAGCCATCTTGATTTTGTCTCGTGCATACACAGTGTGTGCAAAAATGAAGTGACTGTTTGTTATCAGAGAGATGCATGGCGAACTCCCGGCAAAGAAGAAGCTGTTTGAGACAAACAACTTCAAGTTTTTTCTTGAAAGGACATCTATTTCTAGTTTTTGTTGTGCTACAAATCAAAATAATGCACATACATGTAAGTATGTCTCATACAATTGATCTTGTCTTTTACAACCCTGTCGAAACTTCTTCTTGTGGGAAACCCCCATAACCCTTGGAAATTTCTACCCTGTAGCCTCCCCTCCACCTCCTAGGAATTTCCATTGACCATCAGGGGGGGTATGGATATTTTCTGGAATCACACATTCAGTAAAGCTCCCACAGTCATGCACTCCCTCAGTCCTGTACTCGGCTACAGTCAAGATGTCAAATAACTAGTGTGCTTTATATAGAATTAGGTGTACTGGTGCTCCGCAGTCCTGCCTTCAATGTCAGAGTTTGTTGTACAAATCAGACTACTGCGGGACTGCAGGAGCAGTTGTTTGAATTGGATATTTAGTGGGGCAGGTATTCTGCAATCTAGCTGAATTAATTCCTTTATGGGTTTGCCTCATTGAAAACCCATGCCTGTATCTGTAAAGACACAGGTTATATTGACTTTTATGCAAGCTTCATGCTGGTATTTTACTGACCTTCAAAGCATTGTGCTCCAGCCATGTATCCCTAGCAACTTATATTGCTGGTTTTCAGTGTCACACCATTCAAAACAGATCAAAATATAAATCAAAACCATTCAACAGATAAATGCCAGAATCAGGGAAATGAAAGGAGGTAAATATGCAAAGACCCAGGCCAAAATTCAGGTCAGAGCAATATTTCATATGCGAGATATCTGGAGAAATGTTTTACCCAAATTTCTAGAGCTTTGCATGGAGAGGCCATGCTTGTGCCCACTCAGATGGGCCCCAACATGGTGGCAGAAAGCAACAGATACATCTGTCACTGAGTTTTGCTACAAAAGTGTGAACTGATGTCTCAAGGAACTGGTAATATTTAAATTATACTTTTTCTAATTCATGAACTGTTCAGATGGCAAAATTCTCTTCTCGGCCATCATGTAATTGCCTATAACATACTCTATAACAAAACTAAAAACCCTTTTGAAACAAAAATTTGTACATGTATGAATAGTAGTCAGCCGCTCTAATACTTCATGAAATTAAGATCTAAGTAGGATCGCTTGTTTTATAGCTTGAACTGTAGACTTGAGATGTCATGTGAAAACCAACCATACAGTTATGTTTGCTTGTCTTAGGCTGGAAATGAAATCTTAGTTTTTGCACAAAATGTAAGTGTTGAGGATCCTTCATGTAGATTAGCCTGCTTCCAAGCTCTCCATTTATGGCAAGCAAAGGTGAGCCATAAGAGAATGCATGAGCAAGTAGTGAAGCCATGAGGGGCAGAGGAAAGGAGAGCTTGCAATGACCTCTATTATTTTCATTTCTGCTTCAGCCAGACAAAGCGAAATACCATTGGTTGGAAAATGATGCACCATCAATTAATTTTGATTGATGACGTTGCTGGCTGACCTGCCATATAATTATGCCTGCCGTACATTTACATGTAGAAACACAATACTTACAGAAATCAGAAGTATTATGATTACTCCTTTCTCTGGAAAGCAACGAGATCACTCTCTTCTTCTGTGATCAGTGAACAATTTCTGAAGACTATGTGGGTGTATTTTTTCTTTATTAGTTCTTTTGAGTCTTGTTAATTTCTTCGTAGAGCACAGCCTTGCTTCAACACTTTCTCCCCATTAATTGTTTTTCCTTGATGTAAGTAAGGACGGCAAATCATCGCACTTTTTAGCAAAACTGAAAAATGAAAAGAAAAAAGAAAAGGAAAGCACGTATTGTTGATTTTCTTTTTGTATAATTTTTTACATTGGAGTAAATTCAGTAAGTTCATTTTGGCTTTACTTGTAAGTTTAGTGTAGTGTTGTACAACTCCTTCTTCACTACTCTATTTTTAGGCTCATATGGATCTCTTGCAAGATTTCGTGAGGTTTCAAGGCTCATGGCTGTTGGTGATAACACAGTAATAGGTGGTTCAGGAGATTATGCTGATTTTCAATACCTCAAATCAGAACTGGAACAAAAAGTGTAAGTCTTCTATGAAAGTTGAATTTCTTTTTGTACCACCATCTCAACTTCAAGAGGAACTAATGTACATGTAAGCCTGCAAACAATTATGTATAACAGTACTCTAAATTTTTCTGCAGTACATGTAATTTTTAACTGCTTAAAATGAGAGTTAACAAGTGAATGGTATTGGTACATGTACCCTGAATGCCTTTTGTCAACTACTAAAAATTCAAAATAATGTCCTCCTCACCACTGCAATTATTTGGTTTACGATTAAATACAAGTATTGTCCTGAGTGGTCTATATTTGTTGTTTTTCCATAATCAATTGAATTCTTCTAAAGTGGGATTTTTATTTTCATTTGTTTTTTTTTCTATTATAATTATTTTTGTATTTAGCCTGCGTAGCAGGCACTTGCAAGTAATGGGCGCAAGAAAGAACTGGCTGTGCAAGAGAGACACGTGAGAAGAGAGGGAGTGCCTGCCTGCCACCAGTCCAATTACCTGGCAGCCGCCTTATGATCTGCCAAAAATTTTAACAATAATATTGTTGTCACACAAGCAAAGCATGCCAAAGCATTGTGCATTTATATCCTTGGTCTATCTGATGTAAACATCAGCAAGATTATCTGACCAATAAACTGACAGTAAACGCAGCATTAAATCGTTTTTAACCAAAGGCACAATAAATATAAAAAATCAGAGTCAAAAATGGATATTGTTTAAAGAATGCATGCTGTGTATTTTAAAAAGCTAAACATTGTTTTCTGAGATTACAAAGTTACAACTGTGCAGACACTAAAGATCACTGCATACCCCAGAAATGACCATTGGAGCAGACATGTCTCACTAAATGGACCTAAACTTCAGAGCACAAACTGTACCGAGACATTTTTATAGGCTGCAATAATGAGAAATTAAAATGAGACATCAGGTCACCTTCTAGCAAACAATAACAGGGTGCTATTTCTGAATGAGAAGTGTTCCTGGAAATAGAAAAAAAATATCTTGTACATTTGCATAAAGAACTGAAGCCAGCCACTTTTTAAGGTTTGAAATTTTGCACTTTATAACTTTTGCCTTTAGTTTTCATGGTGTGTCAGTATTCAATATTCGTTACTGTAAATGAGGCTACCAGCTGGTAGAAATCTCATTCTTTAATCTGAAAGTGAAATTTTGACTCCAATACTGCAATCCATTCTAAATGAAATGTTTTCCTAACTAAAGAGTGGAACTTGGCACTTGCCAAAAGGCCATTTGCGCTAAGAGGTCATGTGACATCATTTTGTGAAAATGAAAGTTATATGATTTTGCCTTCTAAAAACCATTAGTGGGTCATACTGTAAACAAAATAAAATGAGTAAGTTCATAGCTGGTCACGTGACAAGAATGTGATTTTTAGCAATATGAATTACCTCTTTCTGAACAGAAATTTTGCACTTAAACTTCAAGGAAATTGTTGAAAAGATGATGTGGTAATGTTTTCGGCACATCTGAGCATAACTATCAAACATTTAACGAGATACAACCAAAATGTAGTTTTGGGTGCCATGTTGGAGGGCCAGAGTATGCCTTCCAACATGTTGCCCTATACAAATCATAAGTTACTTTGTTGAAAAATCAATCTGCCATAAAATGTCTCCCTTAAATGCGTTTCCTCTCAAATTTCAGGTGTAAGATCATTTTTATGTAGTCCGTCAATTTGGGCATCAGCAAGATTCCAACTCATTGTTTAAAGGAAGCATTGGTCACGTGACCTCTTGGTTCAAGTGGCCTATTGCAACTATAATGGATGTCAAACTTTAAATGTTTGGTAGCAAAACATGTCACAATGTAAAGGAAGAGCGCACAGGTCATGAAAATAGTAGACAAAAATAGCCTTCACTACACATGTGCCAGCTTTCCATAGATTTTAAATAGTTATCATGGGGCACAGGGATTTGCTCTCTTTAGCTCATTCTCTCTTGGTACATGTAGTATTATTGTTATTGTATCTTAGGTATGACCAGGAAATCTTTTCCCATTACATCAACATACAGTTGTAACCTTAGGGATTCTTTTCAGTTGAATTGAAGGGCTCTATGCAAAATTATTATTGTCTTAACCCATGCCTACTTTTTACACCCTTGCAGTATTGATGATGCTTGTTTGAATGATGGACATGGTTATACACCAAAGTCAATATATTCTTGGTTGACAAGAGTCATGTACTACAGGTAAAGGGAACTTTTCTATTACTTGTTTTTACTTACTACTCTATCATAACCACTACACAAGAACTAGCAGATGTCTTGCAAGATTTACAGTTGAGTGTTTGTTGTACCAAGATTTTTTAGAGTCTTGCTGATAATTATGTTTCTCCACCTCTGAGGGGCACCATCGTGATAGCCTCAAACTAATAGAAAATTTTGTTATTGTGTTTTTATATAAAAATCAGCTGTCATAACTCAAGAGCTTATAAACATTGAAATTAATTCTTATTTCAATACAAGGAGTGTTTAGAAAGCAAAAAAACTTGAGAGCACAGCCATTTCTTTATGTGTACAGTGTATGTGACCATTTTAGTGTTGTCGACACAAAGGCCCCTGAATTCAATATGATAAAAAAGAGATTCTCATCAAACTGAAACTGTGTAAAAAGATAAGTCTTCATATGTTCAAACATAATGAAACCACTGTACAGACTGACTGATACAGTGCAGTTATTACTGTAAAATTTGATTATGTCACAATACAAACCAGCGCTTTTTATCAAACAAATACAGTTGTATATGTACAAATTAACATTATTATCAGTTTTTCATTAGGTTGTTTTTTAAAATTAATATTTTTATTCCGCATAGGCGTACACGCTTTAATCCTTTGTGGAATCAGATTGTTGTGGGTGGTGTCCACAATGGTGAAAGGTGAGATTAGCTCATAAGGTATTGTAATTTACAACTGTACTTAATAATGACCTTAAGTTACAATGTGCATCATAAACTTGTTAACTTGATAAGCCTCAGAGTTGTTTATTTCTTGTTGTATGCCCTTAAGTTTTCTAGGTTATGTTGACAAGATTGGTGTTGCTTTTGAGGCACCAACAATATCCACAGGATTTGGAGCTTACCTGGCACAGGTGAGCATAGTTTTTTTAAAAAAAAATGTTTGTAGCCTTTTCCTTGATCTTTGGCCACCCAAAATCAAACTAGAGAAGAAGTCGTAAGTCCAGAGTGGGTCACTAGTGCAGTAAGAGGGACTCAATTAGATATAGCATCAGTGAAACCCCAGCCAGACCAACACTCAGGATCTTTAAACAACTGAGGAGAATGGACTGTCTATGTTCTGACTTCTACAAATTGTTAGACATTCTACTCTTTCAGATGAGGACAAAAAATTAGAGGTATTTTCTCACAGCTCTTTCACAGTTCTGATTCGTGTGTGATATTATTGAGACACACTGTTGTTCCTAAAGAGTACAGAACATTCAGTGACTGTATTACCCAGGTGGCCATAAGGCAGGGTTTTGTTGTAGACACATTTGATGTGGGCAACCTTTCATGGGCTGGGTGGGTTATGATACATGCAGCTGATACATTTTGTACAGAAGTCCTGTTTCTTCCCCTGTGACTGTGACAGACTTTCTGTAAATAAGTGATTAAATAGATAGATTTACAACAGAGTCAACAGTCCCTTTCTAAATGGAGATGGGGGTAAATTCGACCCTCACTGATCTGGACTAGGCCGCCGATCTGGTCGCAATTCACATAGCATGTTCAATCCACCGTAATCAAGGCTTTAACAGAGTTGAAAGCTCATACATTTCCTCACAATGTAGTGAAGCTTGACACGAAGTCCCAAATTTATCATGCAGAAGAGGTCACATCATGGTATTATCATGTAATTCTTCTTTTAAGGCCTTTACGGAGATTTTCAATGTAGCTTGTCTTGTTATACTCAGCCAATTCTTCGTGATGCCTTTGAGAAGAACCCTGGCATGTCTCTTGATCAGGCACGACAAGTGATAGTCAACTGTCTACGAGTTTTGTTTTACAGAGATGCGAGATCTCTCAACAAGGTGCGTACGGTTATCATTCGTTTGCACATGTCATGTCATTAGGGCTTATTCCTTCGGCAGATACATGTACCAACAGTGCTTGTGTACCTGTACTCCTAACAAGATCCTGATTAAGATGTTCATGTATTGTCACTTTTTTCTTCAAAATTCTCTACCACTGAACCACAGAGTATCCAGTCTCTTGTATTTTTTCCCAACTAAGTAGCTGAATTCTTATACAGTCGAACCTCCCTAGTACGGACACCGAAGGGACAGAGCAAAATGTCCGTATTAGAGAGGTGTCCGTATAAAAGAGGTCACTGCGATGACGTCACTTTTATGACTAAAACCAGGCTCACACTCGTCTTTAAACTGCATTTAAGTTTATTAATTCACAGTATAAAGACACTGTCTTTCAGTAGCATACAACATTGTACATATCAGCTACATACCTAGTCATAGACAAATCACTGTTTTAAGACGAAACGAGCTACAACGCAGTGCTGCATGTTAAAGGTTGTAACGTAAAGCACAATTCTGAAAGCTGTTTTGCAAATGCAGTAAACAGTAACTATAGTACAAAATGTAATAGAAAAGATCTTTATGCTATCTGTAGTTATTCAAGCTTTAAAAAAGTCGGTGATGTTCCTCTGTATACCTTTTGCAAATTAATTGTTTGGTATACAGCGACTTGGCTTTTGAAGTCACCTTGCATAGCTCATCAGCCAGACTTGACGGGATTTAAGCCGTCTTTGCTAAAAATTGATCTTTGAGGCACTGCAATAGCCAATCAGATTGGTTACTGGTAGTTTCGATACAAAGTCGTCTTTCAATACCATTCGTTTCGACACAAGTTTTTTTTTAGCATGAAGTAAAGTTCCTTGCAAGAGGGGAGGAGGGTGGTACGGAATATCTGGAACTACACAATTGCAGATATCTGTTCAATTTGAATTTAAAGTTTGCTGGTTTTTAATATTTCAGTATGAAGTTGCTGTTCTCACTAAGGATGGTGCAGTTATTGAACCTGCTACAAGTGCGGACACAAACTGGGACATCGCCCCATTGGTTAAGTATGTTCAAACCTCTTCTTTTTTCCAGATCACTTATGGCATATGTGGGAAAGGAGGGGGGGGGGGGGGAGGGGGTTGGGACGGTCAACAGACAATGTCTTGTCAAGATGATCATTTTTCCGGACAAACGATTTTTGACCGGAAACGTTCACTCTCAATGGATTTGAATGTATTTATTCTAAGTCCTAATTTCCATGTACGTCTTTTCTGCTGGAGGAAATATATTTTTGCTTGTTAAGATATTACGTTTAAAGCTCGTGGTTTAAATCATTATTGTATTGTTTTTAATATTTTGGACATGACTGGTCAAGAAAGAGACTTTACCGAGCTGAGATTCCTCTTGCCGGGCCTTTGAGCCCTGTCTGCATTGTAGAATTATGAATGTTGTTGAAATCCTTCAAGCTACAGTATATATGGATAAAGTTAATCGGGATTGATGAAGTTTAGTAAACTGAAAGGAGCTGTGTCACAAAATTCATCAAAATTCAAACAGTGGGTACTGCCACCAAATTGTGTGAAACAAAAATAACCGCTTAAAAAATACAAAATACAAAAGAAGTCACGGATGGACAAACTGCACCAGCTGTTTTTGAAAGCTTGTTAGTCTAAAAGTTTTTCGAAGTTTATTCTTTTTCTAATGTTTTGTAATTTACCAATAAGTTCCGTTGCAAATAAGCAGGTGTAAATGGCGATATAAGCAAAATGAACCCAGACAGCCGTGAAACAGTCCCTTTAATAAAGTTTTCAACTAAATAGGCCCTTCTCTCAAAATGTATTCGACTTGGCTGAATTGTCCCCAAAGTTTGTCCGCTTTTCTTAAAGCCTTTCCTTAAAACCTACCAATGACCAGACGTGATCACCAGACAAATTAAATTATTATATAGATACTGGTGAAATACCAGGATTTTTCCTTTTACTAAAAAATCATATCTTCATCGCGCGCAGTGAAGATACTATTTTTATCTTTCACGTGTGAGGATATTGGGGTCGCCATGGTTACTAACATTAATTTTGACTTTTTGGAACAGGAATATTAATTAATTATTATTGTCTTTATAACGTAACTTTATATCCGATTTTCAAAACATTTTTTTGACAGGCATTTTGCGATAGTGCACTATTTTGCTGTTTCGAAAATGGATAAAAAAAGTTGTGTTTTAAGTAGAAATTTCATAAGTATCTATAAAATAAACAGAACATTACATGGACGCTTGGGGATACGAATTTTATCTTCGAGTGCTGAAAGTATCTCTCACTCGTTCGCTTCGCTCACTCGTGAGAGATACTTTCAGCACTCGAAGATAAAATTCGTATCCCCGCGCGGCCATGTAATATCCTCTATTACTGAACCTAGTTTTTTTTTTCAACGGTTAAAAATGCGTCGCGGTCGTACCAAGTGGCGTTGACCATTTTCCGTTATCAAACGCTTAGAACGCCCTTTTTAGTAAACTTCCTGAAAGTTGAATTAATAAACGGCGTCGGGGGTATTTATAAAGTGCGTAGTTAAAGCAACCACGGCGACGACAGCGGTGAAAACGGCAGTGAAAACTAAAAATATGAATTTCGTTTTATCAAAGTTTAGACCGCTCCATTTGTCAAATGCAGGTGATTTTTCCTGGAGTTGAATTCCTGAGAACTTTATCCAGTTTAAAAAAATGAAAAGAGAATTCATCCCCGTGTGTTCACGTCCTCCATAAAATGTCGCATAAGGAAGTTCTAGTCGTACAGTGGACGTCAAGGAAATGTACTAACTGAAGCGTGATGCACGTGCAGAGCTGATGTTATCGTTGCCATGGTTGTCGTTGTTGCTTATTAGCTCCCTACTGTATCTTACTATAAACAATGTGGATGTTAATCACAGCTTTAAAGTACTAGTTGGCACAAACGACAACGAAACTGGGTCGTGTTAACTTTCGCAAAGACTTCTGGGACTGTTACTAGGGAAGGCGGGAAAAATTAAACAACAGCTGGCCGGCACGTTCCCAGTAGCGATCCCAGAAACACTTGCGGGATGCATTTCCTCGCCAGTTCCCGCTCTCGTTTCTAAAGTGGCGAATTATGCTTCTTTCTGTCGTTCGACCGCAATCAATCGGTCTGTCGACTCTGTTGATTGCATAACTGACTTCTGTCTTTTCCCTACTTTATTTACAGAGGTTACGAGTAACAGCCCAAATCTTTGGTTATCTTTTATTTAGTGTCGTTAATGTCTAATATCTTGTGCCGGTGTAATATGTGTATGTAAAAACTGAAAATAAAGGATTCCTTCATTCCGGTTTTGAGGTTTTCACTATACTCTTATACTCTGCATGTTCGTTTTTAAGGGTTGAGTGGGTAGAATGAGTTGACAGTGGGCGAACAAAAATTGATTTGTCTTTGAATCGACGTTTTTCGTTTGTTCACTTGAAGCTCAGGTGCTTGATTTATGTTAGATTGCCAAATGACTGGACACGATTTTCCGCATGTTCTAGAGTTCTCATTTTCTACATTCCACTCTTTTCGACACTCCACACCCTGTACTCTGTACTCTGTACGCCTCATTTTCCACCTAACCAATGTAGGCGTATTTTTAGGGCGGGCGGATTAAAGTTGCTCGATTATGATCGTTTTTCCTTGGCAGCCATCTTTAATTTTATGTCATAATAAGGTTCGGATATAATGCGCACTCTGATTGGTTGGAAAAGCGTGCTTTATGAGAGTATAAAACACGGAGCTAAAGCTGTCACGCCATCTGCCAATAGTTTGGTTTGAAAATTAGAAAGTAATGTGTCAGGAATTTAAAGGAGTTTTTAATATAAAACAAATAAAGTAGCCTTGACTGTGCTCTTGTTCTGTTGTAAAGCACGCAGGACGCGGCTAGAGCACTCAAGAAGTAGGAAGAAACACTCGACTACGTCTCCTGTTTCCCCCTACACATCTTTCGTGCTCTAGCCGCTTCCTGCGTACTTTACAACGGAACAGAACACAGTCAAGGCTTCTTAATTGTTAAACAGATGATAAAAATTGGAAGGAGATGAAATACATGTAGCCATTTGGCGCCATGTTTATTAGCGCCAAAATGTCCTGATATCTGGGACTGCTTCACCTAATGCTTATGACTACAAGACTTAACATCACGGATAATAGAAAGACTTTCTATTATCCGTGTTAACATTAAACATGGGAATAGCTTCTTTTTCACTTTTTAACCTATTTCGTGCTGCATTTCGTAAATTTTACGATTTTCTATGAAAAAAGACCACTTTAAAACAAATTGGTAACCTTCTTTATCCCTTTGACGACGGCCAGCGAGTAGCAAAGACTCGCATTTTTCACCAGTTCCTCTGTATTGGACTGGTTTTCGGCCAATTGGCATGGGCATGGCTAAAAATGAGTTTTGCAACATTCAGGGCATATTTTCCGACTTATCGGAACCTTGTTATGTTTGATTTAAATTATTTGTTTCAGTCATTTTCTCGGCGCCACTAGTATTAGTGCTCTAAATACGGTCGAGGGTAAATACGGAAATAATTTTTATTTATTTTATTATTGTCTTTTTCTGTTACGCAGCGTTTTTTTCTTTTTCGCGCATGCACTCAAGCCAAAATATGAACTTCTTTGGCAAAACTATTTACAACGCCAAAATCGTCCTGACATCATGTTCCTGATAATTATTTTCACTGTAGCGTGTTTCTTCCTCAAGAACCAATTCTCTAATAGGCCTGTGCAATGTCATTCGAGACACACCAATCATTGCAGCAATCTTTTGACCACGTAAAACCAAGATCTTTTAGTCCTTTGATTTGATTATGTCCTCACTGATATCACAGTTCCGAGACTCCAAGATGCGAAGGAAAAACACAAATTCGCGGCAAATCCTTTCTGAAAGGGCAAGTAACCGATCTGCAACTTCTAATTCTTCCGTAAAAATACTTTGCCTCAACTCTTCGTAGGGAAGTTCTTCAATAAATCGCGTGAATTCATCGCGCAAAATGCATGTAAAATCGTACCAAATCTGTAAACACTTGTTTCCATATCTCAAACCGCCCTTGGATACCTTGTGATGCCTACACAAAGTAATTTCATGTATATGAGTGAGCCCTGACAATAGTGATAAAGGTTAAGCACTGAAAATACTGATTAGGGTTAATGGTTAGCTTTTATTTTTAGAAAAAACAAGTTTATATTTGCAACATGTTTTATAAATTGCATGACAAGTTTTATATTTTAACAAGTTTGATATATTACGTAACAAGTTATTGCGATTTTTCAACAAGTTTTATATATTTTGTAACAAGTTTTAATTGTGCACTATAATCTTTATATTAAAACTAAGATGTTTTATTCATAAAGCAAAATGTTCTATATATTTAATGTAAAGGTTTACATATGGTAAGAAGTATTTTTGAACGGCATTCCATAAAGGAGAATCTCTCTGCACAAGAGTTTGCTCTCCGTGCGGAATAAAGGGTAGAAATTGCGCTGCAATGCTTTCCCAAATTAGACAAAAACTGAACACGCCAACTGACAATGAACAATTAGTGCGATTGAAAAGAATGAGTAAATCCCCTCATTCCAATCCACTTCTTCATGATTTGGCTCTGTAAATTACTATCCTTGAGAATTTCTAAAAGCATCCTGCTAAAAACGCTAACGAGTTGGGCCCAGCGTGACAAAACCTTGCGGGAAAAAGTCACATTCATGGACACAAAGGAAATCGCTTAGAATTATTCAAATCCAGGAGGCACTTTGGAGAAACTAAAACCCTTAATCAGCCGCAATGAAGAATTTTATATTTCTAAAGGGGTAAAAAAAAATGCATTGGCATCAGAGGGCAAATCATGCCGACCAGAGAAAATCAATATGCGTGTCACGACTCAGTATGAAATACATTTAATAAGCAGCCAAAAGACAGTAATTAACAAAACAAAATCAGAAGGTGAGTCATGTCAAAAAATGGAATTAAGGACGTATTTTGTTTCTTTTCAGACATTCTCTTATATATATTCAAAGTCTAACGAACTCCCACAGAGTCTGAGCCGCCTGTGTAACAGTCGCGCCGAAAGTTAGATAATCCGTCAAAGTCAAATTTTGACACAACAACGGGATACACGTTTAACAAAACTGTCGCTTCCTTGCCGCTCGGTAAAGCTAATTTATATACCAAAACAAAGCCCAATGATTTGTCTTCCACTGCTTTATAATTTGTTTTTTTACCGAGTAGCACGGAACTTGCAGTAAACATAGAGAGTAAACATTACCCACTTTTTCGGCATGTCTTCCAAATGCAAACCAGCGATCTCAACGTCAATAACACCGAATCAGACCATGCCACTGCGATTTTTCGCCAGTTCCAGGACGCTATGTTCTCTAGAGAACACACTATACGACCAAACTAATTTTTGCTCTCTTGGCAGTGGCAGAAAAACCGCAATGCTGTCACTGCCAAAAAGCTGCCATCACTTCAGTTCATCTTAACAACTAAACGTGTCGCGGGCATTTTTGCCTGGGAGCCAATGACGCATTGCCCAAAATCGATCACGTGTCAGTCTTGAAGATCTTCAAGATGCGAGCGTGTTAAGGGCCCATGTTCACCCAAACGGCTTTGCGCGCTTGTGTTTTTGTTTCGAAACGATTCTTTTGTCAAATGCAGTGTTTTGATTGGCTTCCACTTTTGAGGAGCGTTGCGTAACCATACTAAAAACGACTGCGAGGGAGATTAGCTTTTTTCAAAATTGACCGAAGCTTAACAGAGACAGTATAAAAGAGGCCAGTAAGACTTTAATTCTTTTCCAAATGGAGGAAGATATATCGCCGACTTCGTTAAATGTCACCGGAGAAAGCAGTTCAAAATTTAAACTGTTAGTGAATGCGCATGGATGCTTTGTCGAGTCGGATGAACGCAATGAAGGTCATAAAATTACGAAATGTCTATTATGCACCAGGTGAGATTTTCCTGAAGCCCGTTTCGACTGTGAAATGTTTTGATTCCTCAATCTATTATTGTGTGTTAATTCTTAGGAGGCTTAGGTATGTGTTCTCGAAAGAATAAGCGAGAAGTTGTGTTTGCAAAGCCTCGAATCAGCACTGCTTACAGTCTTGTCGCTGTAATCGCCGTGTTATAGTTTCTTTAGGTTGGCTAAGGACTGGTTTGCTAATAATAGTTCTCGCTACTTTAGAGCGATACGCCAGACGATCAGTTTACTTTGAGGATATCACTCGCTTCATAGGTTAAATTAAATAAAGCATTGTTGGGTTTACCTCGGTGTAAGAACCTGTGAACTTTTTCTTTGTTTCGCACCTTTTGTTTTTCTAGGTTCTTTTGTGCTGACTTCTTTGTTTTCTTTGTTTTACGTCACCCGTGAGTCCAACAGGTTCTTACACCGAGGATGAGCCGCATTGTTCATATTAGATTGACTCGCTTGTATTGCTTTCAACTGATTTCAACGGGACCTTTGTTTACAATTGAACATCAACATTCGATGTAGAAGGAACTCGGCAAACACGCTGTCTGTAGAATTTGCAGCCAAGAGCTTCTTTCCCATCTCTCCAGAGATTAAAAGAACGGATCCATGGAGACGAATGTACTTCGGCGACCCCAGTCGATGCGGTCTTCTAACCGTACGTTTCGGTGGCGCCGCCATCGAAAGTACTACAGTGAAACAAACACTCACAGAAACAAAAAGGCTCGATACCAGATCGAAATATCCAGAAAGATGTAAAGAAAAATACAAAAAGCACCTGTTTAGACTTTCTTTTAAACCAAATTTTGCGAACTGTGGAAGATTAACAAGGATTGACAATACACATTGAAGGCAACGATTTTCAACTACGCGAAATGCTTTTTCTTGAGTACAGGGCGCGCAATGCATCTAGGGTGAACATGGGCCTTTAAACGGAAAGGTTTAGCCCAGGCGGTGGGGGGGGGGGGGGGGGGGGGGGAAGAGACGAGGTCTGGGACAGAGAAACGATGTTCTCACAACTTGCAAAGCGATCACCCTGCGTGATGGCCAGCGGATAATTGCAGCTTTTTAACACAGTAAATATAATTTTTTTAGACTTTTTAGAAGCAAGAAGTGAACCGGTAGAGGAAATCAGAAATGCTTAAAAAATTGAAAAAAATAATATAATGCATCTTTGTTTTTTTTGCATATCGTATTTGTCTTTCGGTACTGAAATTATGGGGCAAACTACAACGCAACCGCGTTAGATCTTAACCAACAACAACGCGCTCGATCGATTAACAGGTTACATCGTTTTTGCTGGGTAAGGATAACTTGATGCTGATAAAAGTTACTGGAGAAAGTGTCAAATTTATCGGAAGCAAGTATATTCAGAGAGCTTCATAAATATTAGCTTACAGCTCTACATATCATAATTGAATAAACATTCACACTTTATAACATTTCGCTTCGTTTATTACGATCAGTCAACACCTTCAATCCAAAGTTAAAATTCAAAACGATCCTAATAAACAAACACAACTACTACTGAAAGCTCTGTACCTTGAAGCGACTTTAACTTTCCTAAGATTTGCTGCAAAACACTGCTCGATAGCTCAACTCTTCGGCCGTTCTTAACAGCTGTACGGAGCTATATGTTGCATACTCCAAACTCTGCAGAGGGAAATTGTTTAACAGAAAAAGAAAACCACACACTATGTCTGAAAAGCGACTTAAAATCAACAAATTCCCGAATTACCAAAATATAAAAGTGAGAAACCGTCCCGCCTTCGACCGCCATTTTTTTGTTTCTTCTCAAGACCGTTGATCTATGGATTTGACGTAATGCGCATGATCAGTACACAAATCCGCTGGCAAGACCCTTGCTGATCGCCTTGCAAGTTGTAAGAACATCGTTTCATTTAAGGGAATGTATGGGAAGTAGCTTCCCCCCCTCCCCTCCCGCTGGTTTAGCCAATATTAGACATTAGTAAAATCCAACTAGTGGTCTATCATCAATGCTGCATTCTGATTGGTTGAGCTACTACTAGGCTATATGTTATAGCCTACTAGTAGCGAAAAGCGCGGGCTTTTTGGCGGCAAAAAAGGATTATAGTCTAGCTTTAACTAGCTAAAGTTAATTTTATTCTCGATATTTTTGACCAACTAGTTGGATTTTACTAAAACAATTATTCCTCTCGCCCTCATGGCCTCTGAGTCAATAGCCCATTCGGCCTTCGGCCTCATGGGCTATTGACTCAGAGCCCATTCGGGCTCGAGGAATAATTGTTAATTAGTATAATTACATCGATGATTATCGAAAATAGAGCGCTGTGATTGGCTAGGAGCTTCGCACTATCCCGCTATAATCACCGCGCGGTGATTATAGCATTGAAGGCTAGCAGTTTTCAAAATGGCAGCCAGATTTTTTGATGTTTCGGGGTCGGAAATTGATCAATAATTTATTTTCTCGAATAATCATCAATGTAATTATACTAAAACAATTAGTCGCCTCAGGCGACGTGAATATTGGCGAATAGTCACCTCGACTTCGTCTCGGTGACTACTCGCCGATATTCACGTCGCCTTCGGCGACTAATTGTTAAGTATTCGTATTCCCCGACAGTCCTGGGACGAGTATGCCTTCATCATGAATGCGAGGCTCATGCGGGTAACTTCTCGCCAAGAGGAAAAACAAGTATGAGAAAACTGCCGCTGAGTTTGCCGAATTTAAGGAAAATTTTTAACATTGTAAAGTTCCGAAGGGCTTACATACTTGAGAGATCATTATTTCAAACAACTAAAGGAAGATTTGCTCATTATTACAAAGAAAAACAGCGATCCTAACCATAATTATATTGACGAGAAGAGTGCTTGGTGAGCGAGTTTATAATTTAATATAAACAGAGATGTTCTCAAAATCCCCGAAGCCATTTTAATTGTAATTTTCAGTGTCCTTTAAACTTTTTGAAGAATATCTTTTATTGAAATGGACGTAATTATCGAAAGCCTACGATAAAGTTGCAGTGATGTTATCACACCTACTATACAGTTGAAATTTTCTAACAGAGCGGATGCAAAATCTTGAATGTGTATTTGAAGTAAACCAAACGACTCATTCAGTGGATAATTACTCATAACGACGGGGCTTAGCGTTCTGCACACAGTCTATGTGCATTTTAAGGAAGTTAAATCGGTTTGAACAAAGATGACTAGGTTAATTTTATTTTTAAATTTAAGTCACATTATCTTCGATAAAAACCGTGCGAGAGTACAAAAACGTGCACGCAGTTGACCACAGCGTTTGGTACAGACGATAATACTAAGCAGTTTAAACTCCACACTACAGATTCACACAAGAGAAAAAGAATAATAACAAGAAGAAAACTTTATAAAAAGGATTCGAGTATTGACATTTTGACACAATATACCATTTTCTTGATTACTTCTTGTTTCTTCTTTTGGCTTCGTGGCTTTTAAATTTCGCTGTTAGTACCACCAGCTCTTCCCACAGTTTTCCCTTTAGCTTACCCGTAAGGTTTCAGCTTTGAAATCTTGCAGTTTTTTGCTGATTTCTATCGTTTTGCAGCGATTCAGCCGCGACTAACCTATGTTTGTTTGTGTTTTTGCCAAGAAGTCCCCGCTTTAGCCTCGCAATCATGCTGTGAAGTCTCTCGTCCCAGGGCAGTCGGGGAATACCAGCCTAGTCCCTAGGCGTTCTCTCTTGACCCGTTGTCCGCGCGAAGTCTGGGAAAGAGCGGGCGAGAGAACGCCTGTACCGTTGTAGTTATGTCCTGTCTTGTGAACATGTCCTCTGACGTAATGTCATATGCAAGCCAATCAGGTCATGCGATCTATCGTGGTAGTCGCGGCACAGGACTGGAAAAGAATCTCCGTTGCAGTTTGGTCTTCGAGCAAAATTTGCAATTCTAGCGGGTCGGGGACGATAGTAAAATTTGTCTTGCAAGGTTTAGTAAACATGGCGGCCGAAAGGCTGCGAAGGAGAATATATTTAATACTGTTTTGGCATTGTACAACAAGAACTTCGAAGAAACAAGACCGGCTGTGCGTCGTTAAAGTTAAATTTCACGTTTTTACATATTCTAAAAGTATGAAGAGCGCATTGAGCAGTTTTCTCCGGTTGTTATTTACGTATCGATCAGCTTAATTAATTTTACCCATATTCAGTTAAGTTAGCTAATACTTGTCGGAGAGGACAAGGCAAATCGCTTTGTTTATAATCTTTTCACCATCTACGTCCCTGTACAGATCATACTCAAATCTGCATCCTATGAATATTGCGAACTTGGACTTGGATAAAACGCGAACGCTTACGAAAATATGCCGCCGGCTATGACTGATCGTTTCCTTTTCTGATATGCAAAGCTAGCGATCATAGACCGATCTTTTAAGCATAAAACGCGTAAGTTCGCTGTTTGTGTTGTATTCTTCATTAGCGCAGGAAAAAGTTAGTATTTTTCTAATATGACCGATGACGGCTGACTGTGAAACGGTTATAAAATCACTAGTTTTTCTAGAAAGGTGTCTGTGACTTTCGGTGATTCATTGGTAGGACACAGTTTGAGTTATCGCAAAATGTGACTCCTTTCTTAAAGTCCACAGTTTGCGATAACTCAAATCCTGGCCTGAAGAGCGAAGCCTGTATAAGGTCCACGATCTGGGAACCACATTTCGCGCTGTCGCAAAATATGGAATTTATTTAGGGGCACCCAACGAGCGTTTTCTGTAAAATATCTGTTCGGAGAAACAAATATTGCCTAGAATTTTCTATCACTTGAGGACGACTAAAAATTTCTAGATGATCGTTCCACTTATGTAAAATTTTCTACGCTTATCTCACAGATTCCCTACGATTTTCTGAAGTTTAATTTTTCCATTTTACTGCCCAGGTTAGGCTATTTTTCTTACAAAAAAGGAAACCTAAAATTTTCCGATTCGAAAATGTGATTTAGAGAGGAATCAGAAACATTCCCACTTTCGTAATACGTTAAATTGCATCTAAAATTTTCGGGAAAATAATAGTGAAGCCCTTGAAGGTCTAAAAGTTCTCTGGGTAGCCTAAAAAGTGTTTTCAATGTATTTAGGAGGACGCAGTCGTTGGAAGGACATGGAATGCTTATCTCAAAGTTCGCCATGGTTTGCGATATTTTTTTGGCGCAGACCTTGGTTTTAAAACATAGAACACAGACTGAGTTAACGCAAAATAAGCCACAATTTTCAGACCACATTATGCGTTAGTGCAAACCTTGGCCCCAGTAAAGTGCATCTATTTTCGCCAAGAATGGTAAGTTGAGTGGACGCGATTTGTGAGGTAAGAACAGAAGAGTTAAATGCTGTATTTTGCAATAACGCAAAGGGTGGTATCGAAACATCACCATAGTTTGAAACGTTGCAAACTAAGACTTCTGCAACAAGGGCCATAGTTTGAAACGTATATGTTATTTCAAAATATGTCTTTATCTTTAAAAGAAGGACAGTTCTTATTGGTCCGTGCCGGCAGTTGGTCGAACCGAAAATGGTGGTTGTACTATGGGAGAAGTACTTTCATTGAGTGTAGATGAGGTTGATCGGCAAATCTCCCTGTTTTAAATCACAGAAGGTTTAATTTGCACTGCCATGCTATTGATGTTCTAAAGTAAATAGCTAGGTGGATGAATGTCCTGTCAATCATAACTTGCAAGTCTCTACTTTTTTGGCTAGTGTTCTGAATCCTTACTGCCAAACTGAAATTTTTGCTTGGTATATGCAGCTGGCCTTTCAGAACCCCTACCCCATTATTACATGTATACTGCCCATTCTACGGACCCTATAGCTAGAAGCCATCTTATCCACTTTTTGACAAATATGATTTTCGCGATCACAATTTATGTAGTCCTTTCTTACTATGCATGTACCTTATAAAGTCAACTTTGCAACCGCGACTCTTCTGTTGACACGATTATAATGTTCAACCTCATTATAGCTAATCTAGACGTGAAAATGCGACCTCGTCCGGCAGCACATCCCCATAAGGATGAAAAGAAAACAACAAAATACTATATATATATGTGATGTTTCAATTCGCGGGAAACATAATCAAAAATGATGCTAAAAAAACTGATCTTTTCCCTCATTGAGTTTTTCTGTTGGGGGTAGAGGGTGGCTGTACACAGGTTACTGCCAAAAACAGTTAAAGACGTTGTTTTGTTGATTACTTCTGATGCACCTATGACTACAGGAATTACTTGCGTTTCTATGGCCACATTTTATCGAGCTTAATTTAGTACCGTTTTCTGAATTAGTTAATTCCATCTCAATGCATTGATGGAAGTATTTCAGTCAGAGGATATATCTTAGTCAACGACAATGAAAATGCTTTGTTTTTTCTTGATAACAATGTCAAGTCGATTGTCAGATATTTCTTTGTCATTTCATCAACAGAGGGGGACCACAGAGGTTCAATCTCAACTGGTACCCAAATTTTCACATGCTTTCTTTTTTTGTCAACTCATTTATGAGTTTTTGCCAAACATTTGATTAGCCTTCGTCGAATTCACCATTTTTGGCAAAAATTTGCCATTTTCGAAAAATCAGTCATTGTCAAGGTAGCCTTTTTTGTCATCTCATTTGAATTTTGATCAAACCTTTCATGTATTCTTCCCAAATTTGCCATTTTCGCCAAAATTTGCTATCCTCGTAAAAATCTCAAATTAGCAACTGACCATTTTTCGCCATGTCATTTGGCAAGCCATTAGTTTCCTCTTGCCAATGTCACTATTAAGTCGCCAAATTTGTTATTTTTGTAAAAATCGAGAACTGTCAACATGCAACATGCCACTTTTTGTCATCTCATTTGAATATTTGGCCAAACCCTTGATGAATTTTTGGCATACACGCCATTTTTGCCGAAATTTGCCTTTATCACCTAAATTTGCCATATTCTTAAAATCACTATTTGTACAAGATGCCCGTTTTTGTCGTCTCACTTAAATTTTGCCAAACCTTTGATAGATTTTTCCAGAAATTCGTTGATTTCGTAAAAAATGGCACTTTCGTAAAAACCCACAATTAACGACATCCTTCTTTTGTCATCTTGTGTTAATTTTTGCCAAACCTTTGATAAATATCTTGCCAAATTAGCCATTTTCTCCAAAGTTGCTATTCTCGCTAATTATTGACAGGCAATTTTCCCAGACCTTTGATGAATCCTTGCCAAATTCGCGAATTTTGCAACAGTTGCCATTTTCATTAAAACCCAGAATTATCGACATGCCTGTTTCGTCATCTTGTTTTAATTTTTATCTAACCTGTTATAAATTCTTGCCAAATTTAGCATTTTCGTAAAACTCACAATTATCGACATGCCTCGTTTGAATTTTGACAAATCTTAAATGAACTGTTCCCCAATTTGCCATGTTTGTTATAATCGCCATTTGTCAAGATGCCTCTTTGTGCCATCTCTTTGTCAAACCTTTGATAACTCTTTGCCAAATTTGCCATCTTCGCAAAATTTGTCATTGTCCTAAAAATCGCCAACTATCAACATGTACCTTTTTGTCATCTCATTTGAGTATTTGGCCAAACCCTTGATGAATTTTTGGCACACTCGCTACATTTGTGGAAATTTGCCTTTTGTCAATATTGCCTTTTTGCCACCTCATTTGAGGTTTTGATGGATTTTTGCTCAATTCCCCCTTTTCCCAAATTTCCCATTTTTGTTAAAACCGCCAACTGACAATATGCCTGTTTTGTTGCGTCACTATCTCAATCCTTGCCAAATTGGCCGGTTTCGCAAAATATGTAATTTTCGTAAAGCCCACAATTATTGAGATACCTCTTTTGTCATCTTGTTTTAATATTTTCCAAACCTAAATTTTCGTAAAATCGCTATTTGTCAAGATGCTCCTTTTTTGTCATCTCATTAGAATATTTGGCCTAACCCTTGATGAATTTTTGGCACACTCGCCATTTTTGCCGAATTTGCCTTTTTCGCCTAAATTTGCCATTTTCTTATTATAATCGCCATTTGTCAAGAAGCGCCTCTTTGTCACCTCAATTGAGGTTTTTCCAAACCTTTGATGGATTCTTGCCTAATTACCCGTTTTCTCAAACTTGCCATTTTCGCGAAAATCGTCAACTGTCAATATGCCTCTTTTGTTGTCTCATTTAAATTTTTTGCCAGACCTTCAATGAATCCTTTGCCAAACTCGCCAATTTCGCAAAAAATGTCATTTTCGTAAAACCCACAATTATCGACATGCCTCCCTTGTCATACTGCTTACATTTGTGCCAAACTTTAATGAATTTTTGCCAAATTTGTCATTTTCATAAAATTGTCATTTGTCAAGATGCCCCTTTTTGTCATCTCATTTGTATTTGGCCAAACCCTTGAACTCTCCATTTTTGCCGAAATTTTCGTTTTCGCCTAAATTTGCCATTTTCTTATAATCGCCATTTGTCAAGATTCCCCTCTTTGTCACCTCAATTGAGGTTTTGCCAAACCTTTCATGGATTCTTGTCCATTGCCCGTTTTCTTTAATTTGCCAATTTCGCGAAAATCGCCAACTGTCAATACGCCTCTTTTGTTGTCTCATTTAATTTTTTTGCCAGACCTTTACATGTAATGAATCCTTTGCCAAATTCGCCAATTTCGCAAAATATGTCATTTCGGTAAAACCCACAATTATCGACATCCCTCTTTTATCATCCTGCTTACATTTTTGCCAAATTTGTTATTTTTATAAAATTGTTATTTGTCAAGATGCCCCTTTTCGTCATCTCACTTGTATTTTGCCGAAATCAAATTTGCCTTTTTCGCCTAAATTTGCCATTTTCTTATAATCGCCATTTGGCAAGATTGCCCTCTTTGTCACTTCATTTGAGTTTTTGCCAAATTTTCGATGGATTCTTGCCCAATCCCCCATTTTCTTAAGTTGCCAATTTCGTGAAATCGCCAACTGTCAATATTGCTGGTTTGTACTTGACGTCACGGCGGCCATGTTGGTGGTCAAGAACAAAAGCATTTCTCTCCTCTGGGAACCAAACTCTATTTTCATGTTAATTCTTCCAGAAAATTATATGTATTGACCCCCGGCATGGCCTCCTTGTCTCGTGGTCGCCAATTTCGCAAAATTTGTCATTTTCGTAAAGCCCACAATTATCGACATGCCTCCTGTTTTAATTTTTCCCAAACCTATAAATTCTTGCTCAATTTGTAATTTTCGTACAATTGCCATTTGTTAAGATGCCCCTTTTTGTCATCTCATTTGAATATTTGGCCAAACTCTTGATGAGTTTTTCGCATACTCGCCATTTTTGCCCAAATTTCCCTTTTTCTCCCAAAATTTGCCATTTTCTTATAATCGCCATTTGTCAAGATTCCCCTCTTTGTCACCTTATTTGAGTTTTTGCAAAACCTTTGATGGATTCTTGCCAGTTTCTCCAATTTGCCATTTTCGTGAAAATTGCCAGCCGCCAATAAGCCTCTTTTATTGTCCCATTTAAATTTTTTCCCAGACTCTTAATGAATCCTTGCCAAATTCACCAATTTCGCAAAATATGTCATTTTCGTAAGACCCACGATCATCGACATGCCTCTTTTTTCATCCTGTTTTAATTAGGGTTAGGGTTATAAATATTCTATAAATTCTTGTCAAATTTGCCCTTTTCGTGAACAATAGAAAAATGAAAAAGCTAACAGGGATAATTCGCCATTTTCACATCTTCGATAATAGGCCTTGTTTTGCATGAGCAGTCTTTAATTTCTCTTGGAACGACTGTAACACCCAGGGGAAATAAAGTGCAAGGGTCATGGAAAAATTTTTTTTTTTGGGGGGGGGGGGGGGGGGCAAAGAAGGCGTGTTATGGGAGATTAATCTCGTACCCAGATCTCCCACGGCCAAGTGTAAAACAGAGTGAGATCTGGGTACGAGATTAATGGGAGATGTGAAAATGGCGGATGAAGAGTAAAAAATCGCCTTTCTTTGTATACGCCACTTCCACATTTCCCATAATGCGCCTTACTTTCCCCCAACAATTTTGCATAAGCAATGTTTTCAATTTCTCTTGGGACGGCTATAATACCCAGGAGAAAATAAGATACAAATAAGGGGCAAATAAGGTGCATTATGGGAAATTTGGAAGTGGCGTATATTACATTTAAAAAAGAAAGCTAGTTTGCTTTCGTCTTCATGACTATGCACGATTCCCATAATGTATGCCTTCTCTTCTTTATGAGATTCTTCCCAAAGAGAGGTCAATTCGGTCCTTACTATACTACTTAAATAAAGAGGCACAGCTTTTGATGCACTTTGTACATGAACAACGGATTACCCCAATGATTCAAACGCTAGGGCCGTTTATTCCTGGTATAAACTGGGAAATTCAATATTTAGGCCAGGTCACGTCACGATACCAATTATCGGTAAGCCATTTAAGGCCTCCTTTATATGTAGAAAAACGTTGTCGAGGGTATAAGGGTGTAGCCGTCCTGGGTGCCAACGTTTCGCGCATTTACGCTCGGCTAGAAGGATGCCGCGCCTAGACCGATCACCCTTTCGATGGTAGGGGGCCACCGTTTCTCCACCCAAACACTTTGAAAGCATGCGCGCGCTGTTATCATTAAAGGAAGAGACACCCTTTTCCCGGGATAATTTAATTTTTCTTCATATAAATAGGGCCTATAAAGTCAGTGCTACCTTAGCTTCCCCACCAACCTACAGCCTGTGGTCAAGCAGGGTACGAGGGCACGCAGGGGGGCTTATTTAATGGTGGATGAACTCGTTATAATACAATAGCCATCCCTACAGGCACTGTCAAACCTTCAGTTATAGATGAATATAAAAGCAACTAGTTAACCCTTACAAAACTAGCTCTGGGTCAGTCTATACATCAGGCAAAAAACTGCATGCTATTAACCCTTCCATGAGCTTAATACAAAATCGTTCCTTTCTCATGCATGTCTTGATACCCCTGTACCCTGACAGAAAAGAAAGTGCAACAGAGATAACATTCCCCACAGGTTAGCATCTATAAGCAAACATTCAGATACTGTAAGTATGAGATTAGGAAAATTGATTCAGGAAAAGGTTAAGATCTAGGATCTGTTCATTCAAAGAATGGTATTCTCTTTTAAATTTTCAGTGTATAGCTGGAAAAAAAATCCACGTTATATGCCATTTTCCCAGTAAGTTAATACATTATATTTGATACGTGATTTCACCAGCCTTTGTGGTGGAGATACGTAGAAATAATAGCAACACATGCACAACTGCTGAAGAGACGTTATACCAAAAATAGCAATTTATAAAATACAATCGGACAATACTAATGAGCACTTAATTTTGCACATTTATTTTAGTTGCTTTATATCATGCACTGAAGACGAGGGAGAACCCCGCCTAAGATCTAAATTGAAGGAATCCATCCCAAGTACATAATGATAATAGTTAATGCTTACAGTGTATTGGCTGGGTTGTCATTAAGAGGCGGGGGGCTGGGATCTCCTCCGGCTACTATGAACGTGGTCCCCAGCTACTTTCATACGAAAATAGCAGAAAAATGGAATCTAAAGAAATCCCTAGCCATTTGATCAAGGCCTACTTGTGATATTTAACCGGCAACTTGAAATCTCAGCGACAACAGTGGAACTATTAGGTAACCTCAAACCTAGTGATTTATTTTACTTGAGCTTGGGTAACATTCCTATTGAATGCAATTAAGGTAAGAAGTTAAAAACTAACTTAAGTCCAGATTTCCATGTAGGCACTATCATAAGTCATTCTATAGCCCTCCAATATCCTTTATATCCCAGACGCTATGATAAACCATAATAGGAAATTTTTTTATGGTTAACATTTATGTGTACGATCAAATATTAGAGTGAAATATCAGGAAGATGTCTAAAAAATTCAAAATTGCTAGCAAAGAAAAAAAGAAAGCACCTAGCACTTGACTTCCCAATTGGTACCACTTCATGTATAACCTCTCCCAGGATTAAAGGTTATGAGAGCAAATATCCCAGCCGGATAAATTCTTGCCTTAAGTTTGTTAATTTATTGACACTTGATTTAATAATGAACGATGAATGACAGAAATTTGAGGAATCACGCCCATAAATTTATTTTTCAAGAAAAATGCCATCTTGAATTTGGATAAATTTAATAAATGCTGGTTAAAAAGTTTAGGTGTATGTTTCAAAATTACCTGACTCTTATGAGGAACCCAGCATTTAATTAGAGATACAATTTTCCTTTGGACTGCCTACCATCGTATACAAGTACTAAATATTTACAGATCTTTATGATTTGATCCCTAACCCTTATCCTCTCTTTCCTAATGTTAATATCAATACTACAAAACGTTGATTTACTGAACCAAATATCATGACTCAATTGTTTTCCTTTTCTAGTTTGTGAAAAAATATTGTTCTGTGACGGGGTTCTGTCCATCGAAAACCTGACCTCCCTTCTGAAGAGAGCATCTTTAGGTACAAAATCTGCAAAGATAATGGACCAACATTAGGACCTGTTGATACTTTATTTGGCAGGTATTTAAGTATGGGGTTGGTGGGCTGAAGCATTTGAGAATGGGGTACAAAAGTGACTTATCCATCCGTGGCTGAAAATTCTAACCTCTATGTAATAGTAAATGTGGAACCTGCATTTTGTGTTCGATAAAATCAAAATACCCAGCCTTTTACCTCCCTTCCCCATAACATAACTGTTAATGATAACTTCCATGTGAAACCAACTCTTGCACATTGTAAGTGACCACCTCCCATAATCGATTAGGGATCCAAAAACATCAAACTTTTTACAATCAAAGACTCTTGTAATATCCTACACTACTCTTACAGTATGTACAATGCTTTTCTAGTATAGTAGCTGTGAATTCAAGAAACCTCTCAAATTCATCTGAACTTGAGTTCCATTAAAAGAACACAAGATAAAAAAAGCAATGGTCATCCTTCTACCATTTAGGCCTGCCAAGGGTTAAATTGTTTGGTAAACTGGAATATGTTTTCTTGCAAAATAAGATCGAGTCTATACTAAAGATCACTAAAGGGGTTTATTGGTAAGGTGAGGAAGAAAACATAGGCAGGAAGGTCTTGAACACGTAAGCAGGTAAGCAATGTCTAACACACTTCCACTTCAACTTTAACCAATTGCTGCTGAGTTAAAGTCACCATAATTATGAGGAAACTGAGACTACTCAATTGGTCCTGAGAAGAAACCACATTCTTTGATGATACAGCAGGGTACTAAGGTTACAACCTTGCTCCTGTTATTTCGTTATTGTGCTCAACTACTTTCTGCACCTGTTCCTCGACAGCCTAAATAAGTGAGGTTTACTGAATCATCCTAATCAGAGCAGAAGACAACCTGCTGTTTGCGAGATCTTACCAAGCTTGGATTTGCAAATGACCTAGCACTTGTAGCAGGACTAGAAGAGGTTAGTAGAACTTGCTGTCCACACATTAATTTCATTACGTAGGTGCTTTTACTCATCATTGGGCCAGTAGTGAACAACCAGCAGCCATTCACCAGTACTTTAAAATCCGAGATGAGCTCTCAGTACATGATGGTGTAATATTCAAGGGCCAGCGATGCATCATACCGCAGACCCTAAAACAAAAGATCAAGCAGAAGCTACACTACTCCCTTATTGGGTCCAAGGTTGTTATATAGAGCACGGGAGACAGTATACTGGCCAAGCACAAAATAATGCTGAAATCACTGACTACATCCAGAAATGCGACGTCTGAATGTCACTTCAGAGTAACTAGACTAAAGGACCACTTATCTGTCATGAGCCCACATCAAGGCCATGGGGGAAAGTTGCCACTAACATCTTCACACTTGATGACAAGAATTATCTCTGCACAGTAGATTACTACTCTGGGTACTTTGAAGTGGATCAGTTAATTACACAGCAAAACAGGAACTGTCATCATAAAGAAACTTAAGAGACATTTTGTCACACATGGAACATCTAATGAATTGCTAAGTGGCAAAGAACCACCTTTTAACTCTGCAGAATTTGAGAAATTTTTGCAATCACCTGGGACTGAACATGTAACCAGCTCCCTGGGCTACCGCCAAAACAATGAGCGAGTAGAAAACACAGTCAAGACTGCAAAGAGCTTAATCAAGTAAGCCAAAGCATCAGGAGCCGATTATTTTCTTTCTCTACTAACCTGGAGAAACACCCCAACAGGGGGGCTGAGCACCTCGCCAGCTCAGCATATGTTTGGGTGACGTACGTGAACCCACCTTGAAGGAGATCTGGCCATTGGTGAAAGGTGAGACAGTCAAAGTAATGCCACTTCTCTGTGACAAGAGCCAGACATTGTTTAAAGCAGAAATAGAAGAACTAGCAGATGTGCGATCCTATAACATGAATCTGACAGAAGATGGGAGAATCCTCCGTAGAAACTGCAGACATCTCTGCAGGAGCAGAGAGCCACTCTACAGCTCACAACCTAGTGAGGCTTCTGTAGCCCTGCAACCCCCGGATATGGTCGCCTATCTAGAGAAAGTCCAAAGACCTCATCCAACAAAGGGTCAGTCATTCCCAACAGTGCCATCTTGGGGGGACCAGTCTAAACAGCCAACCAAAACCCCTGTTGCAATACTTAGCAAGGCCCAACCTCTGTGCACGACGTCTCAGCTAGTTGAAAATGGGATCACAAGAGCTGGTTGGTTGTCAAAGCCACCTGGCTATTTAAAAAAACTTAATGATTGACTACACCTGATGATTGTAGGAGACAGTTAAAAAATAGGGTTTTTTTCTCATTGTTTTTCTTGCTTAGACATTGAGCACTTTTGAAACTGTTGACTTTGTTCAAAACGTTCTGTGTTCAGTGCTTTGGCTGATGTTGTTATGCTTTCACTAGTTACAGTGTATTAAGTGCCCACTGTGCAATGAAGTTTTTTTCTATTTTCATTTTATTTGTTAAAAAAAAGAAAGAAGGAAAGGTGTCATGGTAAGCCTGTGGTGGTACGTTGTAACCCACATGACCTAAAAAACAGGTGCTTTTGTAGTAGCTTTGAGGCGGTCATAAAGGGACACAGTCAACTATGGGACTGCGCTGACCTGGACACTACTGACACTACTTTTGCTCGTTTTGAAAAGCGTTTACCTCAACCTGAAATCAAACCTACGCGTCGGATACATGTAGAAATCTGCTTCAATCCTGCGTAGTGTTTCATTCGATCCTCGATCTTTTACTGAAAATCTCTTTTTGAGTAAACTCTACTTGTCCTATTACATTATTTTATCACATTTGGTTAAAAACAGTATTTAAAGGAACATGAACAGAAGAGGTGAGAGACGTATACGCACCGGGCGGGAGGAATCGCCTTCGTTTACCGAAATAACAAGAGAAATGAATCAGTAACATTGGCGAGGAAATAATCGTTATATATATTTGGAAATCGATGAAAAAGGTTTCTCGACCGTGAACCTTCGACAATGATTCAATTTCTCACCTCTACTGATGTTCAAATTCGGAAGCATTCGTCGATGTTTGGCTTTCCCTGGAAAAATCCACCGGTGAATTCTCAATGGTATATAAAAAAATGAGTGCTCTGATGTGGCTTTGGGCCTATAATCACGTCACGATTTCGGCTTGTGACTAGTTTAACTCTACAAGGTTTGTTTAGAGTATTCCGGATACACTTTTGTTTCATGCGTGTTTTGTGACATGCAAATCAGCTAAGAAATGGTTTCCAACGCAAATGTGCATTAGCTGACTGTGTCCCTTTAAAGATTGAATTTGTCTTTATTGAGCATTTGAGACTGCTATTGTTACACTAAGCATAAAATTGTGCAGAGTCTCTGAGAGCTTTGAAGTTGTTGAGAATTTAATGACAGCAAGTGTCTTCGGTGAAAAGTCAGTCTCCAGAAAAAATGCATAATTTTCTTCCTGGTAGACCTTCTTTGTTGCATGTGACCACCTGGAAATTCTGCACAATTTCCAAATACTTCTTGTGCACAATCAACAGCCACGAAGATGTTTTATTAGGCTGGTAGAAGATTTTGAGTGATAAATCATCTTACCATAACTTTATCGAGTAGTGAATGTTACTAGCTAATGCATTTTCATGCACACCATAAAAAAGACAACATTTATGCAAAGGACAATATTTAACCACTAGTGCATTACAGGGAAAATATATACATACATTGTATCAATGAAGCTTATCAGCCAATCCAAGCCTTTGTTTGCTTCTTTTAATCCCTGGTTTTCTTTCATGCCTGTAAAAAAAATTGAAAATGAAAAGAAAATATAACTCAAGAATTGTTTTTTTTTAAATTAACATTCTAAAATTCATGGACAAGAGAACTTTTATTACATGTCTCTATACAGCTACAGAGAGTGTCTACAGTAATAAAGAAAAGATATACCCTCATGATAAAATAATTATGACAAGATGTGATTTTGTGCTATCAGGACAAAGCAGCAATTGGCAGAAGTCTGTATTTAATTATTTTGAACTTCAGAAGTACATGTATAATTATTAAAAAGTATATAAAGCCCGTGTGTCGCTAAAGTCTGCTTTGTTGTGTGAATTGTATGTTTTTGCCTCCAATCCCAACAACTTTATTCTTAGTGAATTGCGCAGATGTCCTTTCCGATGGACTCTAATGTTTTTTCCAGTTCGTCAGAGTTTCTTGAAGCTTTTAGTACAGGAATTTGAGCACATGCAGTTTCTATTACATAAAGATGCATGCACTAAACAACTCCCTGATACATTATGTACATCTTTATCAAGAGAACATTGAAGCAAATGGGATTTTCAAGAATAAAATTGAGGGCAAGCTGAGAAAAATGCCCAGAAATTTATCAGAACAAAATCTATTTGGTTTTCATTGGTTTATCATGTCATGTGATCATGATCTCAGTGCTTGCACAAGTTATGGGCATACTATACATACTCTTGTTGGCTTTCATAGGCTACGTTAACAAACAGCAGAATATCAAAATCTACATGTACTCATTAGAATCTGATGAAATTTGGCAGAATTCCTGTTAATATAATTCCACTTTATATGAAGGAAACATAAAAAATTAAAGTTGAACAAACTTTGAAGAGTTTGTCACACTCAGTAGACTATAATTACTTTTTTCTCACTACACAGTGGCCACAACTCTTAAGGCAAAAGTTTGGAAAAATTAAACATAATACCTCTCATTGCTGATTGGTTACATTTACATGTACCACATGAATAGGAAAATGGAAATTAGAAATGTTGATGTCGGGTAAGCAGGCATTTTGTGGGGAGGAAGGATATACAACTCCCCTAAAAATACTGTGAGGGAGGCTAGGTTACAGAAACAAAATGAGACAAATTTTTGCAGAAAAAAGCTGAGGATAATAAAGGTATGGTATTTAATACTGGATAATTAACGAGGGAAGGAGAGTGGAATTTATCTAACTCACCTATTAAAAAATCTTTGAATAAAGTTGAAGTTAAGTTAATCTACATTTTAGCATAACTCAGCTGTAACATGGTGCTCTGGCAGTGCACTATTCTTCATAAAACAGACCAAACTGCAAGCACTGTAGATTTTACTTACAAGTACACTGTATTGAGTACATTTGTGTAAGGTCTTCAGCATGCACAGTTGGTACATTATTTAATAACAATTGTTTGATATCAACCTGAAACTACATAGCAGACCAAAGTCCTTTTTATTTGCCTCTTTCAAACTGCCCATAATACACCTTGTTTACCCTTGTTTATCTGATACACAGTGATTTAAGTAGTATCACATGTCTTGGAGGAATATTGGAGGTGGCTGAACAGCATGACAGTTCACAATGGTAACTTTAAGAACAGGAATTGTATACGGCCCCCACGACTAAGAACCTGCATTTTTCCAAGTTAGTCTAAACAGGTTTTTATAGAAATGGTAGTTAGCACATTAGTTAAGGCTATTTAATAGGTTGTTAAAAAGATTATTATTTTCTGAAGAAAAAAAAGAAATACATGTACAGCTAAGAGTATTTAAAAGTGATTCAACTTATTATTAACAGGCTTGCTGAAAAGTGGGCCCAGTTCGTAAAATGCCTTCAATTTTTTCTCCGGTGCGTATTCTAGCAATTACTGGTTAAAAGTGATTCAACTTATTATTAACTGGCTTGCTGAAAAGTGGGCCCTGCAGTTCATAAAATGCCTTCAATTTTTTCTCCGGTGCGTATTTCTAGCAATAATTACTGGTGGGGGTGTGCCATCCTACACTTCAATTCCTGACCCTAGACTTATTTCAGACCAATACCTATTAGGCAAATGTAAGGCAGTACCCTTCCAAGATTTTTTGTTCACAGAACAAATGCTATCAATAATTATTAACTGACAAATCGGGGATCGGGGGGGGGGGAGGTTATTCCTGGGAATTCATGGTGGGGGGAGGTGTGTTGTCTTGCTCTCCAAATCCTGACCCTACACCTTATTTCAGATCAATACCTCTGAGACAAATGTAAGGGAAAACTCCCCCAAGAATTTTCATTGTCTTTACTTATGGCGATAAACACTACTGGCTGCCATAAATAAAGATGTGTTTGAAGCTAGAGTACTATGCTTTTTCATTGTCTCCTTCAAAAGTTGCTACGATGAGTACCTTTTGTGATTTTTCTTCACTTTTTGTTAAAGTTTAAACCTTTTGATGAGTTTTTTCCCTTCCAAAACGTGATTGCAAATCTCTCTGTGTGTGTAAGTACATCCATTGAATAAAGACATCGCTCAACCTATCATTGGCACTTTTTTCAGTACATTTTAAAAAGATAGTAGGATGGGTCGCTTTGAGGTTTGTCATTGCTTTATGTTAAAGTAGAATGTGACAGCCAATGTCTCTTTTTATCTTATTGCAATTATTCTTCCTCTGCATGTGAAATGCCATTCCTTACAGGAAAGGAATGTCCCAGAAAATGCGCTCATTGTAGATCAACATGTCAAAAAAAATATGGGTATATATTCACTAGGAGAGTTAGAAAGGCTTTAAATGCAATATCAGACAAAAATGAAACTTAAATTTAATTTGCTTTATTAGTTTTAAGAACCTGAATTGAGAAATGTACTGCTTGTTAACAGCGGTTTATGACCAGTAGAACGACAAGAATTTTCGGAATTTCTGGTTGAAAAAGCAGTTCAGTCTCCCTTTTTTCTTTAAGGTCAAATCAGTCAAGTTATGCTGTCACACTTTATTTTGGGGGGCAGAGGGATTGGCAGAGGGGTGCATGAAAAATTAATAATGCTTTTTGTTTCTTGCTTAGAATGTCTAACTTGCTTACTTTTTTCATAAAATTATGTTGGAATTATGTGAAAAGTCACAGCCCTGATTTAAAAATGGTACTCATTTTTCTTGTTACAAAAGTCTTTTAAAAGGGTACAAAGTTCAGATGAGTTTATGTTTAACTCGCACCTGAGATGCTATGTCATTAAATGGTCAGTGACAATGTGGTGGCCTTGACAGTTTGCAAAGACACCCTCTCCCAGGAAAAAAAATCTGCATACCAAATTAGAAGTTATGTAAAAATGACCATAAATTAAAAAGAGGAACTAAATCATTGACCTCACTGGCATATAAATTTCAGTTGGAGTGACAAGGCACCTATGTCTCCAAAGAGAATTCTGAATGTTGACTTATCTGATATTTACCTAGGTGTACAGAATTTTTTCCACAGATTTTACACGTAGAAGCAGTCAGCAAAGATAGCAGACGTGTTTTGCTTACTGTGTGTGATATGTCTTCCGTTCACTGCTTAATGCAGATTTTTACAGCATTTTTCTTTATTTTTTGGTGTCTCCATGCATCTGTTTATGTAACAAGCGAAAAGCCATCAAACAACACGCCTTCTCTAAAGGACCTTGAGTTGCTGTTCGATAGCAAACTCAAGCCAATTCATTCCAGGCTAGACGACCTATTCAAAAAAGTTGATGACAACTACAAGGCTCTACAAGCAAGACTTGATTCACTTGAGGCAAGGAATGCGAGCTTAGAAGCCGAAAATGCTAATCTGGAATGAACTCGACGAAAGATTGAAGTGTTGTACTTCTAATCAATGTAAAAAAGAACTAACTTCGCATTTCATTAGTCTCTATTAATCTTTACTGATATTTTGATGGTTTATACACATGTATCTATCTAATTGTTTTGTTTTGTTCTGTATATTTACTTTGGTATCAAGTTTATGATATTTATGTGTACCATTGTATTAGTTGTGCCTCTTTCCTGACTCTCACATTTTTAATTATCATAATAATTACGGTCACCCAACTAGTTTAGCTTTTTAGTTATTTTGAGTGTCCCGCTACTATGTAATTATAATTATAATCTTGTAAATTCTTTTAGTTGCATGTTTACAGTAGTAGGAATAAACTGTTGTTGTTGTTGTTGTTGATATGTGAAATTCAGCATGATAGTCAGAGTCCAGGACTACTGTAGCTCTTATGCCGAATTTTAAAATACAAAATCCGTTAATGGACATCCCGCTACACTGTATATTGGACAGCTAGAGCTGGTCCCTGCTTTACTTCACTCACTTTATAATTAAGATTCTCTAAAAGACCGACATCTCTTTAAGACAGACGCTTTTTTCTGATCCCAGAGGTGTCCATCTTAAAGAGTTGAGGCTAAACTGCACTCACATTTCTTGCAGAATTTTGATCCAAAAAAGTCTAACAGCGTCATCTTCCAAATCAAAAGCAAAACACATCCACATTGAATTTCCACATTATTATTCTTAGCCACTTTCAGAGAGTCATGCAGTCGGCTGACTGAAATAAATGACTGCACTAATCCCTAAACTTGCTATTTGGAGGGCCCTCATATATGCAGGAAACTCTTTAACCTAAACTTTGAAATAGGTTCTCAATTTCTAAAATCAAGTGTTAATATATTATTTTCTGAAGGTAGACTTCAAAATCCCCATGAACAATGCTTCAGTTTTTCTTGTTATGGTCAGTTTTTACATGCCCGGATCGGTAAATAAGCTCAAGCAGTAACTTAACTTACAATTTGCAGCAAAATCAAAAAAAGCTCACAACTTCACGATCTATAAAAACAAGAGCTAGCCTAGCTTGAGCTTATCTGCACCATGACTCTAATCCTTATATAAAACAGTATAAAAAAAAGCCTTTTGAAAGAACTGCAAATAACACCTTACCTCAGAAGCTCGAAAATCATTGCATCTCTTCTTCTTCTTACTGGATCATTCTTCTTGCTACTGTCCCTCTTCCAACTCTTTATTTGGGCACGAGTTCTAGCTCTCCAACATATGAACATATGCGTTGACCGAGGAAACTTTCGAACATAATTCGCACTTCTGTAAAATTCTCCAAAAACCCATCAACCAAAAACGCTGGATCAGGTAAACGAAACGAACAAAACTCATACTACAGCCCTCCCCCAGTTGGGAAATCGAATGGTGAAGACACGATCACAACGCACTTTGATTGGAAGAAACAAAAACCCATTCTATTGGTTGATAGGTGAGAGGACCAAACTGCAACGGAGGACACAACTGCAACGCTACAAACGCCTAGCCAATAATGGCAAACAGGGCGGATAAAGGTTGGGCGGTGAAACGAGCGCGTCCGAGCAAAAAGGTGTGATGCAGTGGACTGGGACTCTGCTTAGAAATTAAATGTCGCTTGTTTTTCTTCGGTCAGGTCTTGAGGTGTGGTTTGTCCATTAGACACTGCCGCTGTCACTGAATTATGGCGGCTTGATTTGTTTTCTTGCACTTCTTCCTCTTTCGTTAATTTTTGCTGGTACGCTGTCTCCGAGAGGAAAATGTTGCTATTTTTTGCGGGCGGTTTAGTTGGAGTAGACAAACATCTCTTTCAAAGGGCTTCAGTCTTATTACTTCCATGACTCTACCACTGAATTATATTTTCGTTCTACTTCTCGCCAATGTCGATGTTATTCCAAAACAAAAACAACTAAGTACTGTCTAAAACACGAAGGAAAATCTCATCCATGGCAAAACTAAAAGACAGCAGATCGTCTTTCATAACTAGATGACGTGTATCTTATAAATGCGTGCAGCTCGTGCAAGGTGAAATTATGCTAATTTCAATCACCATCATCTTTCTTTTTAATTTTGAAAAAAAAAAACATCTCATACGTCTTTCTTTTTCTTCGAAACCTCAAAATTAGTTTTCCCTCAGTTTTTACTGTTTACCTTGTTTTGTTTTAGAGAGAAAAACGGAGAAAAAACCTTACAACGAACCTCAATAAATTTTGTTTACATGTGGTTGCTGGATTTGGGACGCATTGCGCGAATCGTCATGGCGCGTTGCACCCGAGAAGCAAAGTTTGAAGCGGTACAACGCCACTATATCAAAATATATCAATCTAATTTTTGGTTATGTTATACAATATTTATCCCCCTTTAACATATGTAAAAATTGAGGTTAAGAAGTGTTAAGCTTTTGCAAACGAAACGGCGAAAGACCATTAGGTGATATTTAGTGGAAGGAGGAGATATTCAACACTTTAAAATTAAACTCAAATTTTGGCATTATACGACCAACAAGTTTGACTTATAGGTATACAGACACAAACATATGAAACTGCTCATTGATATTGTTACGAAACGAATTTATCTATCTAACACTGTAGCCTGAAATTACAGAAAGAAAATGGGATTTCCGGTTTGCAGGAAGGAAAATTTTGCCGGCCTTCAAGCGCACCGGAAGCGCGGAAAGAGCGCTCGTGCCAGTCCTACTCCGCATCACACATTAAATGAAGAGCGGAGCGCTCGTTTCACCGCCCAACATTTATCCGCCCTGATGGCAAAATACCCCTGATTTTAGAGCAATTTTACCCCTGATCACATTTTACGAATTTCTACAGCTCCATTTTCGAAAAACTGCTCGCCGATAGTATGGATGTGTCGGTTGAAGTGTCTGCAAACAGCGGTAAGTTCTAACTTTGTAGCATATTATTTTTTCTGGTTAATATTTTGTTCGTTGTGGTGGATTGTTTACGGTCAAAGATTCTCCTAGTCTGGACTCACGCTTAAATTCTCCTAGACCCAAAAGAACGATGCAAATTGTCACCAAAAACTTACATATACATTTTTTTCGACTCAGAGTGGGAGTACGACAGCGGGGAAAGCGATTTAGAGCTTACAAGTCATACATTCTGTGGCCACCCGAAACGAAAGGTATTCGATTTTTGTTTTTCTAAAAGTGATTGTATTTTTAATTAATTTTATATCCACGAAAGTATCTCGGTGTTGTTTTATTAAGCAACATTTTATAATTTTCAGGAAGTTCCCCTTGTCGAAATCCTTTTTGTCCTGTCAGAACACCAAAGAAGCTGAAAAAGGCATCGATGAAGCGAGGTACTACTGTATATATGCCATATCAAATCTTCAAATTTATTTAAGCTTACTGTACAGGGGCTTACTGTATATTAAGCTTAACTATTACTTTGTTTTTTTTTTTTTTTTTAAGAGGTGGATAAAGGAGTTGTAGGCAAAGGAAAGAATAAGACCTGTAGGGCAAACCTGTCCACTTTAATTTGACTGTTAACGTTGTTTAAGGTGATGATAATAAGCTTATTTCTAGTGCGTTCATACTTATGCATCAGTCAATTCCACCTGCGCCCAGCCCCCCCCCGGGCTAACCTCCGGGAATTAGCCTTTTTTTTCTCATGGATGGCAAATTCCCGGGGGCTGGAGCACTTAAGCTGTCAAATGCCCGGCGGTGGGGACGAAAGTAGAGGGCGAATGCCCCGCCCCCGGGATCGTTTTAATCCCAGTTTTCATTGTCGTACGCTGCAATAGATCGCAAAGTTGTTCTAGCAAAGAAATGAAGCGTGTTTTGAGGCCCAATTCACGTTTTCTGGAATTCGAAGGTCGCAAAATGAGTTGAATGAGTTGGCAGCAGTTGCAAACCGATGATAAAAAACCATTCAGGCACAAAAACACCGCTAAAATTGTGGCCTGATGTGAAACGCGTAAATATTTTCTAACACAGACGTTTTTAATTATACATATTGTAGTCCTTGATTTCAAATTTGCAAGCTTTTAATATTTCCAAAAGCCGGAATTTTATTAATTACCATATAGAATGAATCAAATGCAGCCTGTTGCGAAAAACGCGACAATTCATTCACGCTCTTGCTATTTGCTTTGAAATTATGGCTTTTTAGATTACAGTACATATTGAAATTAAAAAAAACATATCTTTAAAAACGTCGACAAGTTTTTCTAGCCCTTGCTGGACAAGCCAATCCGCCACAAACTGCTGATCTTTATCTCGGAAATTCTCCATGTCAACCACGTTTTAAAGTTAACAACGTGCGTGTCAAAAGCCCAGGAGTGCCCCCGGGGTTGGCCAATGCCCGGCCCCCGGGTCGCGCTAAATTAGCTAAAGCCCAAATGCCCCGCGGTTGCCCGGGGGGGGGGCTGGGCGCAGGTGGAATTGACTGATGCATTAGTGTTTTGCTCAAAACAAATTTATTTTGCAGGATGTTCTCCTCGTTTGAACGTTATGTCCCATGGAAGCAGATGTTTCCATACGGTCCTTTAGCAAAGACAAACCGACAAAAGAGGTTAAAGGAAATAGGTACCTGTACAACTGTACAATGTATTTATCATTGTTAACAGTTTAATTTTAAACTAGGGCATAATTTATTGAATGAGGTAGAGTACGATGCGAAAGATTATGCAAATTGAATAGAATGATGCCCACCTCAGATCAGCATAATTCTGCACATCACATAAAAACCAAATAACAATTATTGTGTTATTTTTCATTGTAAACATTTCTACATTTGTAAACTTTTTTCAAAAACTTTGGCCTATTCCCAGCACAGTTCCAGGATATCTGAAGGCATTTTTTCTTGCATATACTTCACAAAAAGTAGATAATATTCATCCAGAAACATGATTTGCATGTTCTCGCATTCCATCCAATCTTAGGCAGAAAATTTAGCTGTTTCATCTTGGTATAGGTGTAAACACACATATTTAGTTCACTCAATATTGCCCAAGCAGCCTTGTTGCTAGGCAAATATACCATGTACTAACCCTGCTTCTAAAACCATATATCATGGGATCAAGGGTATATTGCTTGCATCCTCCAAATATGAAAAGTACCTGTTGGTTACATAAATTAGTTGGGGGCTTGAGCCAATTGAAAATGGCTACGTTTTTTGAATGAATAACAGTAATTGACATATTTATTTATTTATTTTTGAAAGATCGCCTTGTGCCTATCCTCTTTATCTCTCTACTATAACTTAAGCTTAATTCTGACTTTGCATTTTAAATTGAAGATCTGGAGAAGTGAGTTGCAGCCACTGGAAATAAAATGACCTTTAGGGTAAACCTGAACCTATTTAAAATTTGTCTGATGCGCATTTAATGATTTTGCAGAACATTCTTCTCGTCCTTCTTTTATATATTGTGTACAAAAGGACACAAGGACATTGCCAAACAGTTCATCAGTGATGACCAGTCAGCAGAAGAGACTGGAAAAATAGGTACAACTGTGCAATGTATTCATTTATATCACTTTTTTTACAGAGGCTAATTCCAACAAATATAATGATAATTTCTTATCCAATCATTCAGCTGATTATTGTATATCTGGGAATGTAATTCTTACCTTAATTGAATAAATAGTTATATTTGCTTATTTGAAAAATTCCAACTATTTCATTATTGTTACACAGCACTTTTAAACTAGGTAACCTTAACAGCATATTATAGCCACGTTATAAATCTGCCAGTATTTCATTTTTTGATCCCAGTGAGTTTTATATTGGGACATGCAGAAAACGAGGGGAGGGGTGGGCTTAATGGGGGGTGTGGTGGATATTATTTAATTTATTACAGTCACAAAGTACGAATACAATAAGATAGCATTTATAGATCTGCAAAATAATAATATTTTCTTAATAGGGTCTTACATTTGCACTAAAATTCATGGTGTCCATGCATCCTTCATCGGGGAAAAACCTATCATTTTAAAGCAATCATGTTATACTTCACTCTTTAGCTTGGAATGTATTTTTTTTATATACAAATAGTTTCAATTTTCTAATCATGAGCCACATTTGTATGTACCCTTTAACACGGTTAATTTTCTACCTGGTTCAAATGTTTTTTGTTTTTAATTTATTAAATTTCAGGTATTTTAATGAGAAACTGACTGGAGAAAAAAGAATAAAGGAACCAAACACTGGTGGCATGGCACAAGAAGGGAAGCCTGCAGGGAAGAGAGAGAAGGGAAGAAAAGAAGAACTGCTGCTCAAGTTCATGATTCTTTCAATTCAAAGATGCAATGCCAAATAAAGTATTTTATAAGTGTTTTACATTGTGATATCTGTTTTTCCTGAACTGGGGTTTGTTGGTCAACAATAGCTCTATAGGCACACAACAGTTCAATAACCATACCAGTAGGGTTTTCACGGTATCTTTTATATCGTCAATGCTAAAACACCGAAAATCGAGTTTCTTCTTTATCTAACATAAACTTTAATTCACTACAGTCAAAAATTCAAGTGCGGTATCGAGACACCCATCTGGGCCCCTAATATCTGTATTTCGTGAGAAATGTAAGAAAGATGTGCTGTTTTTCTGCTGGAAACCGTCACTTAAGTAAAAAAAAAAGATACATACATTACGAAGTGAATCAAAACCCGCAACACCTACTTTTTTTGTTTATTTATTAATTTTTTTTTTTCTGGAGAGACACTTTTGATGCGTCGTTTTAAAACATTAGCAAGTGCTTGAAAATGCCCAGAAATGCCGTAATGAAGCATATGTTGACAATATACACGTTTGCCTTGCTTCCTGTTTCGACGACAGTCCGTAACCTCAGCTCCTCCATCGTGCAGAGATTCATTGGCACAAATTCAAGAAAGAAGTTCATCATCTGGTACCTGTTGCTGCGCGTGAAAGTCCACTTAAGTTGAACAAAACTTGGTCTCGCGGATCCTTTTTTACGAAACCGAAACTTTGTTTTTCGCTGTGGCATGCAGATAGAAACTCTTCCTGTTAAAAAGACGGATTTTCAGCTACTTTCGGCTGAAGTTGCAGTAACCTGACAAAAGGGCCGCCATAGTTGATCTGGCATTATTGGCTAGGCGTTCTCGGCGAGTATCTCTCGGTGACGTCACAGCTCACGGTAGAGTCCAGGATTGACCGCGCCGAGAACGCCTAGGGACTAGGCTGGGGGAATACGAATATCGTCTAAATCATTTAGTTATGGCTTCAGCTGATCCAGATATTTTGTATAAATTTGAGTCTATGAGAACGAAATGGAAACGCTGTTTTGAAGAGGACAAGCCTGATATAGCAAAGACGGTTCGACACTTCTTTGGCCGACAGTTTTACAGAAAGCACAAACATTCTACGTATGTGATCGGCGAACTGCCCGACGGAATATTCCTGTTCGTAAAACCTACCATGTACCAAAACCTTAAGAAGAAAATTGAAGAGCAAATTGAAGAGTCGTTGCCTGACGTTCGACCAACAACAGGTGCCACTGTTATAGAGGAAGAAAAATGGTTTCCAGATGAGCAGTCTTTTACTGAGTTTCTCGATGCTAAAAGAGAAGAACATTATAAAAGTGTTCAAAGGTAAAGTAAAATTTACAGCCATTGAAGACTTATAGCAGGCCATATAACGTCGGCGGCGATCACACAGACATAAACAAAACCATATAACTGGATTTGAAGACAAAACCATGCCACGTTCGTTATCGACCGCAAGTTTTCAGTTTTTCTAAACGGTTTGTTGATCATAGAAATGACGTCAAAAATCGGGTTGTGAAAACCCACGGCAAAGTTATGAGCATTTGTTATGTTGTCATTTTTGTAGCTACTGCGCATGCGCGAGTAGCTACAATGCTATCGCTTTGATGGATAGAGTCGATTTTACGAGGGCTTTCGGAGACCTTCGGATCACGATCGATTTTCTTGGCGCACGATAATGCCGGTAGTAAATTTGATAAGCATCCAATTTCGATAGACTTTACAGGTTATAAAAACACAAACAAACTTATTGTTTAGAGCTTTTCTTACTTTGAATCTGGTAGTACGTCTTTTTGTGTCAAATACATAAATACTAGTGTAACAAGCGGATTCACCGACCACTTACCGTAAAAGTGCAATCTCTTTCCGTAAAAATATCGACTGTGAAACGTTTCAGAACGTTGGTGAATGCTCTACGTCTTGTGGACAAAAGGTAAGATTTGCTATGTTTTCGTGATATTTTCTGCGTATTATTAGGCAAAGCATTCAAGTATTATGTCCAGTGTTTTCTCGTAAAGTGTTTTTCAGGGGTGTTGAAGGTTCAAACAAAGTTTGGACTTCAAAAAACATCGCTGAGTGTGAGTCGCCAAGATTTTGTCAAACATGGCGGCCGAGTGATTTCTGCAGACAAACAGCCCGAAATACTGCATGTACCGCTCGTGGCAACCAATGACCTGTTATCAGAATCGCCTAATTCTATCTTTGGAACTAGCTTTTTCCTTCGGGAAACGATGAATTCCCTCCCGGGAACCAATAAACTTGCCTTTACAGAGAGTGGTATGAGATTGCTCTTGTATCTCATTAAAAACAAACCGGACACCAGTAACACAAGAGTTATATCTTGATGAGAAAACAATGCCTCATGTTTATGTTATTGTTAGCCGCATCTTCGACAGTTACACAAGGAGTTATATCTTGATGAGAAAACAATGCATCATGTTTATGTTACTGTTAACCGCATCTACGGCAGATTATTTTTGTACCTCATAAACAGCAAATCGGACGCCACTTACACAAGGACTTATCTCTTGATGAGAAAACAATGACTCGTGTTTATGTTATTGTCAGCCGCATCTACGGCAGATTATTTTTGTACCTCATAAACAGCAAATCGGACGCCACTTACCCAAGGACTTATCTCTTGATGAGAAAACAATGCCTCATGTTTATGTTATTGTTAGCCGTATCTGAGCGCGCTGAGATAAATCCATTGAAAATAAAATTTCGAAAAGATATTGTCGAGTCGTACAAACCTATTGTTTGGGCAGAGCTCCGACCAATTTCCATGTTGCAGAATGTCAGTCATTTGTCGAATAACCACTTATTTTTACCTCACATGCTCCTTTGCAGTCTGGGTGTGTACACTTGAGCCGCGACAACCTTAGATGAAATAGCTGTATACAGCTAATTCAGAAAAGGTTGTCGCTCTATGAGTACCCAAGCATACACGCCAAAAATACCTAGAGGGAAGGGCGCTTAGGCTTTACGACAACCTTTTCTAAAATAGCTGTACACACTAAACAGCACCGTATTCACATACCAATGCAAACAAGAACGCAGTAGCTACACGCACGCATTGCGGGCCTATTTTTATTTTCGTAGACAAAGAAAAATGTAGTAGATTCGTCTGGTACTTTTTTCTTACAACAATACTGGAGTTCCTCGGAAACTCCGTCGAGTTTTCGGAAAACTGATTTTTGGCCTCCCGTGTGAAATTAAAAAATGGCGCCTTCATTGAACTATTTTTGATGAGATTGTCTTGATACTCAGATCAGAGTTTTTCTAGCGACTGTATTTGTCACAGACAGCAAATACTGGCGCATCCGCTTATAATGTAGAAATTGTGGCTTTTATTAATCAGGAAATTTATACACGGCTCGGAAGCTGAGGGGAATAAATTAAACAAATGAAATGAATTATTGATAAATGAATCTTAATGCCATTCTTTTGTGTTATTCCTTCAGCCTGGGTCAAAAATTCGAAACTGGCCAACACAAAAATGACATCTTCAGCTTATCTGCTTTGTTTTGCCAATGCATGTCTCAGAGAAATGAGTTTGTTTCAAGAGCCAAACACGAGCCTGAGCCATCCACGCGCGAGCCAACCTCGAGTCTGCAAGCCCATGTTCATTTTTCTCCCATTTTTGAGTAGCCTGAATTTCAGACATTCCTTCGAGTCATATACTCCTCTCAGCAACGTAAACCGAAAACTGGGTAGTGATTTTGATTGGTTGATTGCTGAATGGAGTATTCGACTCGAGGGAATGTCTGAAATTTAGGCAACATTTTTGAGTCTCATGGCCACAGAAAAGCAATTAACAGTTTGTAGAAATAATTTGTTCAGGCGTGACTGTGTGACCGAAAAGAAAGTTTTCTTTTTCACAGCCATAACCTGCGCCTGTTTATTCGTTTAGGTCCTTTCAGAGACCGCAATGACAAATTTCCCTACCCTTTCAAATTCTTCAACTAATGAAATCCGTACCCTCTGAAATACGTGAATCCTGAAAAGGATACCCCTTTCAGGTGGCGCCTCCCAGTTTAAGCCATTATAGGGAGTACCCCATTCCCCGGGCATCGAACTCAACAATGAGCGGAATAAACTGAGTTTTTTGACTGTTATATTTTGCCTTTAGGGCCTTACAGTACGAAGTAAATTAAAATTGACTTAACATTTTATTATATCCTTCTCAGGAGACAGCAGGAAGCAAATACAAGCTTAAGACGACTACGCAAGACCTTGAAAGCCAGTCCAGGAGCAGAGATTCTGGCATTTAACCTGGTGGTGTTTGAAGGTGACCACAATGTCGTACTTGAGATTGGATACACTAGGACAACTTTGCGAGACAAGCCACATCAAAAGCGAACTTTTCACTACATTATCAAAGAAAACCTCAGGTATACGTGCGATTTTTAAAGCGAAAAATACTTTTAATTATTTATATCACAAACGGTGACACTTCAGCCGTTAAATTAAATGTTATTTATCACAACTTCCCTCTTTGCTCGTTGTAGAAACTCATTTGCACTTCCGGTTATTTCTGAATCCTAGCTGGAAGGCCTCAATAAGCAGCTTGATTAAGATTAAACGTTCCACGTAGAAGTATCCGACGAAATACTGATTTCAATCGTGAGACTTGATTTAAAAATTGTAGCTATTAAACAGCGAACAAGAAGGCAGCGTGGACGATCGCGAGTACTTGTAGTTGTAATCCGGAGGGCTCTAGTTCAAGTCCCTCTATGACCGCTAGCTGGATTTGTTCTCGGTAGTCCCGAGTTCAAATCCTCGACCACGTTTGTAAAATAGCCAACTTGTTCGCTCTTCCGGTTGGGATTCTTAACCATGTTTTGTTCCATTTAAATTATTTGTTTCATCATCCCTGGAAAGCCCTATATATCATCATCATCATTGTTATTATTACTATATTTTAAAAGTCACTTTAATTAGGCAAGAGTTGAGACCCTTACTGTTAATTTCCACAATTTTTTACGGTGAATGTTTCCGTCAAATATAGCGATCAGTGTGGAGGGAAGAACTCTGCAGTACTCCTGCAAATACCACCGGCTATTTAATTCATGAACTTGAATGTCTTTTCCTCTGACAGGTACGAAAACAAGGATAGGAATCGCTTCGATTTTGGCACCTCTGAGCGCATGTCTCTCAAGGAAGCCGCTGCAAAAGCCCAGGAACAGATCGCGGCTGTTAATATCTTAGTTACACATGGCGAAGCACAATATGCAAAGTTGCTTAACAGCTGTGGGATTTCAGTGACAGGGAAGATTATGTTTGACACGCAGCTTCTAGCCATGGTTTTAATACAAGATCGACGACTGGACCTCAATAATCTAAAGCAATTGCTGGTCGAGTTGGAAATCCCATTCGATAAAAATGTTCGCCTTTACAACAGCGGAAATTATGCCTACTTAAACACGGCTGTATTTCTGAAACTGAAAGACATCGCAATCTCGCGAAAGTAGCTCAGTGGTCTCACTCAATCAGTGTATCTTCAAATCGATTCTGAATAATTCTATGAGTAAAGGAAACCTTCTGTTTTCGTATTTTAGGTGGATTTGAATCCCTTTTATATTCTTTAAACGTTTTAGGGGTCTTTCAGAGAGTTGCATACTATTACTCAGATTGTATTGCAGATGAAGGATTCTGATCTTTTTGAGTCAAAATAAGTTTTTCAATAAATTTTCGTGTGTTATTGTTGCTATGGTAACCTGTTACTCCAAGAAAAGTACAGAATTTTTCCACCAATGATTGGAATTTAGTTTACGGCATCCCAGAAACTGAACAAAATACGTCGACGTTCTAGTATTACCTGGCCGTTAAGGATCATATTCACCCAATCAACTTTGAGCGCCTTGTTGGCCTTCAAATAAGACTGAACTGCTGTTGAGACGTAAAGAAATTTTGCAGTGGTACGCACTGTTTTCCAGATCTATCCTATCCCTTCTTCTGCGGGTGTGACACGAATAAAATTTACGTTTAAGAATTAGTGTAGTGACTTAGTTTCCTCCTTGTGGGCGTAAGACCGCTTTTTCTGAAAGCAACGGTTAAGAGCGGCTGTCTGTAAATATCGACCAGGGGTGGGAAAAATAAAAATTTCGAAAAATCCCAAAAAAATTCAATGGACTACCCTAGGTACCTTAGTAATGAAAATATAAATTTTACTTTCATCGGTTAAATATTTTTGCAATACAGCGAGTGCAAAGATTGACCGCTTCACGGCCTCCACCGGGCCGCTTTTTCGGGACGCGCGACAGGGTAACGAAAAAAGCTCGCTTTTAGTCTACTTCAAACATCATTCAATTCACAATGCTTCTCATCGTATTAAAGGGATTTCAAAATACATTTTGAGTGGTAATATGCTTCAATTGATTGCAACCAGAATATTTTACGGATTTTAAGATACTTGAATAATTTTGAGGATTTCACCCGAGCAAAATTTTGTCGAAATTCGAAGGCCTAAAATTCAACCCGATACATCGTTTTAAGAAGAAATAGATATCTGACATTAAAAAGCAATCTTTAAGCTTTCGAAATATGGGTTCAAAACTTTGGGCAACATGTGAAATGAATTTTTGGGAAAGCGAAATTCAGGGAGCACTTGAGTGAAATTTGACCTCTCTGACTTGACAGTTATGAGGTTCGGCGCGACACGGTAAATTCTAAAACAAATCGTTCAGCCCAGGTATGTTTAATTCAGGCGATTCCAAGTCTCACAGTGATACACACGTAATCGAAAAAAAGTAAGATGGAAAATTGTACCTCAATGTTTAGCCAAAAAGAGGGTCAAATCCCGGCTTTTTATCGTAACCTGTAGCTTAACACTAATGTAAACATGAAGGTCAAGTACGCGTATCTCGACACAGCAAAGTGTTCAAACTTTACACCAAATATCTATCCTTTCTAGTAAATATGAGGTCGGCAATATTTTTGTTTGTACCTTATGTCCTTGCTTGTCTTCATGACCGCAAAAACTGAGGCAAACAGCAGCGAAATCCCCGCGCACTCGACGTGTGTCAAGGAATGCAGTTACATGAGTCGAGACTGCGTTACATAACGTGACAAACCAAGAGATTTTTTCTTTTCTTAAGAGTGTGTCCATGAGAGAACCAGGCAGGGGGTGATAATGCTCAAATCACGGATTTCGCTCAAACTCGGCACAATTGATGGGTTTGGTGAGATATTACCCTCGACAAAAAATAAGGTCGCAATATTGAATTCCCTGGGATTTACAGGGACCCCCCCCTAAAAATCACAAAATCTACTCATCTTTGCATAATTAATTAGCTAACTTTGGTTTGGCTTTTCAACAAGTAGAAAAGACAACTTCAAATCTAATCAACTTTATCATCTTCTATGTTTATCTGACTTAATCCTCAGTAATCTATTTTTACTCTCTAATTCGATCTCTTCCTATTATTTGGCCTAAAGTAAGGTCATCTTCTCACTGTTTTGACCAAACCCTAAATTTAAGGTATTTTAGTCGCTAACATCTCCCATGAGCAACAACCTATGTACTTAATTCTCACATATTCTTTGAAAGACATCTTTAAGGTTATCAAATCAATCCTAAAATATTTGGGCAATCTCATACTTTATCAATAATGACGTATTATGTACATTTGACTTGACTCTTATTTGTCATTTGACCAAAATTGGAAGAAACGTAACATTTGTTTTTTTACACAAAAATAGCACAAAGTTGGCGAGAAGTCAAAAATCAGATGCCTCATTATCGATACTAATAGCGGAATTGTTAGAAAGTGTCATCTGAGTCATGATTTCTGTGTTATTTATGGACGTTTTGATGGATATTTTATGGAACGCTTGAGTAAACACAAGGAACAAAAGATTTAGTTCAAAACTTCGATCAGTCCAACTTGTAGGAGCTACAAGACCCAAAAACGATAAAAGATAGTGAATAAATGTTACATACACGTCTCTCAGATGCTTTAGTCCAGGTTGGCTGCTCCAGTTTCGTGACACTGCAAAATTAAAAGTGTCGGCTTTTCACCGAATATTCGAACAAAATGATTCTCAAAGGACAAGAAGGATCACTGACAATCCGTCTATATCTATGGAAAACAACCACCTGCTCGAACACCCTCCATCTTTGTGACTTTAGACTCTGCCTAAATCATGGAATCTATTACGCTGGACTACCGGACTACGGAATGCGGAATACACTATCTATTGTTTGTGCGCGCCAATATCCTGTTATAACTGGTATGTTGAAAATAGGTTGTGAAAGTCGTGTTACTTGAAGTTTTGAGTTTATTCGATGTTGACGTTAATTACCATGATAATAATCGTCCATAATAGCCCTTTTTATAGTCAGACCATGTCATGCAATTTTCGACAATTTTAAATGACTTGCCATTGGGTATACTTACTTACTTACTTATATTTTAATCCTCGTAGTCTTACAACTATACAGGATGGTATCTGTATCTGGGTAAATTATTGACTGCAAAAAAATAATAATAACCGCTTAAAAGTGTTGAGGAATATTAAACTTCTGAGGAATACAAAAGACTCAAAAGGGGGCACTAATAATGTATTGCAAAAAAAGGTCGGCTAGACTTCTTTAGCTATTCAAGGAAGGTGTAAATTAAGAACAGTTTTTTGAACACAGACTAATACACAATGCTCACTTCTCATTTAAGCTGTCATTTCCGGATTCATACAGTATAGAAGTTCTCTTAACGGGCACTCTCGTATATATATAGCGAATAGCTCTACTTACGACCGCCATCACAAAACCCCGTTTCAACTCCCACAGGTGCACAAACTGTGGATTTTTACATTTCCGTAGGCGGCCGCGGACACTCAAAGGGTTTACCGGTGAATTAGATGTTAGCTTTGATTTAAAGCTCTCGTAAGCAGACACCTGGAAGAAAATCTTATCCGCCTCTGAATGTTGTGCTTTTTTTTAATATTATGTCCACAGTCATATCGCTGTTTGTCACTGTAATGAATCATTCTTATATATCCGCTTCAGAGTTACCGTTTTTTCACATACACGTCCGGTTACACTTGAAAATACAAACTGAATTGTATGCCTTTACCTAATTTCAATAATGCAGTGGTCTGATCTCTGCGTTAGCTGTATGTCCTGCGCTCCTCGGAGTATCAGAGGAACTTTAGAAACAAAATAGATTTTTCCATAGTATATTCATTTGTAACTTAAAAATTGCATCAGTACATTCACTCCAAAAAGTAGATGTTTCCGCACTTTTCCTCGTTAGAGACCTCCTGCAGTTCGACTCTCGTAAAACCCTAATTTTCCTTGAGCAACCCCACGGGCATTATTTACTGGGTGTCTTCCGACCACGCACGGACCGGAACATCAAATGTCTGTGACTTAATTGTTGTGTCTGTCCATAATTCAACATCTGCCTGTCTCAGCACGGCACACTAATCTGGGCACTAAACTGTTTTGGGGCCCCAAGGGTACGCAAAAAGGCCCTTCCGAGGATGTCTAGGATGAGAAAATTGACCTTACCTGGGTAGGGTGAGAAATTTGAAATCTAAGTATCACAGTTGAAGTAGCTCTCGAGGGAATGTGGGAAAGGTGTTAAACATATGGAAGCGGTTGTTTGAGAAAAAGATCTAACTCAATGTGAAAGTGTGGTGTATTTTGAATTCTACTTGGGAACATTAATGCCATAGTTAGGCTTTATAAGACCCCCAAAAGACCGTGCTAGGTAAAAAATTCAGTGTTTATGACAGTCAAATCTGGTGCCAGTAGGGTAGGGCATTTGTACGCAATTTGGCCACTCCCCCGGGGAGGGGGGGGGGGGGGCTCCAGTATGAAAACAAAATGGAATTCTTGTCGCAAGCTAATCTGGCCGTGTCTCACGCTTTATTTGTCCCTTTGAGCTGGTCTGCACCAAGATCCGGCTTCACTTCGCTGCTACTTGACGTGCAACTAAAATAGACAAAAATATTTCTTTCCAAAACACGAAAGAAAAGCGACTTCCATCTCCTAGTTTGAAAAGAAATGGGATCATTTATAATCACGGTCTGAATAGAGTTGCCAATAGATTTGGAATTCTAAAATTTTTATTAGCATACAATAACAATAAAATTATCTCAGAGAATGTCGGAAAGTCATATTTTTCATATTTTGTTGACTGGACTCTGGCTCCTGGCTCCTGGCTCCTGGCTCCTGGCTCCTGGCTCCTGGCTCCTGGCTCCTGGCTCCTGACTCCTGACTCCCGATACGATGTTTCCGTGTGGTGGCCAACCGCTGCTTAAGAGTGAGTCCATGGGTGCACCAGGCAGGTGTGCTACATGCCATCTCTCCGATTTCAGTGAAACTTGGCCAGGTTAGAGGGTCTACCCCAAAACTTAAAATGACAAACTGGTTTGTAGTTTGGATCTTTACGGTGCGAGATAGCCCACCTAACTAGCTTAATTAGATATTTTACCAATAAAAGGGCATTAATAACAGGCAAACGTAGGAAGCTCTCAAGACAACTGTTTTTAATCTTTGACTATGAGGGTTTGTATATATGTTGATACATCTTTAATGAATGCAAAGAATATAAGTTTCAGTCAATTTGATTGACAGCTTGTCAATCACCGGCCTTGAATATGGGACCACCTTTTTAGCCATTCAATTATTGGCTGATTTTGAGATCAAATATCTCCCCTTGCCAGAAAGCTATGACAATAATTTTGCTATTCCCTACTTAACAACCCTTTGGTCTATAATAAACATGAAAAAAAATTCTGGGCTCTGCCTTTTTTTTGGCGTCAGATGCCAATTGAAAACTACACCTAGAACAGGCTTATTTCCCGTTCATCTTTCCTGTAATTCAACAATAGATGGCTACTTAAGTTAATAAACTGACACTTTCTAGCCCGTTAGACAAGAATTGTAATTGAGGAGTTTAATACATGCTTAATACGATCGAGATTTGGTGAGAAAATTCAAGATTTGACCCTGATTAGTAATGCGTGTCACCAAAATATCGAAGACAAAATCGTAATCTTTGTGAGCTCGTTTTGATTTTCTCGCAAAATCAGAGATTATTTTTGTTAAGAATTAAACTATAAATAAGTCCTCTTATTCAAGTGTTTACTGTCTATTGTCTTTACTGTGAGAAAACCATGCTGCTCCTAATTTCCTAGACGATTGGCATGGTCACGTAGTTATGCCCAACGAGAATATTGTTCAAAACCACTTAAACATTGTTGACAAACTTTGAGTCACGCCAGTGCATACCAGTCACAAGGCAACGGCAACTCGCACATCTAAAAGTAATCTGAAACTTTTCCTTCTAGCGATAAGGAAATTGAGCTCTTAAAAAAGAACAGTATTAGAAAGAAGAATGTTGTTATTGTCACTTACCGCCATTGGGTCGCCGTCGATCTACGCCAAACTAATGTACGCTGCGTGACCAGGCAGTAGTTGTTTAAAATATTCTCCTTTGCCTCCCAGCAAGGCTTTCAGAATGGCCTACTTATCTCCATGACTTCTTTGTTTCCTCCTATCTACATTTCTCAAATACAAGTTTTTCGAGGTTCTATCACTCTCAATCACAATTATGCCCAAGTATTACGTGACAAAAAAAAGAGCCTGCAATGTTTTGTTCAGCGAATTTCGCGCGCCTACCTTGGAATTCTAAACAATTTTCGGTTGTCCAGACAGGAAGAGAGGACAAATAAAACTTAACAAAACAAAATGCAGGAACTAATAGATATTTTCTGTTTTGTTTTCGTCCCCCTGAGGCCAAAACTGAAAGAAAAATGTCGTGACCTTTTTTACTACATATTACGTGTTTACTTCCGGTTCCTGTCGATGCTGTGTTTAATCGATGGCGGCATTTATTTTGAAACTGTACTTAATATCAAAACTGATAACAAGGCTTAATCTTTTGAAAAATTTTATGTAAAACATCCAGGTATTTTTTTTTGTTGCTGGGATGTAACACAGTCATTTTTACTTGCTTGTAAAAGAAACTGAAATACAATAATTGAATAAACGCGACATTCACTGAATGGGTACTACAGGCCATCGGTTGTTCAAGTTACCGTGTGGCACAAAATTTTTGCTGTACGTGTTTGTAATCGAATGCCACAGAAAGGTAATCTGTCTTGCTGAATTTAAAAAGGGTATACACACGGTGGAATTGTTGACGAATGTGTTTTCCATTGCATGTCTTCAATGAAAAAGAAAATATTATCTTTGATTTGCCTAGGACTTTTTGAAAATCCCAATAATTAATTCTCAGCAAGAAAACCTGTCCTAATTGCAAAAATTAGTCCCCTCAAAACACACACAAAAAAATCGCCAACTCGCAAAACTAAACTCCCGCAAAAATTTAGTGCCACAAGGTAATAAGGTAGTTACACTTCTACCAATATTTAAAAATTAAAGTTCAAGGTCCCTCCTTATCTGCTGCCTTGTCCAGACAGCCTCGGCTTCTACAGCAATATCATCGGCATCAGCCTCTTCATCCTCATTCATTAAGGAAGAGTGGGCTCTCTGTAATCTACCAGCCTTATTGAGGGCGGAGAGTCGGCTAAAGTATCGAGCGATCTGTTGTTCTGTCAACTAGTCGGTCTTTGTGAACATCTTCTGCCCATTGTCGTTTCTCAAGGACTTCATTCTGGAGGCGACAAAGGAAGCGTTTGCCTTCTTTCCTGTTTCCTCCCCGGTCCAAAACACGTCTACCAGATAGCTCTTCGCTTTCTCTGAAAAGGCTACTGGTTTTCGATTTTTCTGAAGAGCCCATCCTAGCTCTACGACTTCGCCAAACGTTGCTTGGTCACTGAAGTCGAAAGTAGCTGAATCACCCCGAACATAGCCACCACCCAGGGAATGGCCTGCCTCCGCCCATTTTCGTCTGATCTCGTCATAGGTGGACTCCTTTACCAGTCTCACCATGTGCTTACCAACGTCCAAGTGGCTTTGGAGCGAGGCAAATGACTGGAAGGTCTTGACACACCCTTCTTCTTGACAATGAAACATAACCTTCTCCCCTACCTGGTCTGCCTGTGCGGATTTAGGTGGTTCTTGATGTGACCCAGGCAAAGACGAAGATCTTCCAGGCATAGCACGTTGCTGGCGATAGGTACCCACTTCTACGTGTGGTCTGCCAAAAGGATGAATTATGATGAGCTTTGTAGGACCTTGCGGAGTACCAAACCGTGCAAGCTGAGCTGCACTATAAAACTTTCCAGGACCCACGTTATAGGCTCGCCACACCCTCATGCCTCCATTCTCGTAAGAAAAGTTATGTAGCGACTGTATCCCGGTTATATTATGCTTGCTCATCGTCTGCGCAGACGGCTGAACTAGACACACAGCCGCATAGCAGCCTTTGATGCCTCCATAAGACTCAATGGCGGTTTTCATGTCATTGGCCGTCTTGACATCATTTCCTTCATTAAGAAAGCGTCTTATGTGACTTTTAAGTGCAGCAGTGCGACGATCGCAGATATCTTTACCAGCCTGCGGCTCACTGAAGTCGTATCGTGCAATCGTGACTCCAGTACGATCACCAATACTGGGGAGCGAAAGGAGAAGGTAGGCACAGTGGTAACAGCCGGCGTTGTCGGACCTAAGATATACGTGATTAAGGTTTGGCCTCAGTGCTTTCAGTGTTTCTAACGTATTTTCTATATATAATGGAGGCCACTGCAAACCAGTTCTGAATGCACTCATCAAACAGATGGATGTAGGTGCGCGTCTAAAGAGTAAAAGAAAATCGATCGATCTCAACAAACAAAATCTCAACTTCAGACTCTCGGTAACACTGGGGCTTGTATAGCAACAGTTATCTTTGTAAAGAAATTGCATTAAATTGCGTGGATAAAACTGAGGGTTCGCAATGAAATGACCATTCTACATCGTAATTAGTACGTCCTACAGCTGTGGCCCCGAACCAAAGATGGGTCTTTCACAATACAAAACAATCTCTCTTCTTTTACAAACGTTTTGTTTGCTTTAATCGGCTGATATACTTCAGAAAGACAGATAAATATTTTAAGCATCTGGTTTTAACTCGGATATGCCTTTTAATAGAATCAGAGTGGGCACCTCTACAGTATCTGCATATGCCTAGTACGTAGGAATTATTTTAGCTATGAAACCTTCATTTTATACTTGGGTTTTTAGAACAAAAAATATTTTGGACATATGCCTTATTAATAAACTGCCAACCCCTTCCCCCCTCGCTACTCCCGTTATCCTGGCTACTTAATTTAGGAAAAAATTTAATTTAATCAATTAAATTCGACCACGACTTGAAGACGTTGAGTTACTAGAATGATTATCACATCTACGCGCCTTGTTGCTGATGTGTAAGCTACTGGCGCCTGCGATAACACGAATTTCATTTTCAAAAGGTTAGTAAAGTAACAGCAAACAGGTAAAAAAAAAAAACAGCTGAAGTAACGGTGAATCTTAGCTTGATACATTGCTTAGCACCTTCGAATCTGTCTCGGTCTAATTCGTCCCCAGTCGACTTCGTAACACCCATACCCATCAAACCATGCGCGCTTACACTAGTAGGGAGAGGTTCAATGAGAGACGACTGGGGACGGGTTTGACTAACCCACGTTGCCCAAAGCCTCGTGGGAAGGTCGTTTCTTCCCCACACTCCCCTTCCTTGCGTGATCTATGCATTTCGGGTCATATTGTCCAAATGAGTATGTTTGTCTCTCAGCATTTCGTATCAGTTGCCGCGCGTATAGGAAGTAAGCAAGGGAGTAACAACATCCTATGCAAAATAAAATCTTTTTAATTACCTGCACCAATTGGAACTACAGTGTTCCACTTTCCCTTGATTGCTTTTGCCATCTTCAGATTGACTCCTCTGTCACCTTTGCCCTTTCGACTGCCATGAAGAGGATGCTGGCATTTTTTTGATGGTCGGAATCTTACTCCAAGGACTGCGCGATGTTTGGGGCAGATCGTGAAATCGCGGCTGTCATCATCTTCGAACAAACCAACGCGAGCTAAAATGAGCTTTTTCTCGGATACAACGCACGTTTGAGATACATTTACATCTCTAAGGTGTGCCTTTATACCATCGGCACACGAATTTAGTGGTATAAGTTGTTGCCGTCTGGGCCACCGCGAAGAGAAATGGCATTCCGTTCCACAGTAGATCGCAAATGAACAAGAAAGCTGAGACATATTGCGACTTCACAGCACTAAACGCGTGGTTGAAAAGAACGCCCTTTGTGCACTCAGTCAATGATTGCGCAATCTGGCAAGGTCATGATTCTGTCCGGTCTTGTCTGGAATTTGGGGTACAAGTGTACAGCCTGTACAATCCTGTACAATAAAGCTTAATTTTGCAAAAGAACAGAATTTCTTTAAATGATTTTAAGTAATTAATTATAGTTTTGTGTACAGTCACTGAATCATACTGATTACAAAATAGTACTTTGGTTTTTCACTAATAAAGTAAGATAATTCGGTTATCTTTCAAAGGGAACAACTTTTTGTGGTAAAAATGTGTGGACTTCGCCATGAAAAGACAGTATATTCATAAATGATGAAAGGCAATTTATTTTTTTTTGTATGTTTTGTTTTTACATTCATTCTTTCTTCCAGTCTAGACAACCGAAAATTGTTTAGAATTTATCTTGATTTCCAGGGTAGGCGCAGGAAATTCGCTGAACGAAACATTGCAGGCTCTTTTTTTGGTCACATAATACTTTGGCATAACATAGATTGAGAGTGATCGAGTGACTGAGTTTCGAACAACTTGTATTTGCAGAAAAATGCAGATAGGAGGAGACAAATATAGTCATAGAGATAAGTAGGCCATTCTGAAAGCCTTGCTTGAAAGCAAAGAGGTGGATTTTGAACAAATATTGTCTGGTCACGCAGCATACATTAGTTCGGCGTAGATCGACGAGGGTAAGTGAAAATAACACCATTCTTCTTTCTAAAACTGTTCTTTTTCCGAGGTCGTAGCCAGAAGTTAAACGAATTTTTTAAGAGCTAAATTTCTTTATCGCTAGAAGGAAGAGTTTCAGATTGTTTTTAGATGTGCGAGTTGACGTTGCTTTATGACTGGTATGCACTGGCGTGACTCAAAGTTTGTCAACAACCGCGCACCTTGTGGCCTTGAAATCTCCTCAGGAAATTAGGAGCAGCATGGGTTTCTCACAGTAAAGACAATAGACAGTAAACACTTGAATAAGAGGACTTATGATTAGTTTAACTCTTAAGAAGAATAATCTCTGATTTTGCGAGAAAATCAAAACGAGCTCACAAAGATTACGATTTTACCTTCGATATTTTGGTGACATGCATTACTAATCAGGGTCAAATCTTGAATTTCCTCGCCAAATCTCGATCGTATTAAGCATGTATTAAACTCCTCAATTACAATTCTTGTATAACGGGCTAAAAAGTGTCGGTTTATTAACTTAAGTAGCCATCTATTGTTGAATTACAGGAAAGATGAACGGGAAATAAGCCTGTTCTAGGTGTAGTTTTCAATTGGCATCTGACGCCCAAAAAAGTTAGAGCCCAGAAATTTTTTTCATGTTTATTATAGACCAAAGGGTTGTTAAGTAGGGAATAGCAAAATTATTGTCATAGCTTTCTGGCAAGGGGAGATATTTGATCTCAAAATCAGCCAATAATTAAATGGCTAAAAAGGTGGTCCCATATTCAAGGCCGGTGATTGACAAGCTGTCAATCAAATTGAATGAAACTTATATTTTTGCATTCATTAAAGATGTATCAACATATATACAAACCCTCATAGTCAAAGATTAAAAACAGTTGTCTTGAGAGCTTCCTACTTTTGCCTGTTATTAATGCCCTTTTATTGGTAAAATATCTGATTAAACTAGTTGGGTGGGCTATCTCGCACCGTAAAGATCCAAACTACAAACCAGTTTGTCATTTTAAGTTTTGGGGTAGACCCTCTAAACTGGCCAAGTTTCACTGAAATCGGAGAGATGGCATGTAGCACACCTGCCTGGTGCACCCATGGACTCACTCTTAAAAATGCGGGCTCCAGTTAATGTCAAAGATGGCGGACGTTTCGTTGTTGTTTGTAACATGTGAATTGAGCTACAACAGTGGCAGCAATAATTTTTTCCATGGATTACAAATCGGCTTTCTACTTTTCGTATTGTTTTCTCCTAAAACAACTTGATTTGGATTTTTGTGCCTAAACTGATGGCTAAGGAATTTTAGTCCTACAGTGAGTCACGACGCCGAACTACGCTGAACTGGGCGCCGAAGGTGGGCATGGGGAACAAATCCAAGCGGGCACAAACTAGCAGTTGACACATACAAGAGATACGTATATGGATTTTATTGACCGTTTATATTGTTTTTAGGGCGAAATTATTAAAGTGAGTAAAACTGTGAATTAAATCTTTGTATGTTGTTTTTCCTTGAAAAGATCGCGTATATAGCTATCAAAAATCATCGTTAGAGTTTCTTGCACAATAATTTCAACAATTTTACCCTTATTAATGTCAAATCATTGTCTGATGAGTTTTTTGTTCGATTTCTCCTCATTCAGAGGCAAACGCACGAATATTGTGAGGGCCTGAATTTTGATGAAATATGCAAAAGTCGTTCAGTCACATGAACAGTTTATGTCAACACATGGAAGAAAGTGAATTGCCCAAACTTTTTATGATCTTTTTCTGAACTTAAGTGATGGCTTTAACTACTCGTGCAAAAGTTATAAAGATAAGCTGTTGCTCATCAGAGATATTGGGGAATAAAATACCCTAATTTTACGACTTACTCAAAACTTGGAAATGATGACCCAACTTAAGGGGACTAAGAGGGGGGAAATCGAATCGGCGACTTTAAAAAGTTTATTGTGCTTAAAGTCTTATGAACTCAGATCATCTCTCAGTGCATTTAAGTTCCAGGTGGCTTTTCTGTTTGTTGCACTGGCATCGTAAAGTTAGCTAATTAATTATGCATAAAACGGGCAAAATGGAGATTTTTACAGGGGATGCCCGGATCTCCCAGGGAATTTAATATTTTGACCTGAAATTCTCTCACATAAGTCAACTCCTGATACCTAACGTTTGTGCCGAGTTTGAGCGAAATCGGTGATTTGAGCATTATCACCCCCTGCCTGGTTCTGCCTGGTTTTCTCATAATTCGTCGTAAAAAAAAATGCCATCTCTTATGAACATGCGATAACCATACTATTTTTTTCTCCCCATTTACCTGGCAGCTTTACGATCGCAAACATGTGAACCCAAACGTCATGAAACGTGTCAAATAGTATTCATTAGCGTTATGTAAATACATGCTTTTTTTGTTTGTTTGCTTTAAGTCAAATGTTTCTTTTCCATTCCCATATATTAGTTCTAATTTATAACGATTGCGAAATGTCCTAACGCGTTGAGTAGAAGCGGGTCACGGAGACCGCTTTCGCAATACCTTATTTTTAGTGAGAACGTCTCCAGGAGCCATCGATTTCTTGATAGCGCGGTTTTCGTTAGAAATAAAGTTTTCGGTAGCGAGAGCTCGGATATAGCAGATGTCTACTACTCGCTGATGTGCGACCACACAGAGTGTGAATATGGAGCGCTGGTTGGGGGTGAGTGTGGTTCAAGTGCCAGATACTTGAGCACAGAGAACCTACCCATCAGGGAATGTAGCCGATCAATTGAGCGCCACATTACAGAAACAACTGCAAGCCAGTTTTGCCAACTGTGGTTTAAACACTGAAGCAGAGCTGTTATTAGCCAGGGCGGGTAAGTTTGAGACATGATTATATATATCTTTTAAAAACTCACTTTTTCTTTTTTTTAAGGGAATAGGAAATAAAAATTCCTTATTTTATCGTCATTTTCACCTTGTCCCAGGTGTATTTGAATTTGATCACTCAAAATTTCAAATGACGATTTGCCTGAAGCACCGTGACGAATTTGGCATCGGATGGCGCTGAAGAATGAGAGCAAACTGCGCTTGGTCTGCCGAGTTCTGTTGTGGACTGGGGATAGCCATTAGATTTTTAGGGAAGATTTGAGGATCGGAGAAATCCCTTTCAAGCCAAAATTCCAAGAAAAAAGTTCTTGCGAGGAAAACACAAAGAAGAGACTGATGGAAAATCATAACTAACAATATCAAGCAAAAATGAAAAAAGCGGTCAATCTTTGCACTCGCTGTATTGCCAAAATATTTAACCGATGAAAGTAAAATTTATATTTTCATTACTGAGGTACCTAGGGTAGTCCACTGAATTTTTTTGGGATTTTTCGAAATTTTTATTTTTCCCACCCCTGGTCGATATTTACAGACAGCCGCTCTTAAGGCCTCCGCTTGTTACAAAATCAGCATTTTTCAGTTAAGGCAGCTTTCGGCCCGGTTCAGACTCCGAACGTTTCATGAGCCGAATTTGAATTAAGGCCGACCCAAATTATTTAGACCGGCTGAATTGATTGAGACGCCGATCTTAATTCCAGCCGCACTAAATTCAAGAGGAGAAAAATATTCATTTCGGAGTCCAACTACTTATAAAATACGTCATAATAACTTATGCATCTGGTTCGGTACATTAAAAGGTCGGCGTCTGAATCAAAGCCGTTTCAAAGCTCATCCAATGGCGAAATTCCCGGCCGGGCTAGACGGGAAGAACAGCTGAGCCGTTCCAAATTTAAACAGGCATTCTCAGCTGATTCAGGCGCCGAACTTTTCATGTGCTTAATTCAATGTATTAGGTTGGGCTCGTAAAAAGTTCGGCGTCTGAACCGGGCCTTTTGTTTCTTTCTATTTTCCACGAGTAGCTACGTCCCATCTCGGTGCCTGTGTCGTGACCAGTGTTGTTTGCAGCGGGTTTCCTTAGTATGGACAAACCACCGCCACTTCCTTTTCTTTGTCTCTTGACCTGTTTCTTCCCGTTACTATATAATTTCAAAAGTGAAGCTGCTGAAACGTTTTCCGCTCATGCAATATGATGATATAATATCAGAAACCTGACGAGCTAAAAGTAGAACTGTTATGACTTAAGTAAAGTTAAATATCCGAGTTCTTCAGGGACGAATCAAGAACATTTAATAAGGGGTGGCCGGGATACTTTTATTTTACTGAGAATTCTTAAAAATAATACGAAATATCACAGAAGAAAAGGGGGAAGGGGAGAGCCGCGGTCCCTTCGGCCCCATCCCTAAATCCCCTCATGTTCTTTAGAGTGACGGCTACTGCGTTACACTGCCGGGTGTTATTTTTGTCTACTATGTGAGCAATTAGACAACCAATGCCCTGTTCCTATTTGTTTGGAAGAAAATGTTGTCTTTACCATTTGATAACTTTGATAACACGTGGATTTTCAAGGAGGTTAAAGAAAACAAAACGAAAACTTAAAAATAAATTTTCTTTTGGATCTGAAACCGTAGGCTTTCTAAATTTTGAACTGATTAGAATATGATCGGGTATGCTGCGTCATATATCATTTTTAAATAGTCATTGATCCTTTTGTTTCCATATTTGGTTATTCTACATTATACAAACAAGCTCATAGTGACATACATATTGCTATCAATTTAAGTGTTCCTCCATTCGTTTAGTGCAAGTATCATCGAATGCGTTTATATGGCTTCAGGAAATTCAGACATTCTGTACAAATACGAGTCCATGAGAATCAAATGGAGTCGATGTTTCGAGGAAGTCAGAAATGATCATGTGGCTGACTCAATCAAAACGTTCTTCCGCAATTTTCATAGAAATCACAGAGGTTTTACCTTCGTGGTTGGGGAGCTGTATGATGGCACAACTCATCTGTTTGTTAAGCGGTCTAAGTATCGACAAATCAAGAACGAGATAGAGGAACGAGTTGATGAGACTTTGCCAGACGTCGCACAGTTCAGGGATGTTACAATTATAAAAAGAAGAATATCATTTCAAGGTTTCCAGTCGTACCGAGATTTTGGCAACATCCTCAAAGAAAAAAACCTGGAAGTCGAAAGAAGGTTCGTAAACCGTTGTGAATTACATCCGTCCGACTTAAACAAACTGAGTCGTTGGCGGCAGCCTGCAAGCTAGTTCTTTCGGTGATCCCTAGCTCAAGTCATGCCAAAAGGGCTGACTCGGAGAGAGAGGGCTTGCCGGCGAGGGCTTTGTTGACACGTAGAAACATTCTTGTTTTACACGGAATCACGCCTACTAGTGGTCGCGACTTGTTTCATTATAAACAGATTTAAAACGTTCCTTCTGATAGCACTGTGGAACTGACTGTTCTGAATATCCTTACAAATGTAACTTGTAAATGTTTGGGTTGTGCACTGTTCCCTGTCGAAAAACAATGGAAGAAGAATATGTTAGGGCAAGTTCCTATTAAAAAGATATTACGAAAGTAAAAAGAATCTACTAATAGTGACTCACATAGGCGTACGGGCCGGGGAGGCGAGGGGGGCTGGAGCCCCCCCCCCCCCCCCCCCTCCAAATTTTGGGCAACTCGGATTTTTTGGGCAGCAAGAGAAAATTTGGGCAAAGCCTGTTTTAAAGACGTCTCCATGTTTATTTAATTATTTTGAAGACCTGAAATTAACCTGAAGTCGGGGTGATAATCCAGTTACATTCACACGAGACAGTAATCGCCTATCATGTGATGAGTAATTTACATATTTATTTTTTTGTTATTGTTGGGCACCGTACTGCACTGCACTAGCTGGAATGGGCTATCCAGTCGTGAATTGATTAGAATAAACTTTTGCATAACTTTCTACAATCATCTCCACTCGAAGAACAGGGTGGGTCTGAGAACGAAGAAGTGGCTGACTAATTCTCAGTTTGAATTACGAGAAGAATCTTAATTCTTTAAAAAAATCTATCGAGTGGTTTAAAATTATTCGCTAATTTGTTAAAGTAGACCGAAATGTTTACAAAACCGCTAACAAGAGCGCCGCGATACATACTAATCAAATCTTTCTTTCTAGCATTCGGGCAGAGCCGCTATCTCCACGATCTTTCACGCACGTTTTAAAAAAGATTAAAACTGCTATGAGGTGAAATTGCATGTCAAAAGCGCTTCGTTTTCTACAGATAACGGCCAAACCTCACAATTTTCCTTTTCTTACCGTATTTCTAACGGTAAAAACTTCATCCCAAACTATCTCAATAAAGCTCTTACAGATTTTGCTTAAACTTTGCAAACATCGAGAAGACCGTATTGGCGAAAAAAGCTCCTGTGAACGATTTTGTAAGGTTGCCAGTGCCTAGAATTTTTAATTTTGCTGAAGTAAAATAGGTGATGTCATTGCAACCCTGATCATGACAAATTTTCATTTACTGTGGTGGCAATTTTTCCTAATGTTTGTTTATGGCGATGTAGCTTATGCTCAAACCTGGTATTGACCCTGAAAAACTGTATCGAGCCACCTTCATACGCCAGTACGGCCTATGTTGTTGCAATATGGCCCTCGTTTCTTTTCGACTCTTTTGTAAAAGTTTGGGACACTTGCGAGAATTTTTTGGGCAAATGGTTTACCGCCCCCCCTGGCAAAATATTTCCCGTAAGCCTACGAGTGACTAGGATCTATTACATTATTTTCTGTATTTGAATCAAAATACTATACTTTTTTTGATGGAACGGTTGCCTGAAGATGTTATTCATTTTATTCCAGGTGCTGTCCGCGTCAGTTAAAGGATTTTTCGTTTAAGCTCTGTTTAACCTTATTGCAACGGTTCCGGTTGCGTTTCAGGGAGCTTCGATTGGGAAATCTTGATTTAGATTTTGAAATCCGATTTCGGATAGCTACTGTAGCTAAGGCTTCTTTGCTTCTAAACTGTTATTTTCTGATAATCTTTAGAAGATATGCAGACGCAAGGAAAAGTGTGAGAAAACTACGCAGGACTCTAAGAGCAGATCCAAATGCCCTGATTTTGGCATTTGACCTGGAAGTTTACGAACATGACCACAGTATCATCTTGGAGATTGGCTACGCTATGACAACCTTGAACAACCCGAAAAAGATGCAAACGTTCCACTACATCATTAAAGAAAATCTAAGGTATGTGAGGTGTTGGAACTGCTTAGAGGGAAATTGAAGGCCAACTAAAGCCTCATGAAACTCCTGAGACTTTTCAGGCCAAGGTTGATAATTACCGATAATTACCATATCATGTTGATTCAATTTACTAAAGATTTCACACTTGTGTGATGTATGCTAGGAAACGTATTTACCTCAGTGTGTTCAAGATATGAACGTTTACTTCGGCTGCAAATAACGGACTGCATCTAGGTCAGCAGTGACGAAAGGAGATTAATTAATAGGGGACTACTGCTCATCGCGTCATGTTACAGAACCGAACAAAGCAGCGGCTTACAACTGAACGATTGGTCCGTTCTTGATTCTTTGGGATTTTACTACCTTCTCACTACCAGTAACTATCATAATAATAATAATAATACTTAAATTATTTTCTCCCCATGGAGCTTATGAGGGATCAATCAGGGAACAAATAATTTTAAATGGAACATAAAAACATGGTTATAAATCCCAACGGGTAGGAGGCGAACCATTTGGCTCTTTTACAAACTTGACCGAGGATCTGAACTTGGGGCTACCGTCCAAGAACAAATCCAGCTGGCGCTCGAGCGCTTTAACCGCTCGGCCAAGCTGCCTCCTACCAAAAACAGAGCAAGTATTGGTATTCATTTTTATAATTTTACAGGTACACAAACAAAGATTTTGTGCCTGATAACAGGGAACACTTTATATTTGGTACCTCAAAGCGCATGTCTCTTAGGAGAGCCGCTGCAAAAATCCAGGAGCACATTGCAGACGCTGATTTCTTAGTTACTCACTCTGGAGCACATGATACAGAGTTCCTGGACAGCTGTGGGGTCTCCGTTTCAGGGAAGCTCATGTTCGACACTCAGATCCTTGCTACGGCGTTACTTCCAGACGGACCACCGCTCTACAGTCTGAAGCGGCTGCTGGAAGACTTGGAAATTAAATTTGATGAAAAGATTCTCCATAATGGCGGAAATGATGCTGCCTACACTATGAAGGTGTTTCTAACCTTGACGCAGTACGCACTCTGAAGAGCCCTACAAATTGCCTGTGTAAAATGGAAGCTAGATCTCCACTAGTCACACAAGAAATTCCTTCACATAATTCGTTTCTAGGAATTTCCATACCAATCAATTGACTATTAGTCAACGGTAAAATCATAAAAGATGGGCATTTTAGCACGGGGTGGGGTACGTGACGGTTTAAAATTTGTAGTTTGAAAGATAGGTTACGTGATTTTGTACAGTTTACTATTATTTTCTTTCATTACACTCCTTTTTCATAAGAATGTACTTTACAAAAATATCGAGGCCGAAATAAATTTGCGAAATTTTAAGAATATCAGTTTTACGAATAAACC
>JBBMOI010000002.1:24610000-24695000 GCA_038088405.1 Porites divaricata
ATACAAATCCTTGTAAATTTTAAAATTTTCGAACTGCTGTGAAATATTTCCTTAAGCATTACTTGGCTCAAATCTCCTTTTTTTTTTTTCATGACAGGCAATTTGAGCCCTTAAACGCACTAGGATCAACCTCGTTCCCAGGGTTCTCTCCTACCCGTCCCTACGGAGCGAGAGAGAGAGAGAGACCCTGGTTGGGTCTGGTCACGTGGTCCCAGAACAAAATTAATTCCGAGGGAGGAGTCCTTTGTCTCTCAATTTTTTTGTCTGGTTCGTTTTCACTGTTCACACAATGATCGAAAGGGCAAGATAGAATTGCTAAGCCTCCAACTATAACTTAGCCTGCGTGCAGACGATAACTAAACTCTGATTAGTACCGTCTGCGAAGCAGCGCAGAGATCCTTGTTGTGGACCCCCAACGGACTCAACGAATTACCGGAAGTGCGTTTCGAATTTCCCTTCAACCTGATTGGCGATCACGACAAACAAAACAAAGGCCTTTTTTAACTGGCCAATCGTGGCGCGTACTCAAATCTGGGTACAAAGCTGGAAGTCCAGAACAAGGATTTCGGCGCTGTTTCGCAGACTGAGTTAACCAGAGTTTAATTTCGTCTGCGCGCAGGCTAACTATAACTGAAATTCGGGAAATTTCTGCCTAAACAGAGCTATCACCAGATAAACAAGCGAATTATCAGCGGAGAAATAAAAAACTCGTGTTAACGTAAGCTAACGTAGTTAAACCGATGACAACAATTAGATACTAAAATCTACGATCATGAGTAACACAAGCGCGTGTTTATCCGCATTGAAGGGAAAATCCCAGGCTGTTCGTTGAAATTGCATTGAAAGAATCAGTGTACGTTTGTCGGTGACAGCGGCTGGTAATCGGCCCGAATCAGTACATGCAAAGCCTAAACCATTAGAGGTGACAAAACATAGCAGTTACGTTGAGAACAGAGGATTCATTTTACATTTACGGTCAAAATAATATTTAGCTAATATTTTAGCTCTAATGACTTAACGGAAAGCTGTAGTCTGAAATGTCAGCTTTCTCCTACCCTTAACCTTTCTTATGATGTGGCAACAGAAAAAACGCATCGGTTTTAGTGGTAAATAGAGGTAAAAAATATATAATATAGTACGTGCATAAGCAAAGGATGACCAAAAAGCGACACTGAAGACAACAGGAAATAGTATAAACAGAGACAAAACAGACAACATAACCCAGCGATAACCTTCCAAAGCGAAAGGATTTCTTGTATATGGTCCAAATGAAAGCTTTATTAAAAAAACAAATGTATCTCAGTGATTTCTTTGAATCCTCTAAAGCATATACCTAACCCTCCAGAAAATTAAACAAAGAACAATAAACGGTTGGCAGTCGTGCAAGCCATATTTTTTAACAAAGAAACTTATAAGGCTATCCTGTTGATTTTACACGACGACAAAAATACAACACAGAGCCGTTGGATAAAAATATACTCTTCTAAGATTCTGTTTATCTCTTTTCATTTGAACAATCAAACTGAGTCGACTGAGTCCGGGCGGCGTATTCTCTCTTCTTATTGCTTCTGTTTGATTTTAATTGTTGGTTTTCACATGACGTCACTAAGATTCAAACTAAAAAACTATCGATCCTACCGAGATTTTACTTTCACGATGCATTAGAGCAGCTGAAAACTAATTTTCATACAAATTTTCGCCTCAAAAGGGTTCCTGGTTTTGTGATAGAGAACGCTTGAATTTCTAAGTTTTTGCGTGACGCGGCATTTACATGACGGCCAAGAGAGCTGTCATGTATGTTAAAAAAAAGAGTTATTTCAGGAGATTTTGCTATTTAAACAGTTCATGTATTAGAAAAAGTATTACTTTAATGTTTTCTGAGTTTCTCGAGGAATAAATTCACGCTTTTGTAGCAAAACTCGGTAACAGATGTTTCTGTTGGTTTCCGTCCGCCATGTTGGAGCTCACTTAGGTGAGCACCAGCATGGCGTCTCCATACAAATCTCTATAAATTTGGGTAAAACATTTCTTCGGATATCTCGTATACGAAATATTCCTCTGACCTGAATCTTGGCGAGGGTCTTTGTGTATGTACCTACTTTCATTTCCAGATTCTGGACTTTATCTATTAGACGGTTTTGATTGTTATTTTGATCTATTTTGAATGGCGTGACACTGAAAACCAGCAATATTTTCGAGGTCGGTGAGGACGGCAACGCTTGATACATCTTTTCCGGCCCCCCTTCGAACTGCGTAATCATAGTTTTGAAAATACATACGTTTGCTTTCCAATAACATAGAAATGGCAATTCAAGTCTACTGCGTTTTGGTATGAATACAACCGCCTAAAATATTTTGACTGCACAAGTGGTGAATCCGCGATTTCCTTTGCAACATCCGATAAACATCCAGATATTCTGCAGGAAGTTACCCTTTCGCTGTCAAAGGATTCGGCGTTCGAGGTTTTTGTCTTGACTAGTCCGGGAACTATAAAAAACATGACCCTTTAGACAAGCTCAGATACTTCCACTGACCTCGACGTACGCTTTGTAGAGACAAATCTCACACTTATCCGCCCCTCCCGCAAATCACTGAGTGGAACTCTAACAAAACGAAAACTGTTGAGCGTTACCGCTCGATTCTATGATCCACTAGGCTTGCTGTCACCACTTATTCTGCCATTTAAATGCATGTTTCAAGAAATTTGCCAGCTGAACGTTGAATGGGATGAAGCTCTTCCGGAAGACCTCACTTCGCGTTGGAAGGAATTGGTGGAAGACATAGAAGGAGTTTCAAGTTTTACAATCCCCCGTTGCATCATGGATGGAATAGAAGCAGAGCAGGTCAAATGTATTCAGCTACACGGGTTTGCAGATGCAAGCAGGATTGCTTATGGTACAAATGTGTATGTTCGCGTGACAACGTCTGATGGACAATATTCACACCTGCTAGCCTCCAAGACCCGAGTGGCCCCCTTGAAAGGAGAAACAATTCCTCGACTTGAACTGATGGCTTGTTTGACATTAGCCCTTCTCATTACAGCAGTGTATAAGGCGATGGCATGCACAATTGAAGTTGACGCAGTGATTAACTGGACTGATTCTCAAATTGTGTGGTGGTGGATCAATGGTGAATCAAAGCAATTTAAGCAGTTTGTCCAAAACCGGGTAGAGAACATAAGGAGTCTTTGGAGCAAGGAACACTGGAGATATTGTCCATCTGACCTTAACCCAAGTGACATTGCTTCACGAGGTTCTAAAGCCTTTGATCTCGTATCCAGTGATCTCTGGTGGAAGGGAGCTCCATTCCTAGAAAAAGAAGAAAGGCAATGGCCAAATGTGCCTAACTGTCCGATCACTGAAGAAAAAGTCACAAGTGAAGCTGGAAAAGAGTTGAAAGTAGGAGATGCAACTAAGACTTCAAGTTTCATGACAGCATCATCCAAGGTCTCTCAGAGTGTTTCAGAGGTCATTCAGTCGGAAAGATTCAGTAGTTTTAGCAGGCTTATCAGAGTGACAGCCCTCGTCCTGAAGTTCATTTGCAAGGTCAAGAGAAGCATGGAGACCCAACCGGACCTTAATATGCAGGAGGTAATTGCAGCAGAGCACTTGTGGTACAAAGAAATGCAAATGAAACTGGACAAGAAGGAAAAGTCTAGTATAGTATGGGAACAATTAGGAGTCTTCAAGGATGCAGATGGGGTCCTACGATGCAAAGGTCGGATCCAGAACTGTTCACTGTCATATTCAGCCAAATTTCCTGTCTTGTTACCAAGGAAACAGTACTTCACACAGCTGGTGATTAGACAGTCTCATGAGAATGCGAAACACAATGGAGTAAGAGAAACACTAACTGAAGTTCGCAGCAAGTTTTGGATAATCAAGGGAAGGCAAGCAGTCAAGGATGTTCTTTTCAAGTGTGTGATTTGCGAGAAGATGCTGGGAAAAGCTTTTAGTACTCCAACCACTCCTCCGCTGCCCACCTCTAGGGTGTAGGATGACTTGGCTTTCACTAAAGTCGGTGTGGACTTTGCCGGACCGCTTTATGTTAAGAATATCTATCAATCTGGTAGGGATGATGTAGTGCGTGCACCAGAAGTGGTTACAGTGAACAATTCTCTGCCAGGTTCGCTTAAAACGACCAATTCAGAAGCTCTACCCAATTGAAGTCAATGCGCGCGATGAGGATCCAGTTAGTGTAGTAGGAGCTAGTGTGCATCCCGGAAGCAGAAACATTCAGGTGGTCAGAGATGAGGATATTCCAGCAGTGACTATTGCTACTTAATCTGTCTAAGCAGAGACTTTGGAGTCTTCGAACATTGAACTAAATCTTGAGTTACTAGTGTTTCTCACCTGGTGATTGACTTCGTCAATCAGGGGGGAGTGTGTTGTAAACGAGATAGGACTAGGCCGAGATAGCTCGAGAACACGTGACAAATAGGCGTTAGAAAATGTGTAATCGGATCACCATTCAGTGTTTTCCTTTATCTAGTTCGGAACGGTTTACAGTATCTCGGAAAGGATCGCAAGTTTTAGGAGTCGATCAGTCTTGTACGGAAAATTATCTGTTATCTGAATAAAGAGTATGGTCATTTCAACAATACTCTACCGTTGATTAAGTAGGACGTGCAAAACTTTTAGCGAGGAAATCCAGTTTAGTGTAGAATTAATCGCCTCCTCATTTCTTATCTAATCTTCAAGGAAGCTCGACTTGCCGCTTTTAAGAGCGTTCTTGTTCTTCTTGTAGTGCTGACTTTATTCGCCGTAGCTTTCTGATTACTTAGTTTTTGCAATTAAGCTTTGGGTTAGAATACCCTTTCAGGATAGGAGATAGTTTATCGGCAATCTTCCTCTATTTGTGCGTCAACTTTCACAAATATGTTAGCGTAACATTTTTAAAAGGTTAAATTTGACAGGAATTCTATGCAACGAGTTGTATTGTCACGATTGACTACAAACGTGCAGACACAAAACAGAGAGTTCTGACGCTTGTTATGCGATCTCATGAAGCGAGCGAAAATCTGTGGTCGGATTTTGTCGAAATGCAGTTTTAAATGTATTCCGATCTCCCAAACGTTTTTGCACATACAAGAAAATTAAAAAAAAAAAAACATTTTCTTTCTTAAGAATGCCAAAACCACAAAAATAGGTTAAATTGTTCCTGCTGAAAAACGCGATTCAAAAGCATAACCGACACGCATATAAATAGTTCGGGCTAACCTCCTACCCAGATCTCGCTCTCTGTCTTTATAGCGTAAGACAGAGTGACTATTGTTGGGTTCGTCTACATGAATAATCCTAATAAATACTGAATTGAAAGAGTGCAAATTCACAGCAGGCTCGCGTGAAGTTAGCAGTTGTAAGCGTAAGCAAATGCGCGGGAACCTTAACTTCTAACTTCTTTTTAAACAGGTTTTATATGCTTAAAGATATGATAATTCGTCCATGGCGCTGGACGGCGGCTCGATTAAAGAAGACGGTTACTCGCAGTGGTTTCTCTCCCTTCGTACTGTAGCGTCCGCCCTGGAGAAACCACTGCTTGCAGGGTAGATAATAAGTACTTCTAACTTCATGAATATTTAAGACAAACAATCCTGTAATCTGCAATAACAGACCAGGTTCTTATTCTTATGATCCGATGGATGGTGTGGCCATGGGGCATGGGTCCCCCTCTTGCACCTCTTTTTTTTTCTACTTCCGGGCTTGGAGAAGTTTGTTCTAACAACGATATATTGATGACACTTTTTGTTTTTTTATTAGTAACCTTAACTTAAGCCCCCTCGACATTCACGCAACGATAGAGAAAAAGGTTAGCTAAAAGCTGGCGCTCTTGGATGTCCTAATTGACAATGACGCTGCACATCTTAAGGAAGTATTTTCCAAATAAGGAAAAATGATGGATTATTGCATCATATGTTTCAAGTAGGGGTCCAATCAGAATGGTTTGAGCTATACTTGCCAAAACCTGAATACTTAGCGTCCAATCTATAGGTTTATTCTCCACACAGACACAGTGAACCATTTAGTATTTGAGTTTTCAGACTATCAATATTTCTCCAACGGGAATTTACTAGGTTTAATATCGTTTACGACGTTCATCACTGTTCATAATGGCTTCCTCAGAGAATCGCAACTTTTTCTATAAATACGAATCCATGAGGATAAAATGGAGTCGATTTTTCGACCAAGGAAATGCGAAGGCCGGGACGATCAGAACCTTCTTTAACACCTTCCATAAGAATCACAGAGATTTTACGTACGTGGTCGGGGAACTATTCGATGAATCAATCCAACTTCTCGTTTCACCTGATCAGTACAATCTAATCAAAGAAGAAATTGAAAAGAAAGTTGGTGAATCCCTGCCGGACGTTTCGCAGTCAAGGGACGTAATTATCAAAGCGAGAGGCAAATCATTTCCAAATCTTCAGTCGTTTAAGAATTATTCCAACTCCCTTAATGCACAAAACAAGGACATTGAAAAGAGGTAAGAAATCTTTAATTCATCCTTTCTTCCCCTTTTTATAATGTTGTATGAGAACGAGTTCTTTCCTTCCCCATACTTCAGTTGTACCCGTTCCGACTTGATTCGCGACTTTTCACGGACGATCAGTCATTTCTTTCCACCAAAAATAATCTCATCGGCTAGCTCATCGCTGTAGATAAATGGCATTATACTCCCTTTGAATTGATAAAAAGCAGAAAATTCATTAAAGAAAATCTGTAAAATATGCCTTTTTTGTTTTAGACTTATACACAACGTTATATTTCGAGGCATTCGCGACAATGTCTTTGATGTTTCCGAATGACGTACGTTTCGATTTCTCGATTTTTCTGTTCTTCAGTGGTCGCGAAACATCAATGGAAATAGAGCAAAATGGTTTTTGAAAGTTTTAATCTAACGAATAGCTGGCCTGTCATATCGAAGTCACCGCTAAGTGATTCAAACGTCGATTTTTAGTCGTTTCGCAACTGAAGTAGATAGACTTAATTTTAGCAGCTCTCAAACTTTCTCTTTTACATCTACAAAAATAGAGCCTGATCTCAGTTTAATCTCTGGTGCATACAAGCAAGTGGCGCTTCAAAATCATTAGAGTGACTATAACGCATAATCATTATTTCGCAATGTTGTGGTAGAAGTTTGGTTCATGAAAAGTTTGATCGTACGACGATACTGGGACATATTATGAATAACTTACTGTTACAGCCGGATGAAGCAGTAAAAGGCCTTTTATAGAGGGGGTTTTAGGGATAACTTCTAGAAAGACGGAAAAAAATTTAATCCCCTTCTGCCTTTCTAACAGCATCAAAGGTAGAGCATACGACGTCCGTCCGGTATTTTCACTTTCCGCGGCCATGCAGTGAATAAAACATTTATTCAACATACGATACTTACCACCAAAGCTGGCATCTCGACAAATTCAAGTAACCTTCTCTGAAACCTCAAGGCCGTCATGAATAGGATGCTAGCCTATCGGGAAAAGCTGTCCTTCGTCTGCTTAAGAAGTCTTCCAAAACTAAATCAATACATAAAGATTCGTGTATTAAATCGCAGCTAAACAATACAAAAAAATTTGGACTTTATAATACTTTGTTTCTCGGAAACTAAACGACGTCGTCAATCGGATTCTAGGAAAAAGCCCAGATTTTCAAAGGGCCCAAAGGAAAACCAGTACAGGTACCCGATAGAATCGAATAATAATAATAATAATAATAATAATAATTAATAATAATAATAATAATCTTTTATTCGGAAACTTTTATCACATCACTGTGGTTTTCAGAAAAGTCCTAAGTTAGATTAAAAGTACTAAATTAGACTATATACAGTAAAATGACAGATACCTAGAAATAAAAATATGTATATGTAAACTAAATTGTAAACAGATTAAACACAAAAAGATAAATCACTTAAATATACGAACTTACAACACTTCGTTTTTCGGAAACTAGTAGTTGATGTCTTCAATCGGATTCTAGGAAATAGATATGTCTTTTATTTGCATGGTTAAGAAATGGTTCCAAAATAGAGCATTGCAAGTAGAATCAAATAAATCCAAAATAAAATATATAAACGATATATTGTTTGTAGGAACCTAGATGACGTCATTGATCAAATTCTAGGAAAAAAAACGCGAGTTTTGTTTAAACAAAAGCAGAAATAAGGGAACAATGATAATATAAAGAAACAATATTTTACTACTCTTGTCATTTTCAAATTTAAGAGAGGGTTTTTTTCTCTTGAGTGTTCAATTTTAAGTGAGCTACGACACTGGGCTTCTGCGACAGTGGAAAAACAGAAACGCCACCACGTGGATTCTCGGAAAACCAAATCAGGTCACGTGCACGAAAACCTGGGCAGTGATAGGCTAATAGTTTGTTTTAGTTTAGTTTATCAAATTTGAAAACTCCCGCTGCCAAAGAAGTGGCAGAGTGCGTACCTAAACAAAAACTACCGAAGAATTCAGCAAAGCATAAAATGACTCTGATAAAAATACATGAATTGTGCAAAGAAGCCGGATCAATAGTTAAAATTTGCTTTTGGGTGACATTTACCTCAGGTGTACATTTGGCTTACTTTGCCCCTCAATTTCTCTTTATTAGCTGCTTTTCCAACCGGGTTTCACAGTGTGTAAACCGTTGCTTTACAAAGCAAAAGAATACCAAAGTCTATGCAAAGCAATTTGCTTTCCACCCCACTAATTTAAAGCTCAAGAAAATTCAGGACTTTTCACTGACGGACTTGCACAGAAATTAAAGGACCTCCACTAACAATTCAAGGACGTTTCAAGACTGTGCGAACCCTTTTTCCGCTATAAAGCATGATAAAACTCGATAGACGAGACTTAACGATGGACCATTTTTTGTTGGGCAATTACATCCGTGAAAATATTTGAAACAAAGTAACTCAGCAGTTACGTAGAGTTTGGTGTACAATCAACAAGACGCTATAAAAGCGTTGACTCGACCTCGGCTTGCTTGGAGATAAGATAAGAAGTGAGTTAAGGCAATTAATTCTTAAGGAGTCTGTGTGCGGGCGTGGAAGCCATAGGAGGAGAAAAAAAGAGACTGCTAGCTGGCCTGGTTACGCAGTGACTATTGACTACCTTTGGTACACACACAATAGTCAGAAACTTCGCATGTCTTCCGTTTTAAAACTGGGAAAAAAATATAACCTTTCACTTGGGTACCTGAACTTGCACCCATTCGCTAACCATCAATTATAATGTGGGTAAACCTCAATAAAAACATCGTGATTTTTTTATGATGTTAAATTTTAGCAGTGAACAGAAACACCACAACCATGGACACCCTTCTTTGCTCTTCTTCTTCTCCATTGTGGCATTTCCTTGTGTTCTATTGTTAGCCGTCGACAACAAAAGAATACTAAGCTACCGTACTAAACAGTAATACTAACAGTAAAAAACTAAAGCGAAAATTTCCAATGATCTCGGTTTAGGCAATTATACTGTAATTTTCCACAATCAATGGCAAAAAAGCACAAAAGGACCTTGCGAATCTATGACACCAAGGAAACATCAACGAAGACTTCAGTATGAAAAATAAAACACATTTCTCAAACTACTACTGAAATAGATGGACTAGTTCAATTTGTAGACTGGTAGTTTCCACGGGAAATGAGGTGCTGCAAGCAGAGTATGTGACAGTCAAGTACAAAGCTGTCCGGGACACATACGTGACGATCCAACAAATAAAATACATACAATAGAGTGAATCTCCATAAAACATCGAATCTATTTTACTATAGAGTTCCAGGGATTGCTTCCTCAATTCACAGGAATTTTAATTCACTAGCTTTCGAACTCTTCGCCTTTGCAACAACGTGGCTTCCTACACGAAACAGGATTTCCTTGCCATCGGTTTTTCATGTCCTTTTTTATTGACAGTCGAGTAATCTTCAGGGTATTTACTTTTTAAATAGTTTTCGATGATTTGTTTCTCAACTGACTGAATACACGTGTATAAACACACGAAAATTACATCATTGCTGAGGAGCCAAAAGGTGATCAACATGTCTTGTCATTTCAATTCTCGCCGATTTAAAACAATTCGGGCCCGATTAATTTAAATCGACCGATTTAACAACAATTCGAACCCGATTGGTTTTGGGATGCGAGCCGTATCAATATATCGGACCCGATTTGTTATCGTGTTCGAATAAACGAAATCGGGTCGGAGTTGATATTCAGGTCCGATGAAAAAAAATCGGACCCGATTACCCAGAAACCGGTAAACATCCAAAATAACTACCTCATGCTCATCACAGTTTCTACGGTCGCCGCTAGGAACGCCGGGACCATGACCCATTTTGTGGACTTAATACCAAGAAAAGTAAACGGCTTACGACTCTCGCTACTACGCAAGCTCGAGTAAAAACCCGCAAGTAAGAAAGGGCATTTTCCCAAGTTAGTCTGAACAGGTTCTTACATAAATGGTAATAGGCACAAATTTAGGCTATTTGAGTTATTACATAAGTTCTTATTTTCTGAAGGAAAAAATTACATCGTAGCTAAGAGTCTGAGTATTTTGTGGTTTTCAGCTTATTCCTTGTGTAACTTCTGCATTCTTGTCAAATATATTGCAGTTGGAGGGGTAAGCACCCATGTCTCGAAAGAGGATCCTGAATGTTGACTTCTCTTATTTACCCAAGTGTATAGAATTTCTTTTTTAGATTTTAGAACATAAGTTTCCTTTAAGGTTACTGTTTCAAATTTTGGGATAAACAGGTTCTTGCATAAAGGGGGTCTAACTGGCAAATTTTAGCCTAATAGGTTCTTCAAAACCAGGTTCTTAGTTGTGCTATAGACACGTGCTCCAAAAGGGAGCCTTCTAATTTTTAATATTTGTACACGCATTTCAGGAGGAAAGAGGATGCAAGAAAGAGCGTGGTTGAACTGCAACGGACCATAAGAAAAAATCCAAAAGCATTGATTTTGTCGTTTGACCTGGAGGCTTACGAACATGACCACAGCATTATTCTCGAGATCGGTTACGCTATGACAACCTTGGACAACCAAGAAGATGTACAGACGTTTCACTACATCATCCAAGAAAATCTCAGGTATGTAAGTACCTTCGCGGGTTTTCTTAAGACGGTTTGCTAACTTACGGAGACAAAAACATGCCATTTTCCAGGGGAATTTTTACATCCACTGACCCCACTGCACTGGCTGGCAATTTTGCAAGTTGCACACTCTGCCTGCGGGAATTGTTTTTTAAGACGGAAATCCAGGACTCTAGAGAGAGTTTTGCGTCAATTGTGGACTTTTACTTGAAGGGGAGGTGAATAGTGGGAGATCTACAGAGACGCGAAGCGTCGAGGTATATATATCTGGCGCTATGAACCGACCCTGAGGGGGATAGTTGTTTTAGTGTTTACCAAATCAGTTGGATAAAAATCAAAAACAAACTTTTTCTAAATAAAAGGCGTCAATTAGTTAGAGTTTGTTTACGTTGCAATTGACAATGTTTTGGGATAATTTTTTATTATTTTGTTGCAAATTCAGAGAGAAATTTTTTTTCTACCGAACAGTAAACGCCGACAAGCCAAATTTTGTCTCTTTCTTGTATTTGTTGGAGCACCTGCTTCATTTACCGCTAAAATTTCATCTTTCGAAACTGTCGCGAAACGAGAAGACATGTTGAATCCCGTCCCAAAACAGTGAATATCCAAGGATATTCCGAGTTACGGGAGCCAATGAGAACGCGCGAAAATCGCTCTCCACTGATTTTGTGATTTTGGATATTATTATTTACCTAAAATATTTCGCCGCTTCTGATTGGCTTTCTCCTGGCTAATTCCTCATAACCAGCGAGTTTTGACCAAATTTGAAAAGTGCTGGCAATATACAATCTTTGATGTAAAGCAAGACGGCAGCGCGGCAGCTTAGCTGTTATGGCACGAGGGAACTCAATAAAATGGCGAAATAGCTCACGGCTATCGAAAGACGAAATAGCCGAATTACTGACTAAAAATGAAAGCGACGGATGAAAGAATACCCAAAACATATTGCTAGATGGATGCCATTGCGTCTACTTGTTGAGGAGTATGTGCAAGGAATATAGGTTCATTCATATTCTTAAAGTGTACCGTAAAACAGGCAAATGTCTACAAGAAGGTAAGAAAGTTCAGAACTTAAAAGAGGCTCAGTATATGATATGAAGAATTAATATGCAGCTCTTGCAAGCTGCTGTATACTTTTATAGCTGGTGATATTCAGTCTCACCGAGGCTGAATATGAAAGAAATCAACAATTTTTGAGTCAATAATTGTTGATTTCTGAGCGTCATATTGTCCCAATTTCTTGCTAACTTTGAGCATACACCTTTTCACGGCATTTTATGGTTGACAAAACAATAAATAAAAACTCGTGGCGTTCATGACGGTGAATCGGGCCGGAGTCACTACTGTGGGCCGGGTTTTACACAGCAACTGACAACTTGCCTGCGTTTTGAAATAAGTCAAACTTACCACTCTTAGTAATGGCCTGTTCCAGGCACCAAGATGGTCGGGTCCACGAAATTCTGAAAGCGCGAACACGAAAATAAAACGGTACATGACTCTTGCCTTCACTTGCCTTCAAAAGCTATAATGTATCTCACTTTGAACATTTTCCGCGCAAATATCGAGAGCAAAAGCATTTTTTTTTTTTTTCATAATCTTACAGTTATTCAAACAAGGATTATGTTCCTGACAAAAGGGATCACTTTAAGTTTGGCACCTCTGAGCACATGCCTCTCAAGGAAGCCGCTGCAAAACTCCGGGACCATATCAAAGACGCGGATTTCTTGGTGACTCATTCCGGAGCACATGATACAGAATTTCTCGAAAAATGCGAAGTCTCTGTGTCAGGAAAGCTCATGTTCGACACTCAAGTGCTCTCTTTGGCGTTACTCCCTGGCGGGCCTCCAGTGTACGGTCTGAAGAAGCTCTTGGAAGACTTGAAGATTGCTTTTGACGAAGAGGTTCTTCACAATGGCGGAAATGACGCCTTCTATACCCTAAAGGTCTTTCTATCCCTGGCAAAACTGGAATTGTAGTAGCTTGGAATAAAGATTTCAGCCAGATTTTAGCTAAGCGACGCCAATTCTGAAAAGCCTGTAGAAACGGAAAATCCTGAAAATATTGACCTTTTTTTCTTTTTCTAAACAGAAGTTCCCAAGCATGCAAAGTATGTTGAGTAAACAGCACGAATTACTATTGAAATTTTATCAGAAAGTGGTAGTTTTGACATAACTAGACACTGCTTAGCCCAAATCAGCAGAAAGTGTTTTTCACGTACTATGATTGACTTAAAATAATTTATTATTCATTCAAAATATTTCCCCGATTCTGATTGGCTAAAAGCACAAGTTTAATTCACCATAACCAGTTACTGATGACCAAATTTGGAAAAATTTTGACTTTAACGAGGAAATGACGTCAAAAATGCAGCGTTTTCGCAGGTTAAGGCACCGTTAATCGAGAAGACCTGGGGACGAGGTTGAGTTGTTTTGGTTGTGAACTTGAAAAAATGGCGGACATTTCACTCGTTTCAAGAGTAAGAACTAGGCGAAAAAATAGCTAAAAACATGGCAAGAACAGCAAGAAGACAACTCGAAGGGCGACATCTGTTATTTGGAGAATATTTGCGGAGCTGGACAAACCTAAACGTACACTATCGAACATGAGCTGAACATCGATGGATCGATGGAGGTACGCATGTCTTAGCTATGTTTTTAAACTAGGAATTATTTTGAATGACTAATAAAACAGTTATTGAATAAGATACTCAGCCTCATTCATTAACTGTTAAATAAACTCTGGATGCTGCTTGAGATACAAACATATTCACCAATATCAACCTCATTTGCATTGACATCCTATGAGCAATTAGAGAGGAGACGTGTTGCGTCACGTTACCACGGTACCAAAATTTCTGCATCACAACAATAGGGAGCTTAAGCAACGACGACGGCGATGGCAACAAGAACGGCAATCAAGCAATAGGTTGATATTACCAAACCATTACCATGCATCACGCTTTCTTCGCCGTCGTTGCACGGCTGCGACATGAAACTTCCTACTTTCACGCGCCCGCTTTCAGGAGTAGGTGAACACAACACAAAAATATTCTTTTTCTTTTTCTAAACTTTGATAAGATCCTTTCGGATTCAACCCCAGAAAATTTGGCCGACATTTGACATATTAAATAAAATTAAATAAGATCGATGAAGTCTGAGGCAGTGCGAATCCACTTTTTAAGTGACGTTTTCCGTTTGTTGTCATTCAGAAATTTTGCCACCATGGCAACGTGACGTAACGACTTCCCCTCTCTACAGAGCGTTTTCACTCACGTCGCCAGCATCTGTGCAAATTTATGGGAACAAAAAAAACGTTTACATAAGAAGACAATTCAACTCCCACAGGATTGGTTAGGAACACTAACATGGCTGCCGTTTCATTGTTTTGGAACACCAATATGGCCGCCGTGCATGACGTCATGTGAAAACGCTCTATTATCGAATGTGTTATCGACTAAGAAAGAAAACACTTCTGAATGAGAACTTTATTCACGGAGTCCGTGCATGACAAGTTCTTATCACTACAAAGGTCATTCAATGGACTATTATAATTTTGTTATTTTAGGGCTATCAAACGCTCTCCAATAAACATACCCCGAAAGGTTTTTTTTTAGATTCTTGTAAATGCTGTGGTTCAAGTTTATCCTCGGTTTAAATTTTCTTTCCCTTTGTTTTAAACTCATTATCAAACATTGCCATACCCTAAAATAAAGAGAAATAAAATTGAACCCAAGGATAAAATTGAACCATACAACTTCAATATCAACTAGACTTTTTTTTGACACCAAGCATAATTATTTTAACGAAGATAGATGACACAAATAAATCGGCATTGCCATAATTAATTGCATCGGCGTAAACTTTTTAAATGTCTGTCTTTTCTTAGAGCAATATATATCAATCGAGTCAGTTTAAGTACAATATTTAGTTTTAATACTAGAGATGGCCACGCATCAGAAACCATACTATATCCCTCAAGAAACACTTCAATATATACTGTCTGGTTTTTCATTTACAACTGAATATGCTGAGTAAATATGATTATTGCTGCGTTGTAAATAGGTTAACACAGATGGTAACAGAACTCGTAGTCTAAAATATATACTGTAGGTGGGCTTTTCTCCAATTTAAAACAACAATTCTTATACACTCGATAACTAATCCACACTGTCAGCAATTATTTAGTAAGTAAACCTTAGTTTTGCTCATAATATAATCCACGGTTTCTTGAACGAAATACATTTATCTTCTTGACTGACTGGGTCTGAATACATTAATGTATAATTAGTCTAGACTATTTCTATGCCTATTATCATATTCCCGTGATCAAAACTTTCACTCTCATATATTAACTCGCTATAAAATACAAGTAGGCTCTATAGAATGTAATAAATTAATCCTTGTGTTTATACAATAGTTACATAATTTTCTGATTAGCATGAAGGGTAAAGAAAACATCACCTTGCCTTTACCACTTGATTTTCTTCCAAGTATAATACATCTAGCTCAGACCAAATTTGCAATAAAAGAGTTGGAAAATCCTAAGCAAGTATTAGTCTAATGTTAAATATAACTTATTGAAGTAACGAATAAATAGGGGACCACCACTACTGTTAAAGATAATCCGTTTCTACGTATATCTCGCGTCATCTGCTCTCTTTAGGTTTAGATTTCTTTCCAGACTAAAGCGAAAAATCATCACTCGATTTCTGTTAAGAGTGCTATAGGGCGATTTCTCTGCAGACGTGCCAGAATTCTTCAGTCAGTTTTGATGATCCTTGTACCAAGGAATATGGGCCATTTTCGGGTGCGGGGAACAACAGTTATAAAGTCAAGAAACCTTGGACTACTTCCAAAGGACAATTGAGATCTAAGATGTACAGAAAACTAGTCATCGAAGACCGACATCTCGGGAAAGTTCAGTCGATGCAAATAAATATTTTTCGAAGTCACTAAAGTTTATGTCTAACAACCGAGAAAAATGCCGAAGAATGGTCATCCTAATCAAATAAATGAAATTATTCTCATCGCTATTGATTTCTTTGCAAAAAGTTTCAAATTATTTCGCGGCATCAAGGTAATGTACAGAAATGTTTCATGCCGTTTGCAACATGGTAGAGCGGTATTTATTCAAGGTTTTTCGAAGTAGCACATGGTGGCCATTTTGGTTTCGCACTTACCGTTCTCTGATTGGCTAACAATCTTGCTTCAATTTTTCCACCCAATCAAAGTCAAAGCCGAAACCAAGCGTGACTCACGTACTTGTCCTGGTTTTCCCGCCCATACAGCTGTAGTAGCCGTCAATTCTAGGGGGGAAAACGCGTGAGAGATGTGACTGTTTTGAATTCCCATTGGTTGACTAGATTGTCTGTGTTAGTAGCACGTTCAGATTGGTCATAGCAATTATAACCATAGCTTGTTTTGTAACAACACTCAGTTATAACAATGTTTCATTACTTGGGTTATTTCCTCCCTTGGTCCTTGGTGTTATCACTTCACCTTCATTATCCTAAAAAAGACAAGAGATAACTGATTAGCGTATTCCTTTCTTAGCCGGACAACTTCCTAAATATCGGACATCTAGAACTAGTCCCTGTGGCTGTCATTTCTCTGACTCTCAAACTGAGCTGGACACCTATCAAACCTCTCATCAAAAACAGATACTAAGTGCCATTATACACGTTGTCTGTCTTAAAGCATTGATTGCACTCTATAACAGAGCACTGTGGAATAGTCGAGTTACCTATGTCCGCTGAATAATAGCACTGAAGACGCATTTTATAGGGCTTGCCTCCACCTGAAGTGAATATATTCCCAAATTCCAGCAAAGGGACGACTTGTTTACTACTCTATGCCCGCCCGGTACTATTTTCTTTCAAATTTCTGGCTCCTTCCTGGTCACTCACATTTGGGAATGCTTTATTTAGAGTCGAGGCCAACCTTATCCCTGTACTGATGTGTCAGCATAGTGTTTGTATTTTTTCTCAGTAGGAATTTAAAGTAACCAGCTACCCGGTGAAAATCAAACAAACAAATCGAGAATTAACATGTTCCATGCTTCTGTTTGTTGGTATTTCGAGCCATTTCCCAAAATTATTTTAGTCACCCCGTGAAAATGTTGCTTCAGCAGGCTCCCTTTTAAGTTGTCCTTTTACGCAGACGAGAATCGTAAGCTTCATGATTCCAGTAACTTTTCAATGTTCATTGTTCCTTACAATTCGAACTGTACAGACAGAAAATTGTTGTTGCTAGAAATATCTATCAGTCGTAACAGTTCATCAGTCGGATGCCTAAAATGTGTGCAATTCCAGAATTGGTTTCAGCTCCATTAAATCCTATACCAATTACAGAACATTTTAGGAAGAGCAACCCACAATGTGAGCACATTTACTGACAACAAGTGACAAGGAATACAAGTTAGGAAAACAACATAACGTAAATGCAATGCGTTAAATAATGAACTAATTGAACATGCCAATTTTTATGTTATGCTTTTCTGGACACTTTTCACTCAAAAAGAATCTCACCGTATTTTTCCCAGTCGCCCCTGGATCAGTGTCTTCGTTCTCCAGTCCTCCATCTGGAGAGGGTCTGGGAATAGTTGGAGTGAACAACTTTGACTGACTATCCTGCAGTACAATTAGAACAATAAAATATAAGGCAACACAAAAACGGCAAGGTATCTTAAAACTAAGACCAAAAAATAGCTGTAATAGTAATTAAAAACTGAATCATTGGATAATGCAATTCTAGAGCTCTGATTGCTCTTCACATATGGCAACTGTACGTGTCTGCTCAAAATTAAAAACAAGCTAAAAATCGGTTGTTTTTACAAATAAAGTCGGGAAGAATTCTCCATATTTTGTGGGCGTTTATAATAAAAGAATTATTCCACTCGCGCTTGTTGGATATGAGATGATTATAGCCAACTCGGCGCTACGCTCCTCGTTGGCCATCTACCATCTCATATCGAACGCGCACTAGTGGAATAACTGTTAATCATCATCACCACATCACAATAACTATGATTGATTAACTTTACCTCTTGTCTTTGCTGTTTCGGCAGCGGTATATGAGTTTCACTGTCACGCACGGTCGGGGGAGACGGTGAAGGAACTGGAACGGGTGGTGAATCAGAACTGTGACGTTTCACAATGTGTCTCATCCTTGCCCGTGGTGACGTATTGCGTGACTGATTCATCTGTTGCGTGTCACGCAGACTGTTTTGTGACTTCGGAGAGATTTCCTCCGCAGCCTGAAAATTTTAAGTTGAATACATTAACCCTTTAAGCCCCAATATCCACATACAAATTCTCCAAACTGATATCCATACATTTCCTTAAAGAATGAGTTAAGAGAATTTGATAAACGATCAAGGCATTTTCCCACTGGTGATCATTTTATTACTTCTCAAAACCTTTTCTCTTGATGATGTATGGGTATTGTCTCACTTGACTGACTACATTTATGAGTCCAAGCAACCCAGTTTAAAACCGCCGCCCGGTTAGCTGAATTGGGTAAGTGCTGGAGGTCACGGGTTCAAACCCCGGACGGACCAACACTCAGGGTCTTAGAACAACTGAGGAGAATGTGCTGCCTTTGTTCTGACATCTACAAATGGTTAGACATTCTAGTCTTCTCGGATAAGGACGAAAAACCGTAGGCCCCGTCTAACAGCTCTTTCACTGTTGTGACTCTTGTGGGACGTAAAAGATCCCACACTGCTGTTCGTAAAGAGTAGGGGGCCTAGACCCCGGTGGTGTGGTACAACCTTTCATGGGCTGGGTGGGTAATGAAGGGGTTGATATCAATTGGAACGTTAGTCCTGTTTCATCCCCTGTAACCGAGTTGAGTCACCGTGACGAATTCAATAAAGTAATAAAGTAACCAAGCAGGCAATATTTTAAATATCAGATATCATTTGAATATCACAAAGCCAGTTAGAAGTGTGGCCCTCCTACTTTTTGCGATACAGTAAGCTGTAACGCGACATACAGAATCGCCCTAACACACACTAAATTGTAACACTGTCTCTCTCACCTGCCCTGCCCCAGAATTCCTTGGGGAGTCTGGGCCCGAATTCGACGAAAGTAGTGATTCTTCTTTAGCGAATGACGAGAATTCATGCTCAAGTGGCGGAGACCGAGAATTCTTCGGAATGGGTGGTATTGTCTGATAACAAAACACAAAATAAGTATTGCAGTAAAATCTTGGAAGGATCATTCAACTCTAAAAATTCAATCACAACTTGTTTCAAAGTCGCTAGTGATAGCCTAAACAGATGAACGAAGTACGTATTGCGGTAAGGTCTTGGAAGGCTCATTTGACCTGTAAAATTTATTCTGACCTTGCTGCAAAGTGGCTCTAAACAGACGAACGAGGGCGCCCCTAAACCAAGTAAAACATACCTTCAGCAAGGTTCACCTTTCAAAATATATTGAGAGCAATTTTTGTAGCGTCCCACCCTCAGTCATTTTCGTTTTCCCCTTTACATTTCTTTATTTCATATCAGTTGGGTATGACAGAGCCATTCAAGTAATTTTAGGGCACAAAGTGACCAAATCTTTGTGACAAATACAATCGTTTACTCATTACACTCAAGTGCCATATCAGGCGACTGCAGGCAGGTTTAGAAATAACGCAACGGCAAACGAGAACGCAAAAGAGCGTGACTTCCGTTGCTTAATTTCCCGCTCTGATATTGGTCAAGCTTGTTTTTAGTTCTGCACGCGCTGACGTCACTGCCGTTGCGTTCTCATTTCTCGAACCCTCAACCGCTTAGTCTGTGGTGTCAGATTTCCCTTGGTTGTTAGAAAATGTGGAGTGGGACCTGAAAATCTAAGCAGTTTGTGTTGCGAATAAACATACATTCATACCTGTCTAAAGCGTCCCTTATAAACATGACCGTCGGAACCTTTCAGCAAATCAATAACAGACATTTCTCTTCCCCAATTCGGGATTTCGGTTGGTTCTTCACGGGCTACAAATTAACAAGAGAAATTTTAACTCTGGGAAACTCTGGGAAACTCTGGGAAATTATCCACCTACCCCTCCCCTAACCCAACATTTAGCCCTAAGTGGGAAGTTAGTGCCAACGCTGGGATAACGGAGAGGTGGGTGGGTAGTTTCTCTAAATTATACACAGAGGCCCCGAGTTCAAGTCCCGCACTGAACACTAGCTGGATTTATTCATGGCAGTCCCGAGTTCAAATCCTCGGTCAAATTTGGCTCCGGCCAGATGGGATTCTTAACCTTGTCATGTATATTTTGAAATGTTTGTTTTTTGAAAACTACTGGCTTACCAGTAATTGGGTTACCACTATGACGTTATTTTCCCTTTTTTAACTTAATTTTATATACTGAACACAAAGAAATGTACTCAGTGCTGTAATTGGTTAAACTCAAACCTAACACTTGGTTTAGCTGTGTAGTTTTGGTTCTTCTCTTTGGATGATACATAACTGTGTGACTTCCTCCACAGGGTCGCCCTGATATGATCTCATTTAAAGACCTTTCTGCTTTACCACCTCCATAATGACCTCGCTGATACTGACGAATCTGCAAGAAACAAAATGGTAGCAATAAGTTTAAAAGCGAGAATGATGCGAAAAAAAAATAACTACTAGATATTTAAGTGGAGTTTAACTGATCCTGTGTCATTTTCAAATGGTAACAGTGTCAAAAAGGAATAATGGCGCAGATGAGAAAAATATATTTACTTACACCCACTTAAGGATGGATTTGGGGGTACTATATTGCCTTAAACCGTGACCTAAGTTTGACTTCGTTTACATAGTTAGAGAGGAAAAGGCTTTAAAGGTGGACGATTTCCATTTAATTGTGTGGAAATAATAGAAATATTTTTTGCTCTACAGTGAAAATCCCCCGAAATTGGCAAATATCAAATTTGTAACTCTCTAAGAGGCTTCTTACCTGGTCCATTTCAAAAGATAAGTAGGGTCCCTTGGATCTCTTTGTACGGACACCCCGGGAAAATGGCAGGTTGCTCTGATTGGGCCCTCGCAGAGGAAGCTCCACTGGTCTGCTACAGGAAATGCAGTTGAACTTAACTTGCTTGCGGAACCCAGCTGCATCGGAAAAGTCCACTTTTGTCTCGGCAGCAATGAGATTCCTGGACTTTTGTACATCTGCTATTCGGCGCTCTAGAAAAGACAGTTAAAACACATTACCCTCCGGTCGCAAAAAACAGTGACACTAACTCAGGTAACAAATTAGGTTCATCGAAAAAAAAAAAAAAAACCGAAATGTGTGAATTAGGGGCAGGGGGGGGGGGGGGGGGGGAAGACGACTTGTACGAAGGGTACGTGAGTCTTAAGAAACAATGACGATTATAATTACTAGATGGACTGGCATGAACAAAAAGGGAAGCGAAGCAAAGCAAAGATTCGCCTATTGCTTTTTGCCGTCCTCATTGCCGTCGCTGTCGTCGTTTGCAACAAGGTTACACCTATTACGTCAATATATACTCGTACGCGTGATGTACCTAAATAGTTCTTGAGCGCTTGAAAGGCCTGTCCATCCATTTTCTCTGACATATCAGTCGATAGCTGCTTCAAGGCTTGTTTTAGAGCCATTTCTTCATTCATGTAGTCATCCATTTTCTGTAGAGCTTCTCTGAGTCCTTCATCCAGCATGTTGAATGTGTTATCAAATGTCGACACATTCACTTTGCTATCCAGTGCAGCTTTGTCAGCTTTGATGTTCATTTCCAAGGCAACATTTTCCTTGTCCGCTTTACTTTCTTGCAGTTTTTCAACATAACTGTACAGTACTTCAAGGTGTTCCTGCAAGAAAGCGGGAAAGGAAATTATGCAGCACTCGCAAACGGCCGCACAAATTAGTCTGAATCAGCAGGAAAGACAGCTTGTAAGGACCCATCATTGAACCTCACAGCCTTGATATGCATTTATATCAACTATACCACACTACCATTCTGATGTCTGAGGTCACGTCCCCACGAATCTTGACATTTTTGAAACCGTATATTATGCTTTTACACGAAGCGCTGACCGTCTGATCACCGAAATCGTATCTTTTTTAAAAAGCTCTCCAGCGTGGTTTAAGGGCCCCACCCACACAAATACGGCGTAAAAAATTGTGATTTTTTAAAAAATGTTTAACAAATAACACCTTTCTGGCCGGAGATAATTTTTTCTTTTTAATTCTCAAAACCATGAAATTGATTTGTAGGGATTAAAGGGTCAATTGCGTTAGGCCACACATTATTAAGAATGCCTTGCTATCCTTACCCTCCACATTCACCCTTTTAAGACTGCCTGCAAAATAATCTACATTATAGACTTCATCTTTGGGAAGGTTGGGATTTATTTTTAAGCTATTGTTTAATGCTTACATAACATAAACTGTTTATGTACAGCTGAGTAGATGTACCTGTTTTCTGCTCAGATCCTGAGCCACCTCAGAACGTTGTCTGTCTGCCGTCAGAACAAGTTTTTCCTGTTCTGCTTGTAGATCAGTCAAGTGTTCTCTCAATGCGTCTAACACACTGCTGTCTACACCAGCTGACTGGCTAACGACTCCTGTGAAAGCTGGTTTGTTTTGTCGAGCAATTATGGCAAGTTCACGTTTGATTCCCTCTATGTGATCTTTGTTGTTCAGAGCCATGTTTTTGATTTCAGCAAGAGCAACTAAGTCTTGATTTGTATTTAGGAATTCCAAACCTCCAATGAAAAATGAAATGAGTGAATATTCATATACATTTAGTCATGAAAAGTAACAGCAAGGAGCCCAAAAGTGTGACCTTCTTTAATTAACTCACATTCTTTCATGCAGACATTAACCAATCAGAAGTCGAGGACAGTTTTACAGCTGGCTTCTGATTGGATTAAATCTGTACGAAAGAATGTGAATAAATCAATTTAGTGGTCACACTTTTAGGCTCTTTGCTGTAATTGAGTTCACCTCCAAGGACATGAGTCCCCTCACAATAGGCAATAGCGTCCATTCACACCAAGTAAAATAAAAACAAGAGATGAAAAAGAAAAAATATAAATGAAGAGAGATTCGAAAAATACAAAGACTATTTTACTTAAAAAAAAAACACTTAAACATACAAGAATCTCTAGATCTCTAGATTAATTATCCTATATTCCTACCCTCTGGAAACAGGTTTGTTCTGTACAATGAACATTGGGAAACTGCACTGGTATCACAGACGTCAGGGTTCAAATCCTGACAAACTAAAAGTTTTTGAGGCTTTCATTTTGAAACTGTATAAGTTGTGTCTTCAACTGTAATTTATGTCTCGTCTTTGCATTTATTTCTTAATCCAACAGTTCATTAATTTCATTTTCACCTTTCCCAGGCATATTACAAACCAACTTATTGACCAGCTCTCATTCTACAGTTCCAATATACGACATTCATATATTCCTCACTTCACACCTTCATCATTTCCAGGGAACATTACAAACCAGTTCCCAGTTGCTACCTCAATTGGTTAGAGCGCTGCACCTGCAGTATCACAAAGGTCAGGGTTTGCCGAGAATCCTAGCCTGGGACCAGGCTCTGCAGTGGATGAAAAAAGGCAACGGTCAAAATATAAGCGAACAAAGCGAGAGGGAAGAGGGAAAGGGCCACCCTTTCCCCTCCCCAGACTACCTCTTCTTTCACTTTGCTTGCTGATTTCTTTTCCTTTTTCCCCAATGCGGAGCCTGGTACCAGGCTACGTGAATCCCAGCAAGCCTGAATTCTTTCAGGCCTGCCTTTTGCAAATGCCTTTAACTAAAATGACCTTTTTTGGATGTATTTCTAAATTCTGCAGTTGAAAAATATGAAATTCATATATTGACCATTTTAGTATACCTTGTTTAAGCATAGCTAGTTGATCCTGTAAGTCATCAGGAATATTCAGATCTTCCTTGCTCACTTTCTGTGGCAGAGCATGTTCTACTTTAGCCAACTCTCCAGCCATTTCCTGCTGTGATTCAACAACACTGGCTACATGTTTCTCCACCTGGGTTTGCTTATCTGACAGTTCTCCAATTTGCCTGAGACATTCCACCATTTCCTGAGATGGGTACTCTGCAGCAGGCAACAATTCTTGACCATTTACCTGCAAAAGTGAGGTTTTAAAAGAGATCAAGAACACACTAGTAACACATAAATGTATGGGTATAGCTGTAGTTACAAAATGGCATGAATACTCTATATAAGCAGCACTTCCATGGTCATCGTAGAAGAAAATAAAGTCCAAGCAGTTAAAATTTCTCCTAAGTTACCACAGTCACTTTTAATCTTAAGCACCATAGTATTTATTTCATTAAGATCTTGACAAAATGACCAACATAATCATAAACAATGAAAGAAATGACGAATATATTATTCTGACTGGAAACTAGCCCCTTTCTTAGATGAACTACAATGAAATTATTGCTGTAAAAACCTAATCGAGCAGGGCTGGACAAGCATTTTGACAAGAAATGTACAAATGAGAGGAGTGTCTGGACCCCCAAAGGCCAATATGGGGGGAGGGGGGGGAGGGCAATTCCCTCCCACACCTACCCTGGCTTGGCACTAAGCACTTAGTGTCCCTGTCATTGGATCTATACCTAGCAACTTTTTCTGAGTCAAACGTGTGAGATTTTCATTTTGTCATGGCAGGAATTTCCAAAAAACGTCCCAGCGAGTTTCAAACATTTCCAATGATTTTTTGAAGACTTCTGAACATTGCTGAAATTGTCCAAAGATGTTCCAATGAACTTTGAGCACTTTATCTCAAGCTATTTCAAAGATGAAACATGTTGTGCTACAGGTAGGACACAAAGTCAACCTTATTAGCGACTTTTGGAATATTTTCGGAAAAACTGAATTGCAGTTTTGTTATAATTGTGTTAAAGAACAGTTAGTGTGGATTTCTGAGTCAGGTGTGAGAAATTGTCCTTGATGCACGAGATTGATGTCTTTAGTCTGTAGGTGCGGCTCATGCATAATGTGTGAGAATTGGCAGGCATATAGATCTAAGTACTCTACTTTATCAATGACATCATTACTGTACCACAAACAACTTTCCTTAACATAGTTATGTCTGTAAAGGAGATACCTCCCAAAGATAAGAGGGATTAGAGAAAAGAAGTAGGGAATGACTGAACCCTAATATGTAACCACTTCATTAACAGTCTGAATCATGTGTAAAACACTATGTAATTTCAAGCATCTCGAAAACTAGTCATCTTCACTTTTCAGTGCTCTTAATATATACATGTAATTTACAGTCTGATGATGGTAACGACTAATTAGGGTATAGCTATGGAGGTTCTTGGGGTGACTGTGACCCCCCCAATCTCCTGTGAGAGGCTTTCCTTTTTTTCTGAAAAAAGGCCTAAGCCAAATTCCACACTAAAATTCTGAAATTCACTGTCTTTAACTCTGCTTAACCGCTTCACTCCTGGAGATTTTGCCAAAAAACGTGTTTTGAAGCTAGTCGAGTGGTTTTCTGGTCACTGTCATGCTATAAAGAGCTAAAACTTACCACAAACCCGTTTACCGGTCGTACTCTTCACGGCCTTCTGATCCAGATGCAAAATGTCAGCTTGCGAAGTTCGGGCATGTGCAGAAAGCAAAATTTCGACATAGTTTTTGGGTTTAAAAGTGACACAGCAGTCTTGACTTTTACTTTTCCCTTTCTCTCCTCCCCTCGTTTTTGGCTTTTCTTGCTCATTTTTTTTTCTCTTGCTGGGCATTTACTAGGCTTCATTTTGATGGGAAGAGTTTTTAGGAAAGCTTTTAGGATCTTAGGATTAGGTGAAAGCAAAGGTAGGTGGGTAATGGAACAAGATTTTCACGGAGATTTACAGGTCAATCTTGCATGGTTTTTTGCCGTTTTCTCCGGTATCCTTGACTGAATTGTGCCCATTCTGGTACGGTTTGAAAGACCTCTTCACTCTGCACAAGTTAGCGGACAAAGTTAGCCTTGACCGTTAAAACTGATGATGTCACGAGGGTTAGAAAGGACGTGGATCCGCACGGGCGGTTCAGGGGCGAATGGGTTAAACGATGACATCTTAGCTATCTTATTGTTTAAATGCTCACTTTGTTGAAAATTTCATTCTTACTATCAAAGTCGTACTCTGGCAGCTGTTCTTGTATGGGCCAAAATTTGATTTATATAGATGTTACCATTATTGTCTATGCAGCTACATGTATTTTGTATACTTGTCCCTTCCCCAAGCTCATTTGTCACCCCCCCCCCCCCCCCCCAAAAAAAAAAAAACAACAAAAAAAAAAATTACTTATAGCATTGACATGACAATCTGGTAAGTACCATGGGGCAAGACATGGTGTGATGCCCCTTTGAAAATCCTAGCTAGGCCCTCAACTGATGAATAATTTAATTTCTGAATAATCAATTCAATTCATTAATAATTATTAGTCTATGGGGGGTATGTTTGGCAAGACAAAATCTTAATTATGCTTAAATAAAAGCTCACGGACCTGTGTACTTCTAGTAAAGGCAGTCTTAGGGTGTTCTGGAGCTGGTATTGGTGTCTGAAGTGTTGGTGGCAGTGGAGCAGATTGTGGCCGACCATCCGACTCTGTATCATTAACTTCTTCACTTTCATTAACGTGATAATCAGAGTCCTTTACTGGTGTCTCCTCTGGATGCAGAGCAACTGCACCAGTTGCTACTCTGTTTTCTCTCTCAAGGTCTGTTTTCTTAACATTCAAAGCTTCTTCCAGTGCAGGCCATTTCACATACACTGACAACTCGTCCTTTGTTACAAATCTACTACCCAGTTCTTTTTCTATCAAATTTAATTGTAACATGGCATCTCCTTCAATGAAAGCTCCAGTGGATGGCTTCTGTCCCAGATTACCGTCCTGTGACTTTGTTTGACCAAGAATGCTCTCTTTGAGATTCTTCAATTCATTTGCGACATCTTCCATGTCACTTTTCAGGCTAGTTATAGTGTTTCCATCAGTCCCAAGAAACTCATTCAAAATAGTCATTACTCTGTCAATAGCCTCTTCTGTGGCCTGAAGTCGCTTGTTAAATTTCATAAACTGCCACAACCCAGAAAGTGTAGTTTGAGTGACAGCTTCATCTTGATTTAAATTTTTTGATTGTTGTGCCTGCTCAATAATAAATTGATTGGAAGGTGGATTGTCAAGAATCTTCAATCTCTCTTCTAGTTCTTGAACTTTTTGCTCAAGGTTTTCTTGCCTTTTCTGTAAACTGATAAAAAATGTGACAAGGGTTTAAGACAAAAAAATGAAGAAGTCATAATTATACACAAGCAGGGATTTAGAGGGGGGCTGGGAAAGGGTTAGCCTGAGAAAACATTTGGTGACGCTACCACTGGTTTCCCCGCCAAATGACATCTGAGAAATGAGCGCAGAAATTCCATACTGATGTCGCGTCACTACCTGAGATCTGTGTAGTGCTTCTGATTGGTTGAATTGAATCTCCCACACGACACAACCAATCACAACCACTACCCAGATCTGGGTAGAGACACACCATCAGTATGGAATTTCTGCACTCAATTCTCAGACATCATTTGGCGGGGAAACCAGTGGTAACATCACCAAATGTCGGCTGTTTTCTCAAGCTAGGGGAGGGGAGCCAAGAGGACCATATGTCCCACTCCCCTTATATCTGAAATCAGATAAAGAATTCTCATAAAAATCTGACTTCTAGAGCCTTAAGTTTTAAACAGATGCTTACAGAGTTCTTTAACCCATTTGCCCCTGAACCGCCCGTGCGGATCCACATCCTCTCTACCCCTCCTGACCTCATCAGTTTTAACGGTCAAGGCAAAAAAAGGCAAAAACCCATGCAAGATTGACCTGTAAATATCCATGAAAATCTCGTTCCATTGCCCACCTACCTTTCCTTTCACCTAATCCTAAGATCCTAAAAGCTTTCCTAAAAACTCTTCCCATCAAAATGAAGCCTACTAAATGCCCAGCAAGAGAAAAAAAAATGAGCAAGAAAAGCGAAAAAAGAGGGGAGGAGAGAAAGAAATTTTGCTTTCTGCGCATGCCCGAACTTCACAAGCTGATATTTTGCATCTGGATCAGAAGGCCGTGAAGTGTACGACCGGTAAACGGGTTTGTGGTAAGTTTTAGCTCTTTATAGCATGACAGTGACCAGAAAACCACTCGACTATCTTCAAAACGCGTTTCTCAGCAAAAAATCTCCAGGAGCGAATGGGTTAACCATTAAAACAATAACATCCTATAGAGCTCTGAAATTTCTGGATCTGCCCTGATACAGATTGGTAGCAGAGGAGTGGAGATGAATTTTCAAATGTTTGCTTCCTTGCTGCACACTCGAATATCCATCATATTTGCCAGTTGGGTTATTTTGTTTTTTAAGCTTTAAAAACAGTAAAAACTTCTAATGGGCAAATAAGAGGGCTACATGATTGTATACACATAATTATGTTGCAAATAAATCTACCCCTGTAGAACAGACTAAAGTAAGTTACACAAGAACATGAACTGTGTAAGTGAGGTTTGATTTTCCATTCTATCATTTCAACATAATTTCTATCTGCATTGTCTATAAAATTTCACCTGCTCTGCCATTCATTCTTAGTCTGCAGTCTGCATTTTATTTTCAGTCTCCCATCCCTAACATTTTTTAGGTCACTCTCCCCCGAGCTTCATGGGTTTCTGTGATACAAGTATTTCTAATATGTTCACCTGGTCTGCACTCTGATGTCCGAAGTCTACAGTTCACCGTCTACATTCTATACTGACCTTTTTTCCTGAGGGTATGGAAGGCATGTAATGACAATGCATTCGGCAGGACACCTTTATTGTGTTTATTTTTCCTTTTAATAATTATAATAACTCATCATGGGGAAAGTATTGACATTTTTTAAAATTCATCATGTCTTCCCTGCCCTCAGAAAAAAAAAATGCCACTTTATTTTCTATTAATTATCAATCTTACAAAAAAATTTTAATTTTAATTTTAAAAGCTCATTTTTTTACCTCTGAGAAGATTGAAACAATTTGACACAAAGCTTTGAAAAAAGAGAAATATGGGCAAACAGAGAGGAGACGACTCCACAAACAAAGACAAGACTTATAAAGTTATAATTTGAAAGTACAGTGTATCTTCCCATTCCTGGGGCGATAAGCGGATTATCTTTGGGAGACAACGCCAAAGTCCGCCCAGTAAATTACTCTGTAGTGAAAAGAACCTTAGACAGGCTATGAAAAAATACGAGGGCTTATACAGGTGAATTTAACTGCGCGGCAGACGCATCAATATCGGGTTTTAAATTTCAATATTCTTGCGTTTCCACAGTGACGGAGGCTGTGAAATGACAACACTTGCAAATCTTGCGTTTTACTGTTTTCTTGCTCAATAACTTAACTGGAGATAAAATTTCGATCGAATTGACAAGCCAGTTTAAGATAGATTTAAGTGATGCATTTGAAAGAGCATTTCATGGTCTTTAAATAATGACAGGTCCCTTACATTTTTAAAAGCTAGCCCTCAGGCAAAACAAAGAGGCCAGCAATCAATAAAACATACAATTAGTCGAATCCGTAGAAGAATACAATGGAATTTCTTGCAATTGCGAACTAGAGAACCTCTGTTTCACATAAAGACTGAAGGGGACAATGAGCCACGTTCTTTATGAAGCCTTCAGAAACAGCCACTAAGTCGGCGAGTATTTAAATAATTCATGACAACAACCACCTACAATTTGTCAAAAGCACACTTCTCAACATAATTAACACTGGCCAGCAATGGAGAAAAAAGAGCATGTTTTGTAGCTAGGATATTCGTTGTGAAAAGCATGATTCTCTTGACAAAAGAACAGTGAAAAACTTTATGAAGTGTAAAAAGCATTAAAGAACTAACTGTTGTTACTCGCTTAGCTTTGCAACAGCATATCATATCAACAACACTGTAACAGCTTAGATTATTAGCATATTCGAACAAGTGATGTTTAACAAAATTTATCACAAACAAAAAGATTAACCTAACCCGTTGTCGTTGCTACTTTCAGACTCGGAGGAAGCTGTTCCCAGCTCCGAAGCTAAAGATTTGTCAGGTCGATTTGAATGATCTTCTCCTTTGCTCGCCTTATCTTCCTCTTCCAACTGCTCAGTTCTGGTACTTTTACCATCTGCTTCGTTTGTAGAAGCAGCAAGTTTCGTGTTGATCTCTCCACTGAGCGGATCGTAGCTCAAACCTATGTGGTTCAAAATGGCGTGTAGAAGCGTGTGAAGGTGGTTGAAGTTCACAACACCTGCGTCAGGCGAACGCAGCGCCAAATCTACCAAACGATGCAACTCTATTTCGGCACCCATTTTGCAATACTTCACATCTTTTCTTTGTATTTCACAGGATCCGGTCTTTCTCATAAATATTTATGCAAACACTTGTCCATGCAGATGCAGCAGAGGAAATGAACAAGATTATTTCCCAGGAGGGGTTATAAGGGGGGAAATTTGCTGCATACAAAAAGCGCGCGCGCACACAAAGCAAGGGTTCTGGCTTTACCATTTTTTTTAGCAAAGTGCAATATTTACTATTGAAGTACGTTAAAAATTTAAAAGGAGAAAAAACAACTCAATCAACTATACGTTCCATTTACTTTTAGGTTCCGATGGAAAGAGTTCCATAACCGAGCTCTGCCCAAGAACGGAATCGTTTTCGAAAAGGGGCGCTTCTTGGCCAACGTCATTCTCGCCCCTGTGTCTTTTCATTATTTAAGGTATTTCTCTGAAGTGAGACTTGTTGGCTCTCCCGGCGCTCAAAAATTGTGGTATTTTTTGTGAATAGTACCTTAACATACAAAGAGGGAAAGCCGTGTGTTCCTTTGCAGTAGGGGGGGGGGGGGGGACAGGGGGGGTCACAATCTCCCGCCTCCCGTACGTTTTTGTCCCTTTGTTTCCCGACTCCCGCCCTTTATTGTGTTTCTCCCGTTATCATGTAAATCACGTTGTTTGACTCCCTATTCAGATTCTAATAGGGAGTGCTTTGGCCTTGTCCAAAATAAAAAATTGTGTTGTAAATCGAACCACTCCGCACTTTCCAGCGCGATCATTGAAGCGGTATTCCTTCGACAAAAGTTTACACCACGCGGCAGAATCTTCATAACAGTGTTATGTGAAGTGCAGTCGTAAGGAGCGAGCTCCCACGAAGGTCTTCCATGGACGGATTTTTCCCCACCAAACCGAAAAGTACTAAGACCGATCAAAATGGTCTTTGACGACATTTGACCTGACTCGCTTTGTTGTTCTTAGGGAGAATTTCGACAGCTAGCGAGACAGACGAGACACTGACACGACTGACACAGTCGACACACGTGCACATATGTCATGCTATCTCATTCATGTCCTATGATGAAAGCGACTTCTAAAGGTTTCCAATTTCACAGGAAGTAATGCCGTTTTATTTATCCCGTGCACAAATTTTCGGTTTTTGACTTTTCTCGTGTATAAAATTTTGCTGTAAGCCTCGGAAAACGTTAAATGGAAGTCAAGAAACGTTCTTGGGGTCGTTTCTTTGACTGGAAGTAAGCAGTAACGAATAGCAAAAGCTTGCCTTTTTGAATTTCTCTCCCGCTTCCCGCCATCGTAGAGATCCCGCCTCCCGCTCTTTCTTCTCCTATCTCCCGTACCCCTCCCGCCCCCTGTTCTCTCGGGCTCCCCCCTGTCCCCCTCCACTTTGCAAGCCCTAAGATGCCCTTATCAGCCCAATTATCAGCAGACGTTATTATCCACGTTATCACCCAGTCCAGAGTAACCACAAACAGCAAGGGTGCCAACCTCGTTCCCAGGGTTCTCTCCTACCGGACCCTGGGGAGCGACGGGTAGCAAAGAGAACCTGGGAACGAGGTTGCAAGGGTGTCGGACAGCAGGCATCTTCGGAGACCCAGGGGAAGTCAGTTGGGTCGGGAATGACTTCCCGCTGGAGGATGGAAAGAGGGCAACCTTGAGTGATCGTTCTCATCCCCAACGCCGGTGCGCGGCAAAACCCTCATACAGAGCTCAAACGATCGTGGTATCTTGAGGTCTCTCACCTACCGAACTTGAAAACTGGCACAAACCAATCTTTGTTCCTTTATTTCCTTACAACAGACGCCACAGGTTGGCCACAGGTATGATCATTGCAATGAGTGAGGATGCTAAAAAGGCTCACTGTCATATTGTTTTTCAAAAATAGAAGTCCTTAAAATATTGCGTTTACTTCTGTGGTCTACAGAACTACTATTAACGCAAGCGCATTAACAAAACAGTCCAAATCTTTCTCGCTAGACGCACAAAGTCTGCACGAAGGGCGCGCGGAGAAAGAACTTAGAGCGAAGAAATGCGAGCGCGCGAAAAACTTACGGAAAAGGTGCCACAAAGGGAAATAAGCAACGTTCTTCTGAATTTTTAAGTGTGCAAAAGGAACCCTCCCACCACCGGATACAGTCCCTAAGGCCTACAAGCAAGCTCTTGCGGGATCGACGGGGGTTAGGGGTTCAGAAAACGTTTATCTCATTCCTGCTTGAGAGAGCTTGATCGTAGCATACAGTTATTAAAGATAAGTCGACGGGAGTTCAAAGCCGCTTCTTTTGATTACCCTCGAAAATCTCTAGCACTTTTTGACTCTCGTTAATACGCAATCCGAGCATTTCAAACTGGCCATGGTGTCGTGAAAATACACATTTTTTTCTTGCAGTTTGTATGAAGGCGTCTTTACAGTGCAAACGTAAGCTTCCACCAACTGTTCTATGTTTATTAGTTATACTATGCTATTAATCTGTTTATAACACGTTCAAGTCACTTGACTAGCAAATTTCAAAACGTTTGTCGAGTTGTATTAAAAATACAATTCAGTTAATAACATTGAGAGTTATTGTCTCTTGACTTCCGAGCGGAAGAGCTTAATTTCAATTGTTTACGTTCAGGGCCGGCATAGATACGTTAGGCTGGTGATCAAAACCTCGCCACAGCAAATTAAATGCAAGGCTTCAGCAAATGTCACTATTCTGACTATTCTTGTATTCCACGGGTACCTTACTCGCCCTCATTCGAGGATCGGATAAATTGATCTATTGTGTTTTAACATTGAAAATATCGGAACAATTTAGGTTTCTGGGAAACTGTCCACCTACCCCTCCCCTAAGCCATAATTTTGCCCAAAGTGAGAAGTGTAATGTTAGCTTAGGGGAGGGGTAGGTGGGCAGTTTCCCAGAAAACTAAATTGTTCCAAAATCTCTTTGTTTTTATATAGGTAAGTGCCTGAGATTCAAGCCTTGTTAACGACGATGACCGAGCGCGTAGTGCGAAGTCGATTTTTTTCACTGAGATAGCTGAGGAGCGTAGGCATTATCCGATTTTAATGCAAATTTTCATTGTTTTGGAACCAGCAGTTCATTATAGTGGTCACTGAAAATAATTATTAATTGTCAGTTCAAAACAATGGATTGGTGAATTATATAAAACAGGTTTTATCATAAAACAGTACATGGAAATCCTCTGCCGTTTTGTCTTTCACAGTCCACGTCAGCAGGTTCGTTAGCTCTATTGAGTGTATTAGGCTGAAAAATAAAAACACAAAAACATCAAAGTGTAAAACGCGAAGATGAGAGGAAAAGACGAGTAACGCTTCCTCTGTAAGCAGGTCATGCTGAAATTCCCCTTAGTTTTAAACTAAAGTCTGTCATAAGGCTGAAGCCTCTGAAGAAGTGTTTTTCTGGATATGGGTTGACTTCGCTCCGAGGCATTCCATGTAATATAAGGGAATCGAAGATAGTCCCGGATTCTGGATTACACGCAGTGGATTCCGGATTCTCTGTCAGTGGAACTTGGATTCCGAGTTCAAGTCCAATCGTTAGTGGGGTTCCAGATTCATTGAACTGTATTCCGGGTAATCGGTAAAGCCCAGCATTCCAGAATCCCCAAGAAAAAATTTTCCCGGATTCCGAAATCCAGATTCCCTTGCATGGGGCGACTCCGAGGTCTTCTGGAAAACTTATTTATTTTATTATTTCGGTAATAAGTCCCCTCAGATATAAACCTCTCCGTTTATAAGCCCTCTTAACACCCCTTACGAAGATGTAAAAGCCCAGGGCTTATGAGCGCCGGGCCTCTTCAGGGGACTTTTCAGCTCCCTTGAGGAAATGTGGTTATTTCGCTTACATTGCTCAACACGTTACACTCGATCTCGGAGTTCTCTGCTCCCTATTCAACCAGTCCTTTGTGAAACTATTCCCTAAGTATTTCCACTTTTAAAGCCCACCAGCCTCAGCTCGATGTCGCAGGTACCTCCCACACGCTCATCTACTGTCAATGAGTGCAACGAATATGAAGCGACCTACTTGGTTTCCGAATACAGTCAACTCCCTTTAAAGCGGACACTGTGGGGACCCTGAGTTAGTGTCCATAATAGCGGGAGTTTATTTGAGTCAAACGTATGTCATTTATCTTTGCCTGGGTTTTAGCTGCTGTCCTTATTATCGGGGCGTCTGTTATAGCGGGGTGTCCGCAAGGCGAGAGTTGACTGTATATACCGTAATCTACCGCTTATAAGCCGCCCCCCCCCCCCCCACTTAATAAGCACCCCATAAACAAAAAAAAGTACATCCGATTATAAGCCCCCCCCCCCCCCCATCTAATTGTGTTGTAAAAATGCATTGAAATGAATTCGATTTATTATGACGTTTTAATCCTTAATTAAAAAGCAGTAAATGCATAACGTATCTTGATCAGCACTAGGTAAAAGACAAAGGCGGACACAATCCAAAGGCCAAAACGGCCGGAGCTTATCCCGGTTTCCTTCCCCTGGACGGGATGTTAGTCCGTCGCAGGAGTACCCCTCAGCAGTTTGTTGCCGGTGCCCATTTATGCACCTGGGTGAGGAGAGGCAAAGATCCGGAGTTCGGCCACACAATATCGGTCGTTTCGCCTACAAGTCGTTTCGCCTACACTCAGGTCGATTCGCGTACATGATCAAAGTCGTTTCGCCTACAATGAAGTATTAAACTAAAACAAGTTTGATTTTACCGTTTACTTAGTTCAGGAGTGTCAACAACCGATCTTTCTTCACACTCCGGTTGATTCGCCTACACGATCTAAGTCGTTTCGCCAACACAGTTGCGCCTGAAATTCGATAAGTATTAAGCTGAAACAAGTTTAAGCAGCGCGATTTTTCGGCCCCTTCACATCGAACCGCGCGTGGACTAGAACAAGGATCCATCACAAAGGACTGGGATCCAGTGAATTCCGACTTGATGTAGTCTCAGTGTGAAACATGCGGCTCAGGGCGGCTAAAATCACATTTGCTAATTTAAAATGTAGAACCTTCCAGAGCATAATCTACCCAGCAGAGAAAAAAGACTTTATTGGAATGAGCAGCATTTTGGCATGAGGTAAGAGTAGTGTAGGCCTACCACCCCCTTTATTGCTTATTGCTATTCACATTGTCCGCCATATTGACCAGAGCGTTCGAGTGAAGGGAAATCTTTTGGCGCCAAAATGCAGCGAAACTCTTATCATTTCCGGTTCCTGTGTATTTTTACTTCCGCTTCCTTTCGAATTGAAATTTTGGTTTTTCGAATTCGAATATCTAATTGACTTCAAGTTCAAATTAAAGGTTTCAATTGAAATTTTGTGGAAGATTATGGTTGCATTGTTGACGATTAAGTGGCTTATTAGAGTGGAGAAGGTGAATTGAAGTTCAAATCATGTAATTTGCATTTTAGTTGGAATGTTGATTTGAACTTGGACATCCGCGATGTCGAGTTTTCCCTTTATAGTTTCAACTTGTTCAAAGTAACTTCAAGTTCGAATGATGCTATTTCGACTGTGTTCATTGCGATTTCAAATTCATATGACGAGATTTCGACATGGATAGTCTAATTTTTGAACTTCAAAGTGTATTTTATTTTCGATTATTTTTGTCCGCAAATGTACGCCATAATGACATGACACTGGTACGGTTATTACGTTTAAGTTTTACTGCTATTTATGCACTGTTATATTATATGTAATCCTTCATACGACACTGAAAAACTTGAAACTTCATTGTAGGCGACACGACTTTGATCTTGTAGGCGAATCGACCTGGGTGTAGGCGAAACGACTTGTAGGCGAAACGACCGGTTTCCGGCCACACACGCCTCCACATTTCGATCAGCACTATTATAGCTTGTTTCGAAGCCCTTTTTCTATTCCTGTCATAAGCTCCTCCCTTTTGTAAGCCCTCCTAAAACCCCTTACAAGCCAAGGGCTTATGAGCGGCAGTTTACGGGTATTTTAATAGAAATTTTCCTGCCCATCAATCATCCTCGACAACACTAACAGAGAAGATGTAGATTTCTTTGGAATTTACCCGTAAAAGGATAACAAAACAGTAAAAATACACATTTTCTCACCTGTTCCGTAGTTTCACCCAATATTAATTCTGCCATCGTTTGGAATACCTGTGAAAAAGGAGTCATAGAAATAAGATTCATACGAAAGGAATGAGAGTTTGGTGACGTACCTCATAAAACATGAATAAATAATATGCCCGCAGGCAGGCATTCCCCTTGTTAAATAGCCTGCCAACCAGCTAGCTTAAAAGGAAGACAGTGGGGGGGAAAGGCAAAAACCACTGCTCTAAGCCAATCAAATTAGTAGTTATAATAGGATGCCTTGTTCCTAAAAAAACCCCCTGTTTATTACCCGTCATTTCCTGATTAACTCTGTCATGAAACCATTTAGTACAAAAATGACAGAAAATAATCAGGGGTTTTTTCAAAATTTTGAAAATTTAGTACCTAAAAAAATTAAAAAAATAAATAATTTAAAAACCACTGATAAATTTTGTAATTTTTGTAAATTTGGAAAAAGACAGAAATTAATGGCTCGCCCTGCGGGCTCGCGGGAAATGACGGGGGTAATAAACAGGGGGTTTTTTTAGGAAAAAGTCATCCTATTATAACTACTCTGTAGAGAGAAAAGTAAGGCTACTTAACAAATGAATTGCCTTTCACTGAAAAATTTCACAAATGAAAATTTCACAAATGAAATGCTTTTTCACTGAAAAATTTCACAATTGTGAAGTGAAAATGTGAAGCTTTTAATTGGTTGAGAAAAACGTATGACTGTCACTCATGTCACCAAATATATTATGTCGCCAATACATTCCAGAGTTCCCTAACAATTTCGATCGCTGAAAGTAAACACAAAATCTATTTTCAGTTTTGCTGGTTGTTAGGGAACTCTGGAATGCAATCTATTGTTGAAGTTTTAAGTTAAAAATAACTTAAAACAAGAAATATTAATCAAAATTTATTTTTAAAAAATCATCAAATCCATGCCAAGACATACGATGATTAAATTTTTCTATCAAAAGTTTTTGTCTTCCTTTTCTTTCGATTGCATCTTTAAAAAGTTCAGGATTATTATAAACATCTGGATCCATCATTGCAACTTGAAGTTTTTTATTTGTTTGTTTTTTGATAAAATCTCTTTTTTTCTTTTCCTTTTCTGAAATAGGTTTTTCTCCAGTATCATGTTCATTCAAATCAATTGTTTTTACTTTATTAAATAGTAAAACTTTTTTATCATAGTGATTATCAACCAAGTAATAATCAGTTTTTCCAAAATCTTTATTTTCAATTACACCTAGTTTACAGTCAAGAAAAAGTTCATAACCACCATCAAAAGCAATTTTATATCTATTATAGTCATCCAACAATCTGAAGTAAAAATCAGTGACGTCTTCATAACCATCATAATCTGGGTTGGCATCATTTCCTTCCCAACAGCTGTAGCTGGGGTAGTATTTGTAAAGATCTCTCAAGAGAATTTTGTAAGGATGATTACGTTGTATTTTTTTTATTAGTTTTGGATCAAATGGTTCAAGCTTCATCCATGGTTTAACTACAAATTGATCTAGTTCAGGGCTGCCAAGGATCATTTTAATTAAGGGATTATATAAAAAAAAAAATGATTTAAAGAAATATTTTTTCTTATATAATAAAAATGCAGTTGTCAAGTTACGATCATCTCACACCAGAAAATATTATTTTTAAAGAAGCCAAAGAATTCAAAGTAAAGGATAGCAAAATCAAATACAAACGGATTCCAATTGAAGTCAAATACCCAAATGGAAAGAAAGGAGCTTTGGTAATTGAAACTCCACTTCTTTTTTCTTTTGGAGTAAGTGAAAAGAAAAACCAAGAAACAGGAAAGTTAGTTGGTTATAGTATTCCGGTTTGTCTCTGGGGAAAAGATAGTGAACCAAATGAAAAGGAAAAAGCATTTTTTGAAACCCTTAATAATCTCAGGGAAGTATGTTGCAAACATCTTGAAAGTGAATATGGTCCTGACATGGCATCAACCCTGTCTTCACCATTATATTACAAACAGGTTGAATATACTGATAAAAAAGGAAAAAAGAAAACACGAAAAGATGAGTCATCTGCGCCAGTTCTATATGCAAAACTTATTTACTCTGAGAAGTCAAAGAAAATACTTTCTCTATTCAATACCAAGGCGAAAAAAGCTTTGAATCCTTTTAAATATATCGATCAGTACTGCAATGTCAAAATGGCATTGATAGTTGAAGGAATATTCATGAGTAAGACTGTCACATCTTTACAAATAAAAGTTCATGAGTGTTATGTTAAGTCATTAAAACCTCGAGAATCTTTACTAACAATAACTGAGAAAGAAAGTGATAGTGATAGTGATACTGTTACTGATGAGAATGCCCCCATTGAAGAATTAGTTATTTCTGATAAGGAGGAGGAAGAAACTGAATAATAAGATTTATTTTTAATACAAAATTTGTATTAAAAATTAACTAACTCCTTAAAACTCACCCATGAGTTAAATTTACCAGGGTATCCACTCCATTTTACTAATGCTATTTTTTTCTTGTTATCTCGTTTGATTACCTTTTCTATTCTAAATGTTTGCTGTTTTGCTTTTTGTAATTCTTGTTCGTAAAAAGAGCCTTTTATTGATTCCCCCATCAAGTCAACAATAGAATACGTAACAGGTTTTGATGGAATAATTTTATCAATCACAAATATCTCCTCTGTCCAGTTTGGTGTGTAACCTTTATCAAATACCTTTTTCTTATACTTTGAAATTCTAACATGGTCTCCAATCTTAAACTTTGGTTTGCCAGGTTTTAAGTATATCAAATCACCATACAAATTGGACCAAACTTTTTTTTCATTCTTCTTTTTACTCGCTTCAACAGGAGTCATTTTAATACTGGAATGTCTAGTATTATTGTAATCATTAACCAGTTTATCTATCTTATCCGCGTAAACAGTGTTGTTATTCACAGTAAACATCTTCCACATTTTATTCTTCATTGTTTTATTCCATCTTTCAACAACACTAGATTTCTCTTCATTTTCAGTGTGATATAGTTTAATACCTTTTTTCTTCAGAAAATCTTTGAAATGTTTACTGATAAATTCAGAACCTTTATCAGTCCACAACATCTTAGGTTTACGTGAACTTTCAAATATATCATCAATTGCTTTACTAACAGTTTCAGTTTTTTTGTCTTTTAATCCCCTTATCCAACCATACTTACTAAACACATCAATAACCATCAGCAAATATTTAATCCCTTTATTCCACTTTCCAAACTTTTGCATTTCAACCAAATCAGCAGCCCAGATATCATCAATTCCGTATGAGATTACTGATCTCTTTTGAAAGTTTCTTGTGATTGGTTTGTGAAGTTCATCGGCTAATTGTTGAGACCAATCACTACTCAACGCCGGCGCGCGTTTTTTTGAAGACCAAGTCCAAGTTTTTGTTTTGTGTTAATCATTGTTCTAGCCAAAGCATGCCCCCATTGCCTCTGTTTCCAAGGAATAGAATCTAATGCTTTTACCATTTTCCTATCAGCTTCATTTTTACATCTTTTCACTTGTTCGCTTGATGGTTTGTTTCCACAAACAGTGTAATCAACATCGTGTTGCATACTTACAGCATCTGTTCGTCCAGTTGGTTGTTCAAAAATTTCCAATATTTCACCAGTTTGAGGATCATATCTCAATTGAGATTCCAGTGGATTACCGGGGCCAGTATACTTATGACCAGGAAGTGTAAATCCTTTACGTGGAGCGACTTTTAAAATGGCTTTATGAATATCAACTCCTGCTCCCCATCCCATTTCCTTTACAAAAGAGTTGTAAGATTTTTTGTAACCGTTTGCTTTTGCTTTTTTATATTCATCTTTGTAATATTTTACTTTAGCAAGTGCTTCTTCTTTTGGTATTTTGTATACTGGAGCAAACAGTTCAGGATCAGTTAATAATTCATATCCTTTTTTTAAATCAACTTGAAAGGGAGAACCAAACACACCTGATTTTAACGCACTATCAATTATTCCTCCCCCATCCAAATCGGGTCTATTAGTTTTATATCTTTTCTTTGGTCTAACTTTGGTTGAAAGCTGATCCATTGCTGATCCAACATGGGCCTGAATAAAAGGAGTCAATTTATTGATCCCATAATTTACAGCCTTTTTTTGCAAATTTTTATTTCTCATTAATTCACTTGCTCCATACCTTCCCATTTCAACTGTTTTTTTTGCCATCCAAGGAAGAGCATGTTCCACAAATGCATCTGTAGCTGTTCCAACAACAGTGTCAAATAAATCTCCTCCAGTTTGATTGCCCGCCTTCTCAGACGGGCTAACTAGTTTTTTGACTTTACATATCTTACTTTTTTAATTCCACAAACCGCACAATGACAAAAGAATTGAGTTCTTCCTCTTTTATCTTTCTGGTAACCACTTGGCTCAGTGCAAGGAGTTACCATTTTATCTTTAATACAATATGATTCTTTCATTTAGTATGTTTAGATAAAATGTCAGCAAGGGTTGATTTTGTAAAAAGTGAGCTTAATGAGTTATATAATTTGTTAAATGAGAGTTTTGAATATGTTAATATTGTAAGATTAAAGAATGACGAGCGATTCAAGAAAATATTTGAGGTCCTTATGGAAATAAAAGAAGAGACTGGTTTACTATGCAGAATGATAAAGGGAAATTATTTAATATAATCCTAAAATAAAATGGCTAAAGAACCAAGATTGAATAAAAATAGGTCTATGCCTATGCCTTTGCCTATGCCTAAATTTAAAGAAGGCAGGTTGGTTATAATTGAAGAAATGTTAGATACAATTAATAAGGATTTAGGTAATTGTGAAGAAAACATAGATGAAAAGTTAGATATAATTGAAGAAAAAATAGTTGAAAAGTTAGATAAAATTGAAAAAACCATAAATGAAAAGTTAGATAAAATTGGAGAAAGAATTTTATTTTTAGTTAATGAATTAATATAAAGAAGGGATAAATGGAAGCTAAATTCTTTTCAGAGATAGAAAAAAATATGAATGTTGAAACACTCAAAGTTTTTGAGAAAGAAATAAGGACAAAAATAAATGATGAGTTTGAGACTCTCCGGAATAAAAATGCAGATCTTTCAAGAGTGTTAATTGCTGGTGAATGTGAGATGTGGGGAAAAATAAGAAGAGGAGATTATTCTTGGTTGAAAATAAAGTCTGATAAAAAGAAAAAACTTTTTAGACTTATTGATATTTACTTAAAATTTGATGCCATAATTGGTACTGTTAAAGATTTGAATGCAAAGTTGAAGGTTTCACCAGTGGATAAAGATTAAATATAACATTTTATATTTAATCTTAAGTTATGCGGCGTAGCCAAGGGAGGGGGTTTTGGGGGAACCGTAGGTTCACCCACCAAAGTATTCTTTTATAAAATCGCTATTGTCGTTATCAAAATGAGGGTTATGTATTACATCAAGAATACTTTTTCCATTCTGTCTCTCAAACAAATAGTAAAGACACCAATAACCACAGAGAACAGTGTTGCGATTTTGTATTTCATCTATCGAATAAATAATTTGTTTTCCAGAAGTATTAAAATACTTTAAAGCCAAACTCGGCATTATCAGACCAAATGGATCAAAATACTCGACTACTGAATTCAAGTTTCTATAACAAACCCAATGTGTTCCAGGTCCTTTAAAATCATCAAGATTGATTATTCCACATTCTTTTTTAATCTTTTGTGGCAAATGATCTCGACTGAAAATACCTCTGAGATGTTTTATACCAAGTTTTTTCACCCATTCCATCAAGTCAAAATTAGATAAAGGTTTAATTACAAAATTGAGCCTATTATGGGAATTGAGTTGAATGGGCTGTTTTTTCCCAGTAGCAAACCCTGACCTTTGGTCTTTTTTTTTTACCCCCATTCCTATTGGATTTTCCCAAGTTCCCAAAAAGGGAGGTGGGTAGTAACCCTCTCCATGTGTGGATTGGGGAGGAACATAAACACCTCTTGTGTTACTAGATGATTCCCTATCAACCTGTAAACCAGATCCAAACATCTTTGAAACCAGACTAATTGCCATTGGAATTCCAATAGACGCAAGTGTTCCCAGGAATCCTCCCTCTATTTGGGTTTTAGTTGGTTTGATAACAAGTCGTCCTCCTGTTTGAAAAACTTTGTTAATCTGGTCTATTTGTGCTTTGGTAAACTCATTAGCATAAGGAGATAAAAATGGGAAAAACTTTTTGGGAATTGTAATTCCTTTTCCAAACAATTTTTTTATTCCAATGTCTCCAAGTGCAGTTGCAGCTCCTTTTGCAATTTCAGGAGCAATTTTGGAAACTCCCTTTATTGCATAAGGAAGAAGTTTTGAACCAAGTCTTATTAAACTAGTAAATAAGTTTCCTCCATGTTTTACAAGACTTCTTATCTGTGTTTGACTTATATTTATATCTGATCCTGTTCCATTTGCAAGTGATTTTTTTATTTTCGCCAACTCTTTGGGTTAACATTAACTCATCAGGCCCTTGAAGATGAGAATGTTTTAATCGAAGTTTTATTGCTGATCTTTTTTTAATTGCGTTAAAAAGTTTTGTCTTTTGTCCATCTGTAAGAGTTACTCCATATTCAAAATAAGTTGTCATTTTATATATTATGTTATATTAAATTTTTTCTAAAGGAAACTAATGCGGCGTAGCTGAGGGAGGGGGTAATAGGGGAACCGTAGGTTTCCCTCTCTTTATGCTCTAAGAAGTAGTTTTCCACTTTGCTGTTCTATTTCTGCTTCTCTCTCGTGAAGTATAAGAGCGTAAATATTATAAGTTGTAGCAGTACCCCCAGATAACTCATAATGAAAAGCTAGTTTTGTACCTCCATCTTTTATGTCTAATTTTTGCTTAGTCAAATCAAAATAAACAAACGGGAAAATATTCTCAAAATTTGATCTATTAAGAAGTGTTCCTCCTTGAAAATCATTGTTGGCAAAAACATAAGACATTACATCTCTAAAAACTCTTGAAGGATCTTCTGTAGGTTTGTAAGCAATATCAGGGTATTCATTTCCATTTCCAACTTCAAGATAACATCTATTCAAAGTTCGAGGATCTGTGGAAATACTGAAAGTATTGTATAAGAATGGATTTGCTGTTTGCGAGTTATTATTAGCTGTGTTAATTATCCAAACAAATACATGCCGTGGTTTTGAGATACCATTTGTAATTCTAAAATGCCCCGTTTGTTGCTGTAAATTAGATGATCTTTCAACTACTTCATTAAGATAAGTCCATTTGTAAGGTTTAAGGTAATTTTCAGCGTAAAGTTTTTGTCCTTCTGAGTTGAATGTTAACCTTGGAACAAACAATTGCAATCTTGTTAAAATAACTCTGCAAGCATTTCCTCCAGCTCTCCAGATGAGATTGTTATCCGATTCTATTTCAATATTTAACTCAATTTTTGTATTTGGAAGAAGCTTATCCTCAAGTGATTCAAAGAAAGAGTATCTGTTGAGAGGAATTTCGCATCTCACTGTTGCTGAGTCACCCAGTAAAGCTTTTCTCAGGGCAAAACCTTTGTTGTAAGTATTACTATCTCCATCAACTAAATGTGCTCTTTCTTCAGCAGTATCGCCAGCATTTCTTACGTGTTGAACATTTCTTGTTGAGTACTTTACTCTATTAGCATTTCTTTTTGTGTCAAGATAATAAAATTCATTTGTTCCAACACTATCAACATAGGAGGGATTATACTCAAGCAAATTCTTAATATTAACTACATGATTTGCGTAATTACAACTATAAACATCTCGGCCATTTGCCAGGATACTTAACTTTTCAATGAGAGAACTGGAACCATTTACAATTCCCATATTATCTCCATCTGCATCAATATTAGCTCCAGCTGCCAATTGATTAACTTTAAAATCTACTGAAAGTCTGGCATTATACCAATCAAATGGGGTAGCTTCTCCTGTGTTATCAGCTATAAATCTATGTCCTGTTTTGGTTTGGTGGCGGGTATTTGCTGGTGCTTGTAAATCTTGTTCAAGATTAAAAACAACATCTTCATATCTTTCAAGATATTTTGGGTTTCTAAAAGATTTCATTTTATTTTATTGATTATATTATTTTTTCTTTCCAGATCCAGACATAATTTGTAGCACTCTATTATTGATTTCTTGTTGTGTCATTTGCCTTTTTGTTTTACGTGAGGGTGTATTTTCTTCAGAAAGCATTTTTACTATTTTATCTCCTGCCTTTTTATTTGCACTGGTGGGTGTTGGTTTGGGTGGTGGGGCAAATGTTACCTTTTTTTTAGTTGGTTTTTTACCTAAAAAAGATTTTACTGAATCCATTATTCCTTCTCCATAAATATGTTTTCTTGAAAACTTTCCTCTGTCAGGATCATATTTTTTTTTAAACTCTGATTGTCGCATCATTTTATCTATATATTTACATTATCTTCATTATGATGAAGAAGCAATGTCATAAACCAATCAATACCATTGAGATCAATAGGTTGGCCGAGTGAATCATTTACTGTTATATGTATTTCAGAAATAGTATTAGAACTTACAGGGCAGTACAGTGTCCTCCTTGGTTCAAAAGTAAATGGATAAGACCTTGTCAAATTATCAGTTGGAATAACAGCAATTGTGTTTGTATTCACCCCATTTACAACAGAGTCTTTTATAGCACTTGTGTTTATGTTAAGGGAGTCAATCGATTTTGTAATATTTGGAAGTCGAGTTCCATACTCAGTTTTAGTCACCAGTTTCTTTTCAAATCCAATGAGTTCTCCAAAATCTGTTCCTCTCAAATCAAGTCGATAATTACCCTCAAGTGTTACCAGTACTCGATAGGTGGATAAAATAAAAGACAGATTTATTGAGTAATTCTTTACACCTTTGGAGTCTGTTGTGTGATGAGACTTTTGTTCCATGTACTGATGAATGTAATCATTCAAATCTGAGTAGGAATACATTCCATCTGAAAAGGTAATAGTTTGCCATGTTGTTCCATCATGGGTGTATTTGATTTTATTGTTTCCATAACTACTTCTGATGTTGTACCAAGAGTAAGTCATTGACAACCTATCCAAGGCGAGAAAATGCTTAAATTCTGGATCAAGTTTCAAAGGAGGATTAAATTCAACCAGGAAATCATGTGGTTTGTTTACTCCTATTTTTTCTCTTTTAACAGATGAAATATGAATAGCACTTTCATTCATTTATCTTTTGTCTAGATAATTTTTCTAAGAAGTTTGTTAAGTTGGTTATTATTAATAACCCCGAGATCTCTGAGTCGATGAGCTATTTTAATGTATTCAGGCAAAACACCATTGTTTCCTGCAGCAAGTGATCCATTGAGTAATTCAAATCTATGAAGTAGTTCTTCTGGGTTGCTGTAAAAAATTCCAGTACCGCTTTGACTTTTATACTTTAAAAGAAGGTTTAAATTTGATGAATATATGCTTAATGTGTTGAAAAGTTCTATATTTTCTATTGTTTTTGATCGAGGATTTTCACTTTTTGGTCTAGCTAAATTATAGCCGCCACTATAATCAATTACTGCAGTATTATGAATTTCTTTGTTAGCATTTTCTAAATCTGAATTAACATTATTGATTAATGAATAAATTTCAGAAACATTTTTATCAAAATAATAAGAAGGAAGATGCTCATAACCATTACTTTCTAGTATATCTTTTGATCTTTTATTATTTAGATTATTATCAAATTCTTTAACTTTAAATTTTGCTATTGGAGGTTGATCTACTGGAGATTTATACTCTTTTGGTAAAGGAGCTCGAGCTTGATCGTCTTTTGGTAAAGGAGCTTGAGCTTGATCATCTTCAATAGCTCCTACTCCAGGCAACTCTTGCATATCAGCCAAACGTTCAAACTGACTAAAACCTTGAGTAATAGCTTTCTGATTTTCTTTGAGACCTTTTGTAATAGCTTCCTGATTTTCTTTGAGATCTTTTGTAAGAGCTAACTGATTTTGAATCATTTCTTTGTTTTGAGTGAATATATTTTTTTGTTTTTTTGGGTCCTCAGGTTCTTCAAACTGAGAAATCAGAGGTTTAAACGTTTCAGTAAATCCTTCTCTCTGATTCTGTTTTTCCCAAGTAGTTTCTTTTATTCGTTGTCTCACCTGTTTAATAAGATCATCAGCTTCAATCTTATTTTTAGAATATTTTTTCATTTCTTCAATATCCATTTATATAATAATTATATAAATGGAGATACCAAATTATGAAAGTAATGATAACAGAGATAAAAATTTCAAACATCTTTATCCTTTCATGCCATCGGATACATTTCGAATGTTAATTTGTGGAAATAGTGGAAGTGGTAAAACTAATTTGCTTTATCATATGTTAATGAAACCATTACTCTATTATGATGAAATTTATCTTTATGCTCGAAATTTGGAGCAGGATAAATACAAAAGATTGATGCAAAAAATGAGAGAGATGTCGCATAAACTCGGTTATGAAATACTTAATGTGAGTAATGATGAAATAACCCCAGTAACAGAAATGGATTATGCAGACAATCAAAAAATTGTGATATTTGATGATTATGTCTGTGATAAAAACCAGAGGCAAATCGTTGATTATTTCATTCAAGGTCGACATAAGAATTGCTCAGTGATTTATCTGAGTCAATCATTTTACAAAACTCCAAAAGATATTCGACTGAATTGTTCTCATTACTGTTTATACGAATTTCCATCATCAAGGGAAGCCAACAGAATATCATCTGAATTGGGAGTTGATAAAGATGTGTATAAAGAAGCAACTAAAAAACCATTTTCATTTCTTTATGTCAATAAACCAAAGAAAACCATATCAAAAAACTTTACTGAATTATATAAATAGGGGAACCTACGGTTCCCTCAAAACCCCCTCCCTCAGCTACGCCGCATTATAATATAAACAATAAGTAAAATGGGTATATTTAATGAACATTCTTCTAATCATTATCAATTTTCCAAGGGAATTCAAGGAGCTCCAGGTGTAGGTTTTAATCTCACTGCAGATGGAAATTATGATATGGTGGGGAAAAAATTGACAAATGTTGGCGCACCAACATCAGACACCGATTCAGCAACCAAGAAATATGTGGATGATAATTCCGGTGGTGGAAAAACATCACTTATAACAATAGATTCCAACATTGATATGAAAAGTCAATTCAGTATCACAAAACTCAAAACACCAACAGACAATGATGATGCTGCAAATAAGAAATATGTTGACGACACCAAAGTTGATGGCAGTGTCTTTTTGAAATTGGATGGAACAAGACCAATGACTGGAAATTTGAACATGAATAACAAAAGAATACTTAATATTCCAACTCCAAATGCAAATAATCAACCAACACCATTGGCTTATACTGATCTTGCTTATCTCCACGTTGATGGAACAAATAAGATGACTAATGATTTGAACATGGATAATAAAAAAATAATTAATCTTATTACACCAACAAACAACTCAGATGCTACACCCAAAAAGTATGTTGATGATAGCATATCTAACCAAGATTTCAGTTCTTTCTTTAAAAAAGACGGGAGTATCACAATGTCTTCAGATCTTAACGTTGGAGGGCATAAAATAATTAATCTTATTACACCAACAAACAACTCAGATGCTACTACCAAAAAGTATGTAGATGATAGCATATCTAACCAAGATTTCACTTCTTTCTTTAAAAAAGATGGGAGTAGGGTAATGACTTCAGATCTTAACGTTGGAGGGCATAAAATAATTAATCTTGAAGATCCATCTTCAGAGGCTGATGCAGCAAATAAAAAGTATGTTGATAGTCATGTGCACCAAACACATGTTCAACCAAGTCATTACAAAAATGAGTTTGCTTTTTTGATGTCAAGCGCAATTCATTGGACAGATGAAATAGGTAATAGAACTAGTTTTATTCCAAAAAAGATAGCAAACTTATCAACCAAAAAAGGAAACTTTCACGATTATAATCATAAAGTTCTTTATACTACTATATTAAAGAATTTTCAAGGTGGTTATAAGTACAAGATGGGGCTTAATTTTTACCGGTTAGTTGGAGGTGCTGACTATACCCTTTGTTTGGAAATACTCAACACTGATTATCAATTGTGGCATAAAACTCAGATAAGCGTTGACAACATCTCATCACGAGGATTGCAGCTTGGAAATGTTAGTGTAAAAAAACTTCAACATAGATTTACCGATTCAAAAAATCAAACACAATTTATGTATTACCACAAAGTCTTGATTAATTTCAAGAAGTTGACAACTGGTAATAAATTCTTTATTCACATTTTGGTAAATATTCCAAATAATGGAAATGATCTGACTGTATATCCAATGCAGTTTTCTGGTGTTTACATAATTGCTTATGGTATTATGAGCAAAGTTAGCAATATCGACCCAGATAAAGTTTATGACTATCACACAGGATTTGATGTCAAACCAACACAAGTAGTTTACAATGTTGACATTAACGCAAATAATAAAAAGATTTTTAACATTGCTCTCGATGAAAGCCAGGATACTAGTGCTGCAACAGTTGGAATGGTAAAAGGGTTAAATCCTTTTACCAAAAACTATGTTTATAGGTATTATTTTGAAGAATTTTATGACTTTTCTGTTGCGTATAATTATAGATTAATTAAGTCAACATCTAGTGTTGTTTTTAATTCTCTTCTTCCAAATATTACTTTTCCCAATAAACACTTAAGTGATATAAGAAAAGATGGATTAAATGTTAATAATTTCACTATTAATTTTACCCCTTATGTTAATTTTACCAACTTTACCTTATGCGTGGTTTTTTATCATTGGGGTAATAGAGATTTTTCTTTAGTTAAAAAAAATTCAGACAATAATGATAGGTTATTAAGTTTAACTTTTACTAAAGCTGCTGGTTATCTAACTTTACTTTCCAATAGTATAAGAGATTATTTTACTTTACCAAGTGATTTTGATGGAAAAAAAATTGTTTTATGGTTGACTCAGAGTGTTGATAAAATTGTTTCAAAAGTTAGCATAAGTGACTATAGCTCAACATTAACGCTAAATAACGCTAATTACTCAAATAATCAAAGTTTTGAATTTACAACTGAAGATGGAGTTTTGAGTAAAATTATGTTTTCTCGAAATTTTTACGACTTTGATTCTGAGCAATTTCACAGAATAATGTTACAAGAGAAAGTAAATGGTAGTTATGTAATATAAAGAATAAATGAAGGATATTTTTGAATTTAATCACATTGATAGATCTCTGTCAGAACCAGAGGTCACAACTCTCAAAGATTTCTATAAACATTATCACAAAAAATACTGGTGTTTTAAGAAATCTTACAAACGATTTAAAATTCTTGATGAAACACTTACTCTGTCTGGAGGAGGATTAGTGATAGGAACTATTGCTGGAGGAATAACATTGAATCCAATAATCCTGGGAGTTATAAATGGAGCTGGAGTTTTAATAAGTTCCATTTCAAAAATGAAGAATTACAAAAAAAAGATTGAAATGTCACAAATTGCATTCACAACATATGAAAAAGTATTGGTTGAACTGCGTTCAGCTCTTCGAGGTGATGAGTTTAACAAACAAGAGTTTATTGATAAAATGAAATTAATAGATGAAATGATAATTGATCAGTCTCCTATTGCAGATAAATTTTCAAAGAAATATAATAAGAAATATAATTAATTATTTTTTCATTTCTATATAATCATAAATATAGAAATGTTAAAGTCAATTATAGCTTTTGTGAATTTTTACTTTCCCTCTCATAAATCAAAGTTTTACGATGATAACTTTATTAAAGCTTGTCTTGTTTATCAATATTTATACATAAAGTATTTTACACAAAGATTAAACTTAGAGCAAATTATTTACAAACTATCAGACTTTAGACATAATTGCAAATCAAACTCAACAATATTGACTAATCATTTAATATTTAATCTTGCTTTTCGAGAATTTTGGAAACATTACCCCAACATTGGTCGAGGTTGTGTTTATACTTTCAACTCACCATTAAAATCTGAAGTAATTGGTTATTTGTCTGGTATTATTTACTGGTGTTTTCATCAAGGGGTTGTTTGAGTGATTTATAACTATTCCACCATTTTTCATAATTCACCTTAGTTTGGTCTGCAATATTCAGATAAATTAGTTCTTGTTTTTTATTTCCCATTTCTTCAAGTATTTTTTTCATTAAATATCCAATACTTATCATTCTCTTTCGTTTAAATTGTTTGTTTAATATTTCCATGACGCTGTTATTTATTTCCATTAGTTTACTGTACAACTCATACTTTTCATCTTCAGTCAGCTGTATCATTTTACTTACTTGATCAACCTTTTTCTCATAATGATATTTTCTATGATAAATACTCTTCTTTCGAAAAAGTAATCGATCTTGATCTTTTTTATCAAAATAGCCTAAAAAATGCTCGTTTTGTGATCCGCAATTTACACAAAGTTTGAATCCTGAAACCAAATCGAAATCAGTTTCTTTACAATTCCAACACCTTGTCTTTCGACCAGTTTCCTCTTCTGGTGGTCGTGTGTAATTATGAAGAATTTTGAGGTATTTTTTTATTTCTTCTTCTGAATAACTCATTTTATTAATGGTTTAAATATTTAATTTTTAAAATAAAATGAATATTTCATTCCATCTTTTTTGGATTTGGAAGTTTTCATCTTTTTACGACAAATCGCAGAAATATTAGATGAAAAAATACCATAAAATTCAGCAGCTTCTTTGATACTATTAAAAATTTTTTTTTCTTTCGTCACAATTCCAAAAGAAATGACCTTTTTACAACGCGATTTTCTAACGTTTTCCGTATGAGATAAAAGTTGAAGATTAGAGATAGAATTGTTAAATTTGTTACTATCTAGATGATCAACCTCCTTATCAACTGGGATTTTTCCTTTGAAAGTCTCATAAATATATCGCGAAACATAACAATTTTTTTTAGTTTTATTTTCACATAAAGTGAAGAATAAGTAGCCTGAAGTCTGCATTCTTAATTTCAATAATTTTGTTTTATTACATTTTAAGCTTAAAATTTTACCGCATCTGCTTGCGAGATAATTTTTATAAACTGGATGACTGTAAAACATTATTTCTTGAAACTCTATTTCTTTCATGATTTTATAATTTTTTATTATAAAATCTTTAAATTTCCTTTATTTAATAGCCCGTGTATTCACTTTATCTTTTCTCAAAATCCTTTTATCATCATCCCCGCTCAAAGCTAACTTGTTAACTTCTTTTGAATAAATTTCGTGATTTTCGCTTCGTATGATATTCATCGATCTCATTTGTTTTTTACCTGAAAACAAACACTGTACATAGTCATCAAAATCAATCTGTTTTTTCACAACTGCTTTCTTTATACCTTTGCATTTCTTGGTAGTATTTGATTCTTCAATTTTGAAAGAATACAGTTTAGGACGAAGACCAACAAAGTGAGTAATTTGTTTTCCAGCTACTTCATCTTTGAACATCCCGATCACTTTTTTATTGACTCCTGTGAGTATTCCAGATTTGTGATCTGGTGGATAATCTGAAGTATCAAACTTGGTTCTGATATCTTCTGATATATCCGAGTAAAAGTCATCTGTTTGGATCTCGTACATCAAAGAATCTGTATCCGTAAATAACAACTTTGCTCGTTTATAAGAATATTTTCTTTGAATAAAATTGTAATGAAAGTCGAACATCAGCAGTTTTGACAGATCCAATATAGCTTGACCAACATAAACTGGTTTGTTAAAATACACCTCAGTCTTCTTCATGTGAATTGCAATAAGATTTCGATCAAAAATAGTCGCTCTATCAAAGTTTGGGCGGCATGTTAATTTAACCGCCTTTTCACGATTATCAACAAGGATTATATTCTGTCTTTTCCGAATGTTTTCAATCGTCTTTCCAAACACGGAATTATTCATTAATTTGAAAAAGTCTTTTTCAAAGCTGTTGGCCGCCGTTTTTCTGAGTTCTGTATTCTTTCTGATATAAGGCTCCATCCAAGGACTCTGATTGAAAGATATTCCTCGATGAACAGCTGTTAATTTTAATCCCATTTCAAGACATTGTCTCAGATTTCGATAGTGAATGACATAGTTTTTACGTGATTTGAAATGACTAATAAGTTTTTCAACTCCATTGACTTTCATCTTCTCTGGAGCAAGTGGATAATCGTTGTGTGATTTCCACAATTCCTGTGGATATTCCAAATCTACTTCGAATATGAAACCTTTTTTGGTTGAGTTACTCATGCTACTATTTGTTTTCTCAAGAATATCCATTACTTTTTCTTTTGTGAGATTGATCATCCATTTGAATCCATGTGTTGGTAGTGATTGAGACATCGCCCATCCATAAAGATTATTTGCGTCCAAATATTGAATGTATTTTGAAGGCTGGTCTGGGTTGAAGTCTTTCAAGTATTTATTATTCGCTTCTGAGTATCTTTTGGAGATATGCGTTATTCCACCTCTGATGCCTCTTTCAAACATCATCAGCATGTCGTAATCATGTAGCAATTCAAGTTGTTGACCCGTTTCCTTGAGACAAGCATCCCAAGCCAGACCAGGTGAAGTATAATAATGCGCTGGATCCAAATTATAATGTTTCAGGCAGGTTTTTCTGAAGTTTTCAAATACATCTGCCAGCAGAAGAACATCTGATTTAAGATAAAGATCATGGTAATCTCTGATAGTCTGACAACCAAAAGTTTTCCAAACATTTTGAGCATGCTGGTAATCTTCATCTGAAATGTCTTCATCATTCAATTTTGAATAGAATTGATCCTTGGGTGGTAATTGTGTTTCAGTTAGTTTTTCAAGAGAACCAATATAGTCATAAGGATAAACACCCTTTCTAGTGAGGAGGTTGACATTCTTTCTGAATATTTCTTTTGTATTTTGAAAATCATCTGGTTGCAAGTTTCCAACAAGATTAGCAAGACTCGTTTGTAGAAACTTAAATGAATCAATAAATCTTATTTCAAAATTCAAAGTTACCATCTCTCCAGTTTTCCGGGATTTGTATTCATCAACTTTTATCTTTTTGGAAAATGAAATATACTTTTCCTCAGTTGATGCAATACAGTTTAGCTCACCTTTCAAACCAGAAAGTTGTTTTATAAACAAATGTGCGTCATAGCCTTGAAGATTGTGAAATATCACTGGGAGTATCAATGGTTTTCGACACTGCAGATTACATCTGTTATGAGCAGCTCCACGGTATTGGCCAGTGAAATGGCAATGATCTCGAACTTTATCATCGAGTAATTCTTTTGAGCAAATATGACAAGTATTTGCTTTATCAAAAGATTCCTGTTCTTGTTTATTTAATTTAAGAGGTTTTGGTCGACGATAAAAATCGTTATATATTTCTTTAGTTATTTTTTCAAGATTAGAAACAAATATTTCAGCAATATTATCATCGTCTTTTTGTTTTGTGTAAATTAAGGGTTTGATAATCTTGGGGATAATTCCTTTGACGTAAAGACAAAATCCAGATGGTTCATGTTTCTGGTAATTGTAGGTATATGAATCCTCTGGATTGGGGCTGCAGTTATTTATTGGTTTAGTAAAACATTCAAAATCAGCATAAACTACAAAAGGTACTGGAAGCTGTTTATGGTAATTATTAAAACTTAATTTTGCGTTTCTTGGGGGCATTTTCACAGCAACTGTTTCATTGGATGAACAATACTGGATATGTTTTTGAAATAATTCTTCTTTTGAGAAATGAGTAAAACACCTTTTGCAAATATATATTTTTCCATTTGTTCTTGACGTTATTTGGGATCTGAATAATCTTGAAAAACTTCTGATAAGTGAATAGTGAGATTTTCCATCTTCCTCATACAAAAACAAATCTATTGTTTCCTGTGGATTTCTCTGTGCCATCCAGAGGGGGTAAAACTTGTCATTATCATTAACTGAAAACACATTTATTCCTGGGAGGTCTGGATTAAGTTTCTCGAATTTTGAAATGTCTTTTAATTTGATTGGAAATTTTATTCCTTTTGTATTCAAGCTATTTTCTTTTTGTTTCAAATCTGTTAATAGTTCTGCATTCTTTCCCTTTGGATTAAGGTATCTTAATACACACCACAAAAAACATTTATCATCTTTATTTTTAATATTTAATATCGCTTTCTTTTTTGTAATCCAATCTGGAAGTGGAATATAAGATGAACCTCTCATTGGATTATAATCAACAGTGTGAATTTCGAGATAAACTATTTCTTTAAAATACCAACCACTACCATTCTGTTGATAAATAGTAATATTTTGAATTATTGAGCGAATAACTTTAAAGAGTATTTCTTTTACATCAGTTGATTCAATATTAATATAAGTATCAGAATTAAAATATGCTTTATCCTGAACTCTCATACCTCTCTTACCTTCATCTAAAATTTGCTCCATTAGGCAAACTAAAACAAATCTAACTTTAATATTTCTATGATTTCGTAAAAATTCTTTTAAATACTTGGCTTTAGATTTGAAAAACTCAAATGGTATAATATCAGTTTTACCCTTTACTATATATTTATTTGCAAATCCTTCCAGAGATGATTTCTCTTTTTCTATTCCTTGATCATATTCCCTGAGAGCTCTCTCAAGTGCTTTTCGAAGATAAGATGGAGTATCTGGAGGAATTGTTTTATTCTTGATACAATCTTGAAAATACTCTTCAAATGTTTTGGGTTTTGATTTGGTTTTGGGTTTGATTTTTTCTCTTGCTTTTTGTATTTTCTTTATATCATCAATCAACTTTTGTTTATACTCCTCCTTGAGTTTTTGTTTATTATCTTTTTTTATCTTTTCTAATTCAGCAATAGAAAAATTACTCAAATCAGTCATCTTTATTTTTAATTATTTAATTCTTTAAATTTCAATTTTATTTTTCTGGCTAAGAGAAAGTAAAAAGTCTTATATCAAACAATGATATAAGACAATAAAAAATCTATTGCTCTCTATAATTAAATTTTGAAAAAAACATATAAGCAAATTTATAACTCTTTTTTAATATATTACTTCTTCCATAAAATTCATAACATAGCATTTTTGTTATATTTGGAAACAAACCATCCATCTCTTCTCTAGCTTCAGGATATCTTTCAATAACTTCAATCGGTTTAATTTTATCAAAAAATTCTTGTAAATCTTCTTCATCATCGCCTAAATGTGAAAGAATAATATCAACACCAGTATCTATTCCTTTCAAATCTTCATAACGATATTTACTTGGAAATATAATCCCTCCAACTTTATATGGAGTATTCCTGATTTGCGTTGCTGTCTTGTATCCCATTTTTATTATTATTTTTAAATCTTTAAGCTAAATTTCAATTTTATTTTTTCTGACTAATAATCTATTTTCCCGACCAGAGCAGATTAACACTCCAAAAATTAGCCGATTCAGGATTTTCATAAGTCAACTCACCTTTCTTATTTTTTATCTTCTTTGCCCGGGAAAGATATTTTTCTTTTCGCTCGTTATCTTTGTGAATTAAAAAGTCTGGATATTGCGACGAGCCAAAATGCAAATTCTTTCCGCTTGGTAGCTTGACTACGGATTTGTTATTCTTCCGCTTTGAATAATCAAGAGATTCAGCGCCAAGCTTTTTAGCCTTTTTATTTAGTTTTTTAAAAGCTTCTCCTTTCACTACATATTTATCATCATCGGATGATTCCTCTTTCTCAGGAACATAATCAGGATCTTCATCATGTTTATAGCCATCATCTACTATAAAATCTTTGTCCTCAGGGCTTTGATATTCCATTTTAGTATTTGTTTAGATTATTTTTGTTAGGGAAACCCCCCACAACTTATCTATCATTCAAAAATGAGATAAGTCTAGACATGTCTGGCAAACAGGATATGAGTCATCACTATTTAGCTATTGTTTGGTATCATGAGACAGTCATACGTTTTTCTCAACCAATTAAAAGCTTCACATTTTCACTTCACAATTGTGAAATTTTTCAGTGAAAAAGCATTTCATTTGTGAAATTTTCATTTGTGAAATTTTTCAGTGAAAGGCAATTCATTTGTTAAGTAGCCTTACTTTTCTCTCTACAGAGTAGTTATAATAGGATGACTTTTTCCTAAAAAACCCCCTGTTTATTACCCGTCATTTCCCGTGAGCCCGCAGGGTGAGCCATTAATTTCTGTCTTTTTCCAAATTTACAAAAATTACAAAATTTATCAGTGGTTTTTAAATTATTTATTTTTTTAATTTTTTTAGGTACTAAATTTTCAAAATTTTGAAAAAACCCCTGATTATTTTCTGTCATTTTTGTACTAAATGGTTTCATGACAGAGTTAATCAGGAAATGACGGGTAATAAACAGGGGGTTTTTTTAGGAACAAGGCATCCTATTATAACTACTCAAATTGCAGAAATTTCTCGTGCATGTAGTAGTATAATATATGTAACTAAAGCTATTTCAGCTCGCGATTCGAATCTACTAATGTTTAACGTAATCTACAATGTGGAACTTAAGTCCATAATGTGGGGGCTAGTTGTCGGGGGTGAATTGTCTGGGGGGCGAATTGTCCGAATACCGCAAAGAATAAAAGAATAAGTCGCGGAATAAGTCGACAGATATAAAGATTCCATAATAACAGTAAATATTGTTGGTTAAGAAGACTGAGCATTGAAAACCAGAAACGGTGTGTACTCAGGTCTCCGAGGAAGACAATTTTCTGCCAAACAGATTTATTTCACGATTTTAGAAAAGTGGTACTTCGTCGCCTCAAGTTAAACAAAATTAATAAACTTTGGGACGTTTAATTTACTGCATCATCTTGCTGTCGCTGTGTTTAAGGAAAAAGGATAGCGCAATGTTTTCCTGTTGTCAAGATAGTTGATGCATGTGTATTCTAATAATTCTACGTGAATTCTCTAGAACCAATGTAGCCTAAATATGTGTTACGCTTTCTATTTCCTTTGCTTTACAAAGAAAAAAAAGTGTCTTTTCCGCGTGGATAGATGTCTACAGCTAGAGCTTTAAAAAAGATATCACAGTCGAAATATTGTTAGCACCTATTATATGCTATAACAGTCGACACTCCCGTAACAGACCACCCAAGATTTAGTAGTCGCTTGTGGGAAGTGGTCGGTCGTTTATGAGCGGTGGTCGGACATGGAGGTTCCACTGTCATACACTCTAAAGTATCAGTCAGACTCATTCCTAACTCTTTTTTTTTTTTACCTTATTTATATTATCTTTTGTCTTCGCACTTGTATCAACATAGGCTCCATTATATTGTCTAGCTAACTGTAGAAAAAGGTTAATAATACAAGCAATCAAATGGATCTGCATAGATAATGTAATCAACATCATTTACACTTCTTTTTCAACTACTGGCATACTTTGCACATAGACCCACCCTCAAATATTTCTAAATGGTCTTATTTCGTCACGCTTTGAAGAGAATCTAACAAAACAAATTATAGCCTGTATAGTAGTCGTTTCCTATGTCAGAACGCCTAATGAAAGCAGTAGACCCGCACCGTTCTAAACCTCTTATTTCACTGATCCCCTTCAGTCTGCACTCCCATTGTTTTCAGGGATAGGGGAATTGTTATGTGACAATCCCTATTGTTTTCCCAGCTAATCAAAAACAATCTTTGAAATAGGTGTGGGATCGCCCAATAGAGTACTAAAGTGTGACGTCATAAAAAATTGAATTTGTGAAATTATGGGATTCGTCAGGATAGTCTGAAAGAAAAACATCCAAGAGGCCTTCTTGCCAAAAACTAGCATTGTGGGGCAAATTGTCTCTTAGATATTAGCCCAGTTATGCTCTGATGACTCCATACAAATCCTTCTAAATTTGACTTCGGTTGTAACGTTTAGACCCAAGTCAAATTTAGAAGGATTTGTATGGAGTCATCAGAGCATAACTGGGCTAATATCTCAGAGACAATTTGCCCCACAATGCTAGTTTTTGGCAAGAAGGCCTCTTGGATGTTTTTCTTTCAGAATGTCCTGACGAATCCCATAATTTCCCAAATTCAATTTTTATGACGTAATCACTTTAGTACTCTATTAAGGTGCAACAAGGAGAAGAAGAAAGTTGGTAAAGAGGGCTAAGAAGAACAACTTCAAGGTTGGTTGGAAGAGGCAGAAAAAGTGTTTTTCACTAACTTACTAAGAAAGCAGTCATCTCAGATTCTGGCTATTTCAGTTTCCCAAAAAATTCAGAATTTTTACAACAACTGGATCCAAAAATGAGCAAATTCAGGAAAAACAATACCGGTACTTTTGATGTGCGTGCCCTAATACGTGTATGTAATTGGCCAAGTGAGATGTTTTGACTTCAAGATGGCTGCATTGCATTAATAACTGTTTTTATCCCTTTCAGTAGACCTCAACAGCCAATCTGCAAATCAGATTGTGGTTCTTTTTAAGACGATCCTTTCACTATAAGGAGCAGTATGAGCAAAGTACAGTAATTCCCTCAACCCCCCTCCCGTCAAAAAAATATGCGTGTGCGTGTCTTGGACAGAGAAAGGGTTTAGCAAAACCAGAATACCACTCTTATGTCTTACTAAATAGAACAAAATTAGGCTTTTGGAAAACATACCTGCTCTCCAGATTCAATCAATACTTTCCTCCCTTGCTCCTGATCATTTTTAGTTCCAACAAATACAAACTTGCAATTTTCATGCTCTCTTCCAGCAGCATACTAAAAAAATATTGGAAGAGTTTTACTTTCAAAACTGGCAGAATGCTAATACAGATCATTGAATTATTGATTATTTTAACTGATAATCACCAATGATCAGCTACAGTACAGAAACTCAGCTGTGTGACTTCATGAAATAATTCAGTCAATTTTTCCGGAGTGCTATGAGGCAATTTCTCCACCATTTTACTAAACAAAATAAATTTCATTTTACTGAACATTTTGAACAGATACAGGTAGTCTGGCTGCATAGTTAGTTTTGCGACCTGAAGGCCCAGAATCCACAGGAATGTTCACTGGATTTCTTCTTCCAGTCCACAGTTCAACTCCATTGCCACACTTGTTAATGGCCAAATACTTTGTTACTGGCCAGTGGGGATTCTTACATGTTACATTTATTTTCAAATTATTGAATCATCTATTTCTGTCCCTTACTAATTTGTGGACAACAAAAATGAAAACTCCTGGGTAGCCTGCAGAATTAACGCACTTTTTTTCAAGTTTTTCAGGTGTGCACGCACCAGGCAGACATGAAGTGCAAGACACAAGCAACAGTGGATTAAGGTGCCTTCCTATGATCTGTTGCATGTGCACGTGTTTTCTTACACTCTGGACATGCATGTCTGCCTCATGGTCACCTAAAAAAAAAGAAGAAATAGCACCAGTTCTGAGGGTTAACTCCTCTTTGTACAAAGGAGTCAATTGTTTTTTAATAGTCAAGTGAAACAACGGGCTCTATTATATTCTTGCTTTCTCTTATTGCATATTATGAGAACAAAAGTGAGTCAAGATTCATAGTTTAAGGCACAAAAATATCATTTTATGTACTTTAACTTTTACATGCAACCTTTTAAAGGTTAACAGTTGTTCATATGCTTAGCAATGCCTGACTTCAAATCAATACTCATGCACGTTGTACTTAGCCAATACACCATCTGCAGTCCAAGCCAGATCAATGTGCAATCAAAATAAGTTTTTGTACACAGAATTGTCAGCTGTCTCCACCCCTAACCCATGGGGGGGGGGGGGGGGGGGGCATAAGAAAGAGAGTCATCTGAATTCCAAGGGTTATATAATGTTGTCCAGTGACGCGTCAGATACTTATAATTTATGCATTTTTGCATAAATGTTGATTTCTTAACAAGATGGCAGCCATGAGTCATGGAGCCATGAACAGCAGCATGCATATGTATGAGGTGTTCTGTGTTTTGTGTGCTGTAAATTTAAGCTTGACGAAAAAGCCTCCAGAATAAATGTACGGGATCATTCAACTTTTCAAGTTTGAAATAAAGTACTGTTGACAGGTTAAACACAATTCGATCATAAGCTTGTAATAGTCACTGTGAAATGTGACCATAGAAATAGCTTGAACAACAGAGGTTTTTCCTCTTTTCTTTTTGCATAGATCATGTGGCCTGCATGCATCACAGACATTTATTTAACGTCAGTTACCGGTAATAATGCCTGTGAAGCAATGTCAATATCCTTGTTCTGGGCACCCAGTGGACTCAACGAATTACCAGAAGTGAATTTAAAATTTCCTTTCATCCTGATTGGCCACTCAACAATGGCTTTTTTGACAGGCCAGGAATCATGGTGCAGGGATTGGTTTGGTGGGTGTCATGATTGGACATGTGTTTTGGAGCTCCATGAGCTCTGAGAATTTGAGCTGAAAATCTGAGTGTGTATTATTGAAGGGGTAGCGTGCAGTCTACATCATTGATGGATGTTTTTTGACCAGAGGCGGAAACTCAAGAAAGCTTTATCATATTGTGAAGAGTGATGACCTTAGATGTTATGGTTTGAACAAAAAGGCCCCCAACACAGTCAAGGATGCTGTTGGTGTCAGGTTCAGTTCATCCTAGTCCTGGGCCCAAACGTATCAACTTTTCAATTGCTCATTTAATGTTAATGATATACCTACCATAAATTCACAAATGTAGATGACGTCAACGGACAGCAATATAATGCTCGAGTTTCAGCTGTCTCTCTCCCCTGTGCCCCCTTGTGGGTTAAGAGGTTGGGACGGCTGACATTTCAGACTATAACTTTTGGATGATATTATTTTAATATTACTCATCTGTCAGCTCTTACCTCATTTACAGTTTTAAGCCAATGTTGTACATTATAATAACTTTCATCCCTGGTAACATCAAACACAATTATCACTCCCTAAAGATTAAATAAAAAGAAATTTAGTATCAGAAAGGAATCAAAGTGTGTTTTTAGACAATATGAATGACAAATTTGTGTTGTCTACTCAGTAGTTAAATTACAGAAATTAAATAAAACACTTCTACCAACATTTTGTAATACATGTAATATAATTAGAATTAACTGAATTGTAAAGAACATTACTGGTAACTGAGGCCAAAGCCACAATTATCATTGCTATTTGAAACCAAAATACATGTATTTAGTGATTTGAGCTGCTAAATAATCTTGTTTCCTAATTTTCAGTGATCACGAGTTGATAATATTATAGAGCCTAGTCAAAGTAGCATTATGCTGGGTTGACTGTATGAATGCATGTGGCACTGGCCAAGAAAAGTAGCAGATCCATTAAAACACTTGTAAACAAATGGCATTCTTTGTTCCAACTAAAGTAAAATGTATGCTCGGAGAAGTCAATCAATAAAAATCAGTATCAATTATTTTATCAATTGATAAATCGAAAAAATCAGTAAATCTGATTTGAATTCATTGATATTGATTGTAGCCCGGGGCTACTCTATTTTGCTATCGGGCTAGTGAATTCTGTTTTTAACTTGCCCGACGGGCAAGTGATGTTTTTTGAGGAATCCGAATAACAGAAGAACTGTGAAATCAATTCTGCTAGTCAAAACGTTTTTGGGGCTAGTTGAAATGATGTCTGGGCTAGTAAATTCTAGCTTCAGCCTGAATGGCAAGCTATAAAAATGGTTAGAATGGTCTCTTTTTGTCAAAAAAACAATTGATTTAGTCTTAGGTTCATTCATAGTCACCAACCACTGTTTAGCCCAAGCAGATATTGATGTCAAGTCATGATTAAGTTTAATTTAGAAGCCCAATCACTAGGAGACTGAACTTTTTCCTGCAAAAAACAATCATCAGCAAATAAGAAACAGCGAGAAGAGATCGTGACTGGTTGGTCATTAATGTAAATGAAAACAATAATGGGCCTAAGACCGATCCCTGGGGGACACCAGCCTCGATTAAATACGCCAACCATCCTTTCGACTCGAAGGTATGTCTGAGATTCAGGCTAGGAAATCTTTACATAATTTATCTAAGGTCGTAGTTCTTGTGCAGATACTTGCCTGCAAGAACTGATTGTAATTTATGTACAAAGGGTTTAAGAGAGAAACTTGTGTGTGTAATAGTTTCCACATTATTTTCAAAAGTAGGTTGATTTTGATTATCCTGGTGATCAAGGTCCTGAATAGGACTGTTGTTGTTGACAGTGACTGACGTTCTGACAACCTGTGCGGTAGTCATCTTCAGAGTCAAAGTGAGTTGTATCAGGTTATTGATCTGGTTGGTCAGTTATGGCACAATGTTATTGGTCGTCTGTCAGTTAAGCCGTGATGTTATTGGCTCTGAAGACTTGTAATCAGTAATTGGTGCGTTTCAGTCCATCTATTGTCACAGTTAAACAGTCCTCTATTGTTAGTCAAATTTTCAGTACTCCAGTCATTCTCTTGTAGTTAGTTTTGCTTGATCTCATCAATAAGTCGTTTGTACGGCGCTGGTAACTGTTGGCTACGATTCAGTGGCATTTGTTCTAAGTTAGTAAACCAGCTTTCTAAAGTAAGACATTGATAGTAGTCTGCAGAATATGTTATACATGTCGCACAGTCCCAGTCAATTTGATGTTTTGTCTGTAAATGATGCTCAGCAATGTGATTGTTGACATCACCATTCCTCGTCGCTCGTCTGTGCTCGGTCAGTCGCGTGCTAAGGTTTCTGCTGGTTTCTGACCTGGGTTCAAACCTTTCACAGTTTCCACATTTCTCATTTTCTTGTTTCATGAAAAATCAATTTGACACAACAATTTAGTTTATTGATTTTTACCGATTTCTGTTATCAATCGATAAAAATCACTTGATTGCTACCAATTTTTATGAAATTAATATATCCCAATTTTTATTGATTGGTTACTTCGGGATGTATAGGGAACAGGAACCCAATATAATGCACCTTGTAATAATTCAAGTCTTCACATGGTTACAGTGTACATTAGGGGTTTCACTGTATGGCTGGAACATGCAGTTGATATTTTGTGAACTAACACGGGCCTTAAAATAATACAAAATGATTCATTACCTGAACATCCTCCCGCATGTATGCTGCTGTTATTGTTCTACAAAGGGGGTTGCCAGGTGTATCCCTAATGGTTAGGAAATATTCATTACAGTAAGCATTCGATACTAGTACCTCTTTGCAATATAATTATACTAGCATGCAAAAGTACCCTCTGCCTTGAATCATGCACCCATTCCCACCCAATATTGAGGAAGAAATGATTCTGACGTTTAGCCAAATTTTAACCAAATATCACCCCCCACCCCATCCCCATTAAAGATTTGAAAATTATGTTTCTGAAACAGGATAGCAATTCCAATTCTGCTACAAGGTAAAATAGTAATTCATGAAGTGCTCCTCATGAATGGATATCCAGACGTTCTAACTCTCACGGTTTGGGCAAACAACTCAAGGTCTCACAATTTAGCCTCCAAGTACAGCTGTATGTAGGCACACGAGCTACAACCCCAGCAACACCTGAAACACTCCAGCCCCCCTCCCCGCCCCGCAACCTAAAAGTTTAGCTAATCTGTCACAGTGTAGACAAAAGATGGAACTGTTTTAGGGAAAACGATGATTATATAAACCTCTTGAAGTATGGCTACAAAGCTAGAAGCCTACACTGGTGCAAACCCAGACTGATAAGACATCAAAACTTTACAAAACAGATCAGTGGCGTCAAAAGTTCAATCAAGAAATATTTGGTGAAGTTGGAGACTTCCGGAAGTATTTTTGTCGACGTTGTTCATATAATGATCATTTACTAAGCAATCTTACTTCTCCTTAATTACCATATTTGCAGTTCTACAGATCGACGTCCAACTTGCACTCTTGATTTTCTGATTTCTCTCTCTGTCAAAAAGAAACATCAAATGGCCATGGTTACATGTAGCTCTTCTATCATTACAACACAAGTGATTATGAGCTTGCTGATTTTTCCGAAAGTCACCTCGTGTTTGCATGTAGGTGGGATTGAATCTTTCTCCATTATAACTTGACAGGATCTTGGATTTTCCAACTCCACTGTCTCCAATCATTACAACTTTTGCGGTACAATCTGGGGGTGGCATGTTGTAGAGTTTGCCAGAGAAATCGCAGATTTCGACAGGTTCAGCTCCTTTCCTTCAGATCTTGCGAATTCCCGGAACTAGTACAGTTGAATTGTGGGAAGGAAAAAGGCTTCCGGGAAACGACAAATAGTCATAAATGAACAGGAAGCTCAGTTGCTCAGGTTTCCACAGTTATTTCCAGCTTCAACGTTCAATGAGGCAAGAAGGCAGCGGTACTGTCAAGTGAGTTGTCATGTTTCCCTTTTTTTATTCTTTTTTTTTATCTATTTACCAGGTGTATTGTTACTAGCCACCAAGTTTGCTGATTATATTCTCCAGGCTGCTGTCGCCAGGCTGCTTTAGCTGTTTACTCCTCACTTCGTTATTTATACGACACCTGAGTTGCACGTGAACAGCTTGCGCACTGTAAATAGCTATAAATACTCATAGCACAGAAACAGAAACCTTGGTTGCATAAACAGTTGGTAAAGTTGTAGGCTTACAAAAGGGCATCGAACATGCAAATGACAAGTCACTGTTAAAAGCAGAAAAGGCAGCTCGGTTTACATGCTTAAGCTTGCAGGAAATTTCTCTAGGCCAATTGCAGGCCAATGTCAAATCAGGTAATCCAGTTTACTCACCATCTAATCTATCCTTTCTTCGTAACTGCTGTAAATGTTGTGATATATGATGTAACACAATTTACATGGAGATCTGTCATATATTATAAACTAATACAGTGAAACCTGTATTAAGGGGACACCCTCTATTAAGCGGACAGTAGCCGAAGTCCCCCAATTTATTTCCCTTATTTACTTTAAATGAAACCTTTATTAAGTGGACACAGACACCTAAAAAGTACCTGAAATGGTCATTTCTATTTTTCGCCAACCTGTATTAAACAGACAATAATTATTGTAATTAAATTCCACCACCCAACATGCCAGACACCGGATATGTGAAAGATTGTCCCCCACAAATTTTTCGATTTGTACGTACAGTATTGTTTTCTATTTCGTTTTGTTTGTATAGAGCTTGTTTCACTCATCTGATTTCTTCAAAATGAGTTGCAATCTGTGTTTATGGTACTAAGACCAATTGGTCCAGTGTAAGAAATTAATCCAAGCGAATATCGTCATAGTCTCTGAAAGTATTTTGAACGTTTCTACTGTTTATTTTCACCTTATAGGATGTTATCTATCGAAACTTGTATTAGGTGGACACCCTGTTTTAAGCAGACACAACAAAAATCTCGCGAAGCTAAAAAGGGTCATCAGTAGCAATAAATGGAAACTAACCAAAGGGTAAAAATACGATAAAAAAAAGGAAAAATAAAAACTGCAAATTCCACCATCTGGATTTGAACCTTCACCCCGGCCCAACTTCCTCCAGCGCAAAAAATGAGACCTCAGACCATTACTATCCTCTGCCATTCACACTGTTTGAACCTTGAGGAGCTGTATTTATCATCAATTTGATAAAGGCACTCGTCATCACTGCTCTTGCTGAAGTCCAGGTTGCCATTCTTTCGGTGTTAAATCTTCCATGGCAAGGATTTCCAGCAACTTGTCAAATCAGGCACTGTGTATGCAGCCCACTGTTATTTGCCTCAGAAATGCTTTGCAATTCACCAACTTACAGTACGTAAACAGCTAGAAGATGATTAAAATTAGCCCTAGTTGGTGGCTAACTAGTTGTGTTGCCTGGGAAACTAAAATGCACGATGACGTCGTGCTGAATGGCGTCTTTTATAGTTTGTTTATGGTTTGTTGCTAGGCAACTGCAGATACTAAACCAACAGAAAGAAAGATTTATGACCAAAGCGAAATCACACTCCGCTTGCAATCCTCATGCATGACAATATTATAAACTCACTCTGTGAGAATAATAGTCTGCTATCACAGCCATTTTTATGCTCCTCCCCACAAACTTTTGGAGAGGAAGAATTCCCTGTATTTGAATTAAGACCTGGTTCAGACACCAAACTTTTCATGAGCTGAACCTAATACATTGAATTAAGTACATGAAAAGTTTGGTGTCTGAATCAATTAGGAATGCCTGATTCAATTTGAAATGGCTCAGCTGTTCTTTTTGCCTATCCCAGCCAATGTAATGGCTTTGATTCAGACACCTAACTTTTCATGTACTGAACCTAATGCATAAATTATTGTAACAAAGTTATTTTGTAAGCAAATCGAATTAAGTGAGTATTTTTTGCCTTTTGAACTTGGTTCAGCTGCAATTAAGATTGGCGTCTGAATCAATTCAGCTGCAGGTCTAAATAATTTGGATCGGCCTTAATTCAAATTAGGTCCAGCTCATGAAAAGTTCAGCATCTAAACTGGACCTAATTAGGCATAATAATAATTGAGCTCATTATTTTATCATAAGTTGCTTTTCAGGTTTTTGGATTCAACTCAGAAGTGTTATGAGGTTTAATGTGGCTGCTGTTTTAACCAGTCAATGACAAATGTCCATAGATTTGTGCTGCAAACAGAGTCATGTCATCACGTTCCAAAGACTATGACATCTCTTACAAAGTCCTCCTCATTGGAGAATCTGGTGTTGGCAAAACCTCCCTGATCAAAAGTTATTCTAAACCAAATGAAGCTTTTACTCCATCCCTTTTGTGTACTGTTGGTAAGTGCAAGGTTTCTTGTGACTCGTTATAAAACTAGGAACCGTAAAACACATGTATTTGCTTCCTGTACCTGTGACAAAAATGTGCTGCATTAAATGATACCTTCTCAGCAACAGATTTTGAAAGGTGAAAAATGTGTATACTCTCCTTAAGCATCTAATCTCCTAAGGGGGTGTTTACATGACATCGGGGTGACTTTCGCACCAGAGTGAGTTCACTCCGGTTCCCTCTCATGGCTCTACATTTGTTTACACAAAATGTCATCCCGGCGCAAGTCACCCCGGCTTGAGTTCACCCCAGTTGTTGTACCGGGTGTGAATTTTACTCCAGTACGAATCCCACAACGGTGTAATGTAAACACGAAATGACCACAAGTTTTGGTGTGAAATCAGTCTGCTGGTAGACTGGAACAGGTAGCACATGCTTAATGTTTGCGATTTTGAATCTTAATATCAACATGAAGTGTACCTTCAAATAACGAGATATGAAGTGACCCAATCATAATGTAAACATGGTACAAATTAAAAAATTCATCCCGGCATGAAACTTGCGCCGGTGCGAGTTTTCTCATGTAAACATCCCCTAAGAGGTCAAAATCTCTCCATCTTCTGTTAAGGACTGTTCATTTAACTTTTTATGTTAGTGTGGCTAGAGAAAAGAAAGGGGGCTATTTTGACTTGTTTTGCACAGCTTTTATATTATACCCTATTAATAAAAACCTTCCATAAGCAGACACCTAGTTCTATAAGTGAAATCCCACTGTGGCCTGTCAATTTTACCATGAACACTGCATTTTTAATCTTCATTTGAGCATACAATAAAACAAATCCAGACAAAAAGCAGGTGCAACTCTTGAAGGATGTACTTTAAATGAGTGTGCCAGTGTAGTTTGGTGTCATTATAGACAGAGTACCTCAAAAGTTACAGTACATCAAACCTTTTGTCTTGGCTCCTCATGTGCTTAGCCTTGTTATTATATTACTTCTCATTAGGGGACTCCCTTCATTTAAAAGTGTGCACCCATGCCTGGTCCAAGAATATCTGTTCTCAGGTTAAACTAATGCCATCAGATGCAATCTTGATTCAGAACTTTCTTTGTTCCTGGTCATAATCATTCATAGGAGACAAAAGAAACTAAGGGCGCTTTCCATTTATCAGAACTGGCCTGCTGGACCATTACCGGACCAGTTATTGTGACAATGAAATTGGCTTTTTCCAAGGGTTTTTGCTGAAGAACCATCTCCTTCCTGCATACTATTAAGGATTTGACTGATGTAGCAGGATAGTTTTGATTAATAGTGAAATTCTCATTACTTCAGGAAGGGTCTGGCCGGTCAGTTCTGACTAATGGAAAGCACCCTAAGATAAGTAGTCAATAAGATAAGAAGATAGGATTAACTTTATTTAGTCACACCTGGGCTAAATCAACATATACTGGCTCCATAACCTGAGAACATATTTTACCCGAAACATATCTGCCTTTGATAGGAGGTTAGGCTCAAATAAGAAAAAAATTGAACCATACAATGGAAGCCCAAAGAGCTTTTATTTACATAGTCACGTCAAGTAATTTTACCTATAGATTCAAAGGACTTGCAAATGGTTGGTACACTACTCTGCCCTCCTCTCTGAGTAGGTCCCTTTTTCTTGAAGAAAGCCCCTCCCTGTCAGTGGAGGTAAAATAATGTTGCTTATCCAATAGCTTAATAATAATTGTTGTCAAGAGTTACTTTTTTAAGGAAAACCTGAATAAACTGTCACATTTTTAGCTGAAAACTAAAACTAAACTAAAATTTCAGGAATTGATTTTGCGAATGTCATAACCATTGTGGATGGAGTGCGTGTCCGATTACAGATATGGTAGGTACATCTCTGCTGTCTTAGGTTATTGCCAATACTGTCAAAAATTCATTACCCTTTGGCTATATGCTGAGGTTTGGAGGAGGTTAATTAAGTCTGTCCTTCTATGTAGTAGAAGACTGCCACATTATTGTAAAAGACGTGTTGTAGGAAAAAATAAATGGTTTATTTGGAAAAATTTGGGCAAGTTTATTTTTCAGATTCCTTAACATAATAATTATGTGAAATAAAGGAACACAAAATATTTAATGTTAAAATAGATTGAAAATTTTAAAAACCTTCCACAACCCTTGCAACCCTTCATAACAATAATTATTTTAAGGAATTTCCACTCCTCAATGACTTTGAACTCCTTGAAGATCGCTGAGAGGTTTTGTAAGACTCGTGGTTTATGTTATACACAAAAAATGTTGAAGTTAATAGAAGATGCTGAAGATTAGGAAATCAAAGAAACTACTCTGGCAACTTCTTAATTTCTCTTGAGGCAGCTTACATTTGTTTGTTGACAATGAAACCATAACATATTATTTGTTAATAAACAACTGATTGTAATTTTAACTATAATAATATTTTATGTGTTCTTTCTGAGCAAACTTTATTTTGTGTTTTTTCCACAATTTAGGGATACAGCTGGACAAGAAAGATTTAGAACATTAACTTCATTGCATTTTAGGGGGACAAAGGTAAGAATTTTCACATGAACACTAGCTAATGTCTTACCAAACTCAATATTATGAACATATGTTAAACCTTGTGTTGGGGCCAAATTCCATCTTGTTTTGGTTAATTCTGCCATGTTAAAAAAGGAACCAGTATTTTCTCTGTACTTTCTCATGATACAAATATGACATTGTGGGAGGGTGAAACACCCCACAACTGAGGTAACCTCTTGTAAATGTAACCGCTCAGACACAACCTTGAAGTAGATATAACAATGTGAGTGTCCTCATATTCTAATCTACATGTAGCACAGGCTATAACTGCCACTAATTCAGAAATTATGCAGCTCGTTGAATGTTTCTTGTGACTGGTTGTTCTACAATACCATACCATACCATACCATACGATACAATGATTGTTCATCCTTTGTTATTGACATTATACCAAGTGGGTTATAAGGAGGGAGATTTAGTGCAGTATGTTTGGCTGTGGCTGATCAAATAATTCAATAAGCATGCATAAGGCTCTGCTGCATTGAGGACACTAGTGAATTTCTTGGGCAGGTGACAAGGAGATTACTTTAGACTTGTGTACCTCAGGTTTCCTCTGAGCCTCTGCTATTTTTGTTCTGCTCGAAAGGACAGGTGCCAGTTCAGTCAAGTGCCAGAATCACCCAGGTTTCAACATCGATTTCTATCAAAGCTTTTCAGTGATACTGACTCAGAGACAGTCCTGTAATTGTAGCGCTTCTTCTGTCCAGCCTATGAGTGTTTCGACACTTCTAATTTGCTATAAAATAGTCTAAAGGGGAGGGGGATGTGAGGTATTCTGATGAGATGGCCAGCCCACCTAACCTGGGCTCTTTGAAAAGAGCATGAATGCTTAGCAAGCCAGCTAGAAAGGGAACCCCAGTGTCAGGGAATTTGTCATGCTAGGTGAACTTCAACAGTTCTGTGAGACAGTTCAGGTGAAAGCAGTTACGCTTTTGGCATGGCATTTATAGACTGTCCATGTCTCACAGACATACAGTAGTGATGACAGTATGACTGCCCTGTACACCTTCAGTTTCATTGTCAGTTGGATGCCTCTCCTTTCCCAAACACTTTCACAAAGTCATCTGAAAGCAGATCTTACCTTGGCACTGCATGAATTGACATCTTTTAGTTTGTTGATGACAACAGGTCGAGAAAGTATGCTGTGTAGGTACATGAACTTGTCAATAACCTTGACGGTTTCCTCTTTGACAGTGATGACTGGCACTACAAACATCTTCTATGGAGCTGGCTGGTGTATAGAACACCAGTTTTCTTGGTACTAATTGACAGCCCAAAGTTGTCACAAATGTTAGAAAATCAGTTGATGCTTAGCTGCATCACGGTCTTAGTGGCAGCATTAAGGGCACACATGTGAACAGACAGGTGGCTGTCTTTCAAGTACTGAATAAAGGGGTTGAGGAGGACTCTTGCAAGTATCTTCCCAGTGATGACTAGCAGTAGAATCCCTTGGTGATTGTCGCATAATTGCCTGTTTCCTTTTCTGTAGAGGTAAACAATGGAGTCATCTTTGGCTTCTTGAGAAATGACCTCCTACTGCCACATGGATTGTAAAAGCTTGGTGAACTTCTGTAACAGGACTGGCCCTCCTTCCTTGAAGACTTCAGCAGAGATGGAATTTGATCCATGTACCTTTCCATTGGAAAGGGAATTGATCGATTTCTGAATGTCTGATTCTATGGTTGGCTATGACAAGGAATTGTTGATCTCCTGTTGAGGTAACTTGCAATAGCTTGAACGTTGATGGAAGAGGGCCTGTTGAAATGTTCCACTCATGTGACCAGGATGGTATTCTTGTCAGTGAGTAAAGATGTACTGTGAGCAACAAGTGATGGTGATGTGCCAGAGGACTGAGGCCCATAGATGGTCAGCTTCAGGGCATCATAGAAGCGTTTAATGTTGTTGCTGTCCGTGTAGTGTTGAATCTCATTTTTTTTGCTTAGCAGGTGTCCTACATCTCTCTGAGCTTTTTCTTTACTTTCTTTTGGTGGAATAGTAGGCTGCTCTCCTGGAGGTAGAGCTGCTGCCTTGATGATGCCCTCTAAGTGTCACGCTTCTCATCTAGCAGCTTTTAGATTTCTTCATCGTTCTCACAAAACCAGTCTTGATGTTTGCCTGTATTCCTATCAAGATAAGTGAATGTGGTGTGGTAAACTTTATCTCTGAGCATTACCCATTCTTCCTCCTCTCCATTTGCCCCTGGATCGAGCTGGCTTATCTTGTTATCCAGTTCTTTCGGACGGAATGCCGTTCTAACTTGCTGGCTTTTTTGCGGCTCGTTCATCGTTTTCCCATGTGAGTGCCACCTGAGCAGGATGTGTATGTTCAGTTTTAAGATTAGTCGTCATGAGTTTAACAGTCTGCGTCGCACATTGCATTTGTCACTCTAATTTCCTGCCTATCTCTTCTCCTGTCGATAACATAATTGAGTAGATGCCATTGCCTGCTGCATGGGTGCAGCCAGGACATCTTGTTGTAGTTGCCAGCCTCACTCTCTCATCTTGAGTTCTCTGAGCCCAACAGCAGGACATAATGGAGACCACTGGATATAAAGCAGGATGCAGTTGATGCATCCACCAGGTTGAGTCTGTTCAGCTGTGCCATTTGCTGTCCACAGCACCAGGATGCTGGCTGTTGGCTAACAATGAGCTCATTCGCCAGTTTTGCATTTCCTCCTGCTGGGTGACATGTCACCCTCCTCACGAACATAGAGCCGGTTTAGGCACTGACCACTCTTCCATGCCATACGATACGATACGTTCACATTTCAAGCGTACAAGGGAAATATTATGAAACATATAAATTTGTTACAGGGTGCAGAATAAGTTAAATATATGTAGTAAAATCACAAGTTAAGTAATAAATAATTTATTAGTTACAGCTGTAATAAGGAAATGCCCAGTGAAAATGCCAGTATGGTTTTTGAGTTAGGCACTAGTCACTTAATGATACCTGTTAAGCATAAACATTGGTACACAAACAAGAAGATAAAGCCAGGAGTAACTACGTATAGAAAAAAGAAAGCGAACTATAAATAGAAGAAATTCCCAAGCCTACCGTCTACCGTATTGTCGTACAAAAACGAAGAAGTTCTCGCCCTTTTTTCAACGGCCTAAGTTTTTTAATTCACTAGACAACAAGGTCATCAACTCTCAATCTCTCTCCTCTTTTAAGAAAAAACTGAAGATTAAATTATTGAGTAAGTATGAAAACAGTTTATAAATCTTTCCATCTTCGACTTTTCGCCTTCTTTTCTTCAATTGATGTGAAACAGCTCTAGCTCATAGTTCGAGGAGGCCTAACCTCTCATAAGCTACTATAGTTTCTGTTAGGTCTCCTTGCCACTTCTTTTTTTTTCTTCTTTTCCTATATTTTTTGTAATTATTATGTGGCAAATAAAATAAAAATAAAATAAAACCCACCCAATTTATGTGAAAAAAACACATTGTTGATAAGTTGCCATCGGTCGCTCCAAAACTTGTTGTAAAAGAAGATATTAAGTATTGATATTCTGTTAGGTAGCATATCAAAGGATATGATTGGTTTAACCAATCATTGTTTCGTTACAGGGCATATTGCTAGTGTATGACATCACAAATGTTGGCTCTTTTGATCAACTTCAGTACTGGGTGAATGCAATGAATAAGGTATATATTGATTAAGTACCCCTTGCCTCCTAAAGTAATAAATAATAATTTAGTTGGCGCATACTCTGCACAGCCATTTATTTCATCAGGGCAGAATCTTTGAAGGCCTAATGATTCAACAATTGAAGCCTATTGTAGCTTGAATAGGCAAATTAACTCCTACGTTGCAAAACTTTTCCCGTTGGCATAAATTACCTAAGGATATATAATATGCAATTAGCGGATGGTATTTTCTTACCCTGATAAGGAGATAGTGTCGGAAACGTTTGGATTTTATCTGTTTAAATATATATATTTAGCCTTGTAAATTGTTCACTTACAGCATGGAGCCCAAAAGTGTGATCTCCTTTAATTAATTCACATTCTTTCATGCAGACATATTAACCAATCAGAAGTCGAGGACAGTTTCCAGCTGGCTTCTGAATGGATTAAATCTGTACGAAAGAATGTGCATACATGTAAATCAAAAGCGGTCACACTTTTGGGCTCCTTGCTGTAATAATAATTATATAATAGTAACAACAATAATAATAATGATAGTGATAAGCATGTGTAATCAAATGGTGCCTAAAGCCTCGGGAAATTATTAGGATTTGGACAAAACGCGCGTGAAATTATTCGCTAATTTCACGAATGTACAATTTGATTACCTATTAATATCATGGTGACGAAATACGTTAGCAATCTTGGATTTTTGACATGTTTATCCTGGATTGTATCGATCGAGAATTCCACTCCCTCAATTGTTTAGACCATAAATTTGGCTTAGGTTCAGAATTTTCACAATTTTTCGACAAAATACCTGTTAGAATCCTTCGTGATGTGCTCTTTCGTGTGTTCAGGTTTTCTAAAGTGTCTTTTTGTGCCCTGACATCTTCATGCACGGCATTTTAAAACTTTCGTCGCCATCTTGACACTGAAACGTACGAAAGGTTGCCATGGCAATTTTGTAATTTCGCATGTGAAATTACAAATTAACGCTGAAATTTCGCGCCAAAATTAAGGAGTAATTTGTCACTTATGATATTATGACGATAATTGTGAGTAGAAAGGAGACAAGTATTAGAATTGATCAAGAACGGTTACTGCATGCTATTTATTTGTCGTTTAATGTTACAGCATGATCTCATGTATGAAGAAGTTGTTATAGTTGGCAACAAGTCTGATTTTGAGAAACATAAATGGCAGGTAGACACTCAAGCTGGGCAGGAGGTAAGCGCAGCAAAATTCACTTCTACAGGACCTGGTTCAAAAAGTCGATAATTCTTTTACTGTAACTCTCAGACAATTTCGCTGTACGGAATGCTTACTTCAAAAGTTTTCTGTCAAAATTCGCGACAGGAAAACATTTTTTGCAGTTTTGGACTACGTGTTTGTTACGTGTTAAATGTTTTTTTGCGGACTCAAAGCCACCCTTTCAGAAGCTAATAAAAGTTACCCGTGAATAGAATTTAGCCCGAGTAAACCGTTCGTGGCCGTTCCGCTTGGATTGAAACCTTCCCCTCTCCACTTAAACTCAAAGATGTACTAACTATCTTGAGAACCTCGTTTTCTCGGTCTGAAATGTAAGTGGCGGAACCTCTTTATCTCCAGTCAATTCCGGGAGTAACGTGGTGGATCCAAATGTTATACGTATATACTGGCAGATTGCTTAGAGAGGTACTGGACTATAGTTAGTCAGATTGCGGATTAGTACATGCTCCAAATACGGAAACCGGTCGTTTCGGTATGAATTTAAGCAATGAGACTGCACAACAATTTCGAACACATGAAGTAGTATCCCCTTACTCATCAATGGCAGTTACATACAGCTATTTCAAAAAACGTTGTCGGAAGAAAAGCCAGTCTTCAAGCCAAGACCTCAAGGTAATGTGGGTTGTCGTTTGCTGGCAAACAATCACTTCGCTAAACTGGTCGCTGATTTTTGTTCGTCATTTATACTGAACCATACAAGGTAAAATTACATTTCAGTCGAAGTGCACTCTTGCTTATTCCCATCTTTGAAAGCAATTTTTTTCAGTTAATTAGCAAGGAAACATGACATTAAATTTTACATTTTATCAATTTTGCACAACGTAGTAACGAAGTGGGCGAAAAAAAAAATTATAAACAAACTTTTTTCTGAATAATGGTTTCTTCTAAAGAATTAATTAAAGCTCGCCAAAGTTTGCTGCAGGTAATATTTTGTACTACACCAGCATGTGAGATTGTATGGACAACCACATCGCCTTTATTCCACCCCGTTCAATTCTTTAAATGATAGCGATTCCTCTGGAAATGAATTCTAAATGACTAGTTTTAAGTTAACAAAAAAGAAAATTTTGGTCTGCCGTTCACTTCCCTTATAAAACATGAGACATTTCAAGTCGTAGTCGGGCAACAACGGCCACGGACAAAAAAGTGTAATGCACGTGCAAATTAAGTTGTTGTTTTGTTAATTTGAACCGTTGTTCACGGTCTCTTTTGTCGCCATTGTATCGCTTAAGCCCGCTACTGTTTGAAGGCCCTCCAACCACCAACCAACCACCTCTGTTTTAAGAGTTGTCCAACGTTTAGAAATACTCTCACTTACACTGAAAGACGTCCCATACTGTTCTCAGGGACATACTTGAGTGGCAACTCGGAAACGACCTGTAGCAGGTCATTATAAAAATCCCATATTGCCTTTGGGTCTTGGCTTAAACTTTTTGCTTTTCTTCCGACAACGTTTTTTGAAATAGCTGTAACAGCCGTTGAAATTGAAACCTCATGAAATGGCCCCAATCGACCCGAAACCAGCAGAAAACGAAAAACGACAAACAAGTGACTTAAGGTAAGCGATATTTATTGAAAAACTAAAGAATATTTGTAACGTTATTTATTTTACCATGAGAATCGCATATTTTTTCGCCCATACAAATCCTTATATTTTCGTTTTTGCGAAATGCCATCTCGACGCTCAGGGATTACGTTTCAAAGGTCAGTAGACTGATAGAGCTTGGGCTACCTGTGCTGCAATATTTTTTTTTCTTCACACAGTTTGCGAGGCAACTGGGTTTGAAGTTTTATGAAACAAGTGCAAAAACAAAAGAAAACGTTCAAGAGGTAAATATTAATTATTCGTTTGCTTGTTTTTAAATAACGTTTTCAAGTTGTTAGTTTCATAAATGGTTCAGCTGACTCCATATTTAGCGGACTCCCTTTACGCAGAGGGCTTCGTACATGTTTTTTAAAAAATCGATTTCTCTGAGCGCATTTATGAGCAGCTTATCGTTTAAAAGATTATTTGTTTCTGTGGAAGCAAACGTGATATACCGGTATCTTATAAATGTGAAATAATAAAATTATGCACACTTCATGTGCCTACCACCTAACCAACAGAAACCGGAAACGGGCTTTGAGAAAGTCTACCCTTCCCTCTTACTATTCAACTTTTCAAAGACTCTGGGAAACTACCCACCTACCCCTGCCCTAACTCAACATTTTGCCGTAAGTGGGAAGTAGCTGTTGACGTTGGGTTAAGGGAGGGGTAGGTGGGCATCCCAGTTCCTCATTTTCTAAAATCAGTACAAGTCTTTGTGAAACTATCCACCTACCCCTCCCCTGACCCAACATTTTTCCCTCAGTGGGAAGTTCGTGTCAACATTGGGGTTAGGGGAGGTGCAAGTGGGCATTTCATGATCCAACACCTTCGTTCAGTGGAAGGCCTCTACCGCAGCTATTTTATTGGCTGCTCTCCCGTTGCCGAATATTTCAACCTTCTCGACCTCAACACATCCACAGTGTGAGAGCGTCTGAGGAAAAGAAGGTTATACGAGAAAGACAACACTGCGAAAACGCGATGAAAAGCTGTGGATATAAACACCCACAAGCGTTATTGGTGGTAAAATTTAATTGTTATTGTTTGTTAACATTTACGGTATAAAACATGCGTGACGTCAATGTTTGACTCTGGCTTATCCGCTCTTATGTCACAATTGCCACGTTATTTTCGGAGCATTTGTCAGAGATTTTAAAGCTACTCGTACTTGATTCACGTGTTAGTGGTAAACATGAGACGTCTACACTTAACTTTTACTTACAGGTGTTTGAAGAGCTGGCGAAAAGCATGACGTTTGCAAATCACCCTAACCTAGTAAGTTGAAAATCCTTCATATTATCTCCAGTGTCGTGTATATTATGTTTCTTTGAGATAGTATTTATTTAAAGAAAGAAAACACCGAAATAAATGCCTCTCTAAACTGTCAAAATATCAATAACTGACACCTTTGAATACGCCCAGTACCGCTCAAAATAAAATTATTGCTTTTTGAAGCACGTGAAATAAGAAAGATGTTCTTTGAAGACTACAGCCGATGATTAAGAAATTCGCTTCCACTATCCACTTATGAATTAATTTTTTTGTCCTTTCTATTTTATGAAAGAAGGCACTACTTTGTCGCAAGTAGAATTATCGTGTTATAGCCGCGGAATATGTCTTGGCAAAAATATGTGACAAAAAGGCTTGTTAACACACGAAAACTTCCTTTGTTTGCCACAAAGACAGCCTATAGTATAGGGCGCTTTTCGTATGGCCTTGAAATGAAAACGCGGGAACAAAACGGAAACAACAAACGAACGGACATAGAGCGATTTGATTGGTTTACCGAACGGATACGAACGCGCGTGGCTTTTGGTTGGTTAAGCGAACACTCGGAAGAAAAAACGTCATGCCTGAGAACTTTCTAGAAATCAACTGATACTTCGCCTTCACGTCATACTGCAACACGATTGGTCAATCGAACAGTGCCTTCTCCATATTACGGTTTGATCTTCTCATCCATTGGCTGATAGAAACACGTACCGAAACCATTTTTTAAGTTCATACGAAAATCGTTGTATTATATTAGAAGCGATTAAAAACCAAAGCCCCGTTTAAATGGAGAAAAGCTGTCCCGGGTAAAAGGGTCACTCGCCCACCCAAGCCACCCTGGGCAAGTCAACTTTTCATACATTTCCTTACCGCCTTTTTGACGTGATCATCCCAGTCACGTGGCTGAGGTCTAGCCGTTTTTAAAAACGACCAAAGGCAGTACCTTGTCGCTCAGATATTTTACAGGTGTAGTAGACCCTAGTTGGGAATCGAACCCGGAACTTCCCGCTCTGCAGGGCACCGCTCTATCGACCGAGCTAATTCTAGCCTGCGTGGCAGGCGTCGAAAGAAGTAGGGGGGAGGGGAAAGAGAAAAAGGGACTAGCTCTTTTGTCTCCCCCTCCGCTTTTTGCTCCTGCCACTGGGGCTTAGGTAATTCCGTCTCCATCTCGCTTGTCCCGCACGAAGTGAATTTTGCTGATTTACCTTTGTTACGAATGGCATTTACATGCACTTTTTAAAATTCCTAGGTGTTGGATGGAGATCATGGGGATTTTGATTTTGTAGACGGCTTTACACTACAGTCATATGACTTCCCAGAGCGGACAAAGAATTCCCATAACTGCTGCAAAGTCAAGTAGTTTCACCATGGAGATAAGAGGACGTTGCCTAATTAGTATTTCTATGTCTATACTCATGAAAATAGGTTCTCGTTCATTTCTTTTACTGTAATATTTTATCCTTACTGTACATTTTTTAAATTATATCATAGTATTTTAGCTTTTTTTGCTCTATCAGATTGTCCTACATTGTATGGGGGAATTACAAGGAGCTCAATTGGCCTCTCTGAAAAACGGTAGTTGTACTTGTTACCAGTTCCATGTTGAATACAGATATATACTATTTTAAAACAGATCACAAAATGCTATATAGATTAATTAGTATAAAGTTATATATAATAGATCTGGAATTATTGTACTGAAGAAAATACGTCATTATTACATAATTATATATCAGTATAGGTTTATATAAAAACTGAGGACAAAATTAATGTTTGTTATAAGAGCAGGGTATACGGGTAGAAGTAGGAGGTCTTTGGTTTTAGGTTTGTTTGTGGGTTTAAACCTGTTGTCAAAGCGACAATAAAGTCCGAAGGGGAGGGGGGGGGGGGGCAAGAAAGCAGCCAGTTTGTTGCTAAGCAAGAAGTCGCCTAGTGTGCGACCTAATGTGTGGAAGAAATGTGGAGATCGTTTCCTAAATTATCTAAATTCTTTGATGAAAATATCCATCTGTCAGGTATAGACGAAAGCAACCCAGAATCCCTTATGAGTTTACAATCTTATTCTTGCTCATGTGGAAAAAACCTAACAACGGAACTTAAAGAGATTAACGGCTAATACGACGTTAAAATTTCAAACCGAAACACTTTCACAGGAAACGTGCTCCGTTCAAAAACGTATGCACTCTAAACGTATGTTGATGGTGTGAACAGAACATACATGAATGTAAATATCTTACCTGAATATATGAGTACAATTACACAAAGTCAGAAAATTTGCGGTAAAATCTTATTGCTGACGATGCGCGTTATGCTATACAGTTTACACGGCCATATTTATTCCACAGCTATAAGGTATGTATAACATTGTGCGTAGCACAATAGTGTTTTTAACTCAGTAGACACTGTATTATCTGTAAAGTGCTCAAGTTTTGTTTGTCTACTTAGGCAAACAGTAAGCCAGGATACACTTTTCCCAAAATGGTGGCAATATTACTTTTCCGTTATATTTCTGTTAATTAACCCTCTTCCCCTTGATTACATCATTTCAAAATACCGTAAAATTTCGAAAATAAGCCCCTCCAAATAAAACACCCCCTAAATTGTAACGCAAAAAAACCCTCCGTTAAATCGCCCCTCCGAATATACGTCCCCCGGGGGGCTTGTACTTGGAATTTGCCCTCGAATACAAAGTAATACAAAGCAAAAATGGTAAATTTCCTTCCCGATGCAAGCTAGCCCAATCGATTTTGAAACGCAAATTTCCTTCCGTACATAAGCCCCTCCAAAAATAAGCCCCTCAAAAAGGGCCTTTGAAAAATATAAGCCCCCGGGCTTATTTTCGGAATTTTAAGGTAACTTTTAACTTTAGGCATTGAGAGCCAGTTATCATTAACACAAAAGAATACTTAAAAAAAACACACGCACAAAAGCATACCTAAATTTGCCACCATTTTTGAAAAAAAGTCGTATTACACTTTCGTCTTAAGTAAAATTACTACTTTTGAAGGGGCTATGTTACGAAATTTAGGCAGTTTCAGCATAAAGAAGTGGCTTCAGTCTCACGACAACCACTAATAACTGTTAAAAGACGTGACTGTAGGAATTCAAGTCAGTAGAGAAATAGAATTTGTTAATGAAAAACTGAAAATGTTGGTCCGACCTTTTTCAAGTTTCAGGAGTTGTTGAAAGTGAAAGTTTATTGTATATTGCTGAAAATCATCATCATTGTTCTGCGGACGAAATTTGTCTCTAAAACGTGCATTGACATTCTCCAATTTGATGTTTACTAACGAAAGACAGTTCCCTAAAATAGCGTGACCTAGTCCCTCTAAATAACAGAATATTAGAAAATTTAACGGCAAACATATAAACCGATATTATTATTTGAAAATTTTATCTGAAAATGAAATGGTGACCGAAATTGTCAGGGCGGACGAATCTGTCCTACATGGTATATTTATCAAGTTATGAAACCATAGTACGACTGTTAGAACATGTCCCTATACATATCAAAAAATATAAATGATTTATAACGTTGTTTTAAGGTGGCTCCGTCATTAATACGGGCGCATTTATCTGTGACGAAGTTTTCGTCATAACGTTTTCGTTTTTAACGCGATGGCTGAGAAACTTGCAAAGAACAACAGATATCATTCGGCAATGGTACGAAATATTCCGATTTCATTGATGGTAAATATATCAGTTCTGCGAGGAATTCGCACCTCACCCAGGGGGGCCGAACGACAATGATGACCATGCCTGTGAACCGAATAACATCACAGTGCAAAATAAAATTATCGCGAAAATACTGCCCGTGAATAAATTTACAACTCTGAAATTTTTGTCACTCCTTCCTTCAATGAATGGGTATTTTTTTCTTGATTATTATGTTTTGCTCTGCAATACATGTTTATACAGATCGGTTCACATACATGGGTATCATTGTCATTCGTCCCCCCGGCTGAGGTGCGAATTCCTCGCAGAACTGTCGCTCGTGCTCATTTTCTAGTCATAACAGACTCTTTCCCAGTCCCTACTTATTTGTTCTTCAAAGGCAACGAAAGACTGGGGAGAAATGATGTCAAGGTCGCGGGGCAGGCTGGGAAGGGCGAAAGAAAAGAAGCCGATTGCCTATCGTGCTATTCTTTAAAAAGGTACTTTTTAGTTTTAGAAGCACTATAAATTGCTCTAAACCTTGCTCTGACGTCGAATGACTTGTTCCTCGACATTTTTAAAATATCCCTTGGCAGTTTTGGCTCAAACTCCTGCTACATACATTTTGATGTCTTGCAATGCCAGTTTTAGGGGGTCTTAGTTTTCGTAATCTCGAAAACTAAGACTGGTCTTAGGTCTTAGGTCTTAGTTTTTGAGGGTCTTAGTTTTCGTAACACCCGCTCTTTTGTGCAAAAGGTTAAGGTCGAGCTTACGCAAATTATTTAAACACTTTTCTGTGCACGTACGTACAAAGAAAGTAAAGTAAATGCGGAATTGGCGCCTCGATTGAAGCTCCATACTATTCCCTTCGGATTGGGCTAATCTTTACTGAAAAGTCATTTTACACCAAGATACCCGCAATTCGTATGGCGCCACTTTGAGATAAAGCGGAAATGGCTAAAATATTTCGCTGCTTGCCTTGCATATTAGCAGTCAGGAGGAGGGGGGGGTGGGGGGGGCGGGGGGCTCCCTTATTGATCTTTACCATTTTTGATTGGCCTGAGAAAGGATACAGTTTAGTCTGAAATTGAGTTTAGAAGACGCAATTTTCTAATTTTATTGGAGAAGAGTGTTTTGTTTACAGATGAGCCAAATATTGATGTATTGGTGGAAATCGAAGCAATATCTTTAGTATCTGGGAACATACATCAGTGACTATAACGGTCTGGGCCACTGCAACAGGGTATCAAATTTGGGTTAAAGTTTGAAAGAGGTTAATGAAAATCACAGACGTTTTTCTAAAATAGAGCGAGCGTTGCTAGAACCATGCCCCACACACCCACTCAAACGTTCCGAAAGCATCTCCCCCCAGGCTAGAAAAATTGGAACTTTGCACCAATGATATTATAATGATTTTTGTCAGCAATTATATAAGTTCATTCTCCATAGTATAGGAAATTAATTAACTCATTGTCAGCTGCATATTTCTTAAAGTATTTTTGACCAAGCAACTTTAAAAAATTATGTCTCTACTGTTATTTACAGTTCCATATCAAGCTATATAGCATTGGAAAGGGCAAAAATTAAACTTTAAGAAAAAAAATATTTCGGACTCAGGAAACCCATAATATTCCGCAAAAAAAATTAATAAGGCACATTTCTGCCTAAAAATTTTTTCAAATTTATAAAGAATGTCATTTTGCCAGGAAACGTGTCTATTTTGTGTAATATGGTAGTAACAAAGTTTTTTTTTTATCAATATCTAAGCAAAACAACCCGAAAATCTTTCGAAAATATAGAGCGGCTTGGAATTTTCTAAAATGCTATCAGATTATGCTAATCAGATTATCATAATTAGCATAATGAAATTCTATACTTCAGCGTCCCTCGTGCTGAAGTAATGATCACGTTTTCGGGTTTATTTCCATACCGGTTTTATAGTTGGTCCTTATTTTGTCCTCAGTGTTGTTGTTAGCGTGCTGATTGGTTGGTTTATTTGTGACGTGTGAGAGCCAAACCCTTTTAGTTTAACTGTTCCTATCTACCGTTGTATTGCTGAAGGCGCGGCTCTATACATGTAGTGTCACTTGCTGCTCACAAGGATTGCAACAACAAGAAACTTTTTACGAAAATGCAAGCTCTATTTGCCTTGGCCTTTCTGTCCTGTATCTCTATTGGTAAGTTCCACTCAAATCTCACGTTTTAAAGGCTTCCAGAGGATTTTTCCGCGATTTTTGATATAATTCAAGTCACTATTTTGGACCGTTTACGCTCGAAGTGTGCCTTTCTTGTAATAGACGGCTAAGGCTAAACCTCCTTTTTAATATATATCGAACCTCAAGCGTCTTCCAAGGTTTATTAGGAAGTATTAGCAACGGTGACATTGACAGCTACCAGAACATCCAAAAAGAGAGGTTTAAATAATGAAAACAATAAGCACATTTTCTGTTTATTTCTTTGCTTGTCACTACATACGACCACGAGGTGAAATTTTCCTTAGGCGACGTTTTATTGAAGACGAAAACAATCTTTTTTTTTCATCTCTCTCTGGAAAATTATCTGTTTACTATAACTCAAAGTCAAAGACATAAGGTGTAGTGTCGTAAACGTTTCATACTAAGGATGAGTATACAGTGCTTCGTGCTTCCTTTTTCACTAGCATGTCTAAGAATAGGATTCAAACGCTTTGTTTGCCCTTTTTTAATTTAAAGGCCTTCAAGGTGTAGGGTATACGTTGTTTCGCAAAGGTTTTGAAATTATAGCGCGAGGACTGAAAAACTTAGCTCGACATAATCCCAGCGTGTATTTTCCATCTAGCCACGTCGACAATAAGGAATCAGTATTGCTTATAATTTTTATTCAAAATATTTCATTTATCATGGCTAACGCGGAAGTTACCCTTCAACTAAGTCTGCGATATTTGCTTGCCGCATTCAACTGACCCTCCTCAATTGGAACAAAACTGAAAAATTGGCCGGCATCCGCCTGTTAACAGCTTTTCGCAGTGAATTCAAGCCTGCAATATTACGAAGAAGTAATCAGCGTCAGTGCATGTTCACAAACGTTCAAGAAACGACCCTCCAGGACGTTTGAATTGTTATAGATACTTCACTAATTTGGGAGACATTCACAGGTATATACACACGTACTTCTGAAATCGGCTCATAAGCAACTTCAAAAGTTAGTGATATTACCTTGGACGTCGGTCAACGCTATTAGGGAGCTTAAGCAACTACGACGACGACCGCAACGACGACTTCAAAAAAACAATAGGTTTAATGATCAAAACAACAGCTCTGCACGTGCATCACGCTTTTTAGTACATTTCTTTGACGTCCACTGCACGACTGCGACGTGAAACCTCCTAATTTGACGTATTGTGGAGGACGTGGACATACGACGACGAATTTTCCGTCATCTTTTTGAACCTGAATGAAATCCTTAAGAATTCAACTCCAGGAAAAGTCGCCTGCGTTTGACATATTGAGCGGGTCCAAATAGACGCGATTAAGTTTGAAAGAACGCAAATTCATTTTTTTATCGACGTTTCACTGCCGTCGTCGTCGTCCTCGCTTAAGGTCCCTAATATAGGGAGCTTAAGCAACTACGACGACGACCAGAACGACGACTTCAAAAAAACAATAGGTTTAATGATCAAAACAACAGCTCTGCACGTGCATCACGCTTTTTAGTACATTTCTTTGACGTCCACTGCACGACTACGACATAAAACCTCCTAATTTGCCGTTTTATGGAGGACGTGAACATACGACGACGAATTTTCCTTCCTCTTTTTGAACCTGAATAAAATCCTTAAGAATTCAACTCCAGGAAAAGTCGCCTGCATTTGACATATTGAGCGGGTCCAAATAGACGCGATTAAGTTTG
>JBBMOI010000002.1:24700000-24810000 GCA_038088405.1 Porites divaricata
TTTAGATGGACATCACCTTGGTAACGTGTTGCGTGACCAAGTAACGCTTCACTTCTGTATTTTTTTCTTTAAGGATTCTGCAGGCAGGGTAAAAAAACTTTCACGGAGCATTTTTATTGGTGTTGTTTTTACCTATCTAAAGTACTTTCCAAATGTAACTGGAATGGTGGTAAGCCTACCCTTGAGGCCTCACTGGACACAACAATTCTGTCCAAACAACACCACCGTGTATAAATAAACGTAATTTACTTTATTTACAATAGCAGCCAAGTCACAAATATTACAAAATAATTCTGACGTATAGCCCAAAAACCCAACTACGAGGGAAGTAACAATAAGGAGCCTCCCAAGGACATACTGGACAAAAACCTGCCGACAAATCCTGGACGCCCCCTAGAAAAGCGTCGGTACATAATTACATAACCCAACCACACGCACGACAAAAAAAACCCCGTCACGAACCTAAAAGAAAAAATATCGAAAACCAAACTGTAGCAAGAAAATGCCAGAACAGAAACATGAAAAGAAATTAACGCCCCCCCCCCCCCCCCCCCGCCCCGCCTCAAAAAAAAAAAAACTATACAACCATGCGGATATAAAGCGAATAGACAGAACTCGAATGTTTACCTCAAGTTTCTCTTCAGCCGTCAATAGAGCGTTTTCACATGACGTCACGGCGGCCATATTGGTGTTCCAAAACAATGAAACGGCGGCCATGTTGGTGTACCAATAAAATCCTCTGGGAGTTGAACTCTTTTCTCATGTAAATGCTTTCTTTTGTTCCAATAAATTAGCATAGGTGCTGGTCACGTGAGTGAAAACGCTCTATAGGACAATTGCACGATGACGTCATTTTACTACAACCGTGACCAGAATCCTCGAGTTTGTTGTTTTCTTGTGCAAATTAAGGCTATTGTTCTTTAATCCTCAGCGGGATTGACAAATTTAAATAACAAAGCAAAACCGAAATGAATTCTGGTAGTTGTAGTCAAATATCGTCATCGTGCAATTGTCCTATTGACGAGCTCGTTGTCCCGCCTGTGGTCCGGGCGCATCATTTCCCGGCACTGGCTCTGGAACGACAGGTCTGGGAACCTCTTGCATTTGTGGCATTTGAACTTCACCGTTCGGTTGAGGCATTCTTTATCCGAAGTGTTAATCTTTGTTGGAAATTCGTGGGAAAAATTGGAAGTTCCACCTTTCTCGTTGGCGCTGATCAGAGACTGAGCGGAGAGGGAGTGTTCAACGGCATTTATTATTGCCCCTTGGGATTCAGGGCCCGGTATACCTGCATATCCTATGCATAAGACTTGATATTTTAATGTTTTGGCTTCGCGCTTCGATTTTGAGTATTGTGCATAGTGAGGTTTTACTGTCACGATATATTTTACGGGGCAGAGGGATTGGGGGAGGGGTACGTGAAATAATGCTTATCGTTTCCTGCTCAGATGGCTAACGTGCTTATTTTTATTCATAATGGTGGAATTTAAAGTTGCTATACAGCCCCGACTTAAAAATGGTACCCATTTTTCTTGTTACGAAAGTCTTCCAAAAGGTTACAATGTTCAAATGAGTTTATGATTCACTCTCACATGAGATTCTATGCCACGCAATGGTCGGCGACAAGCTTTTATGGTAACCTGAGTGTGTACAAATCGCCCCCTGGCAGCCCAGTTAAAATCGCTTCTCGGCGATTCTTGTTTTCCTGTGGACCGCGACTGAAGGTGTGCATGATAACCTGCCGTTAGTTAGTTATTCATTTGCGGTAAACATAAACTGTTCTGGATGCGGTTGGTGGAAGAGTTAAGGACAAGACCCGTGGCGTATTATGCAAACACAACAGGGGAGCGAATAATCCTTTTGTTAGCGGGAGATATACAGGTTAACCCTGGCCTAGGGCGATCAGGTCGAAGAAATAAAGCAGATGAAACATGTGGGGACCAGAAAGATAATTATCTCCGTGACTTTGTAAAGGCTATGAGTCTGGTATCGAACAATCTCAACAGTGCTCACATCAACATCCGCAGTCTGAGTAATAAGGTCGAAGAAATGCGAATCATTTTGAGCTTATGCAGATTTAATAGCCTGTCCATTATGGAGACTCACTTGGATAAAACTATAGTGACCGCAAACTTGAGGTGGAGAACTCGTATACAAGATCGTGAGCAGAGCGAGACCGTCGGACTCAGACATCTGGAGAAGGATGTCTCGTATATGTAGCAAAGCATATTTTCACCCAACGAATGAGGTCTTTGGAATCGGAACAAGTCGATAGCATATGATTAAAAGTGATAATTGACTCCAGTGCGTCTATTTTTGGAATTATTTATCGCTCCCAGGACATTTACGACTTCTTCGAACCTTTCCATCGGACCCTTGAGAAACTATGGCTAAAATACAAAAATGTCTTTATCGTCGGATTTTTCTATGCATCAAGGAGACATCATCTTCTCTGTTTTGGGCAGAAAGCTGCAAAAGTCGTTACTTCAATTCGACTATCCTGTTATGAACAATGAACCCACGAGAGTGACAGAGGACTCCTCCACGCTGATAGGTCTGGTAATAGCCAGCAGAGTGGAGCTGATAAAGAAAACTCTTACACTGGAGCTAGGTATTTCTGGCCACAAGCTGATAGATGGCTGTTTGCAAACAAAGATCAGGAGACCGCCCCCCCCCCCCCCCAAAAAAAAAACACAAAATTGTTAAAGGTCGCACCTTCAAAAGGTTTTTTAAATCAGTTAGAATTTATCCGTCCGTGGAAAACGCGTCGTGGTCTGTGTGTTCTGTTTTTGATGATCCCGATGACAATTATTGGACATGGGTGACCATATTCAATGACATTTGTGACAGGCGCGTACCGAGGAGACAAGTGAAGATAAGAAGCCAGTCCCTTCCCTGGGTAACGCCTCAGATACGTCACCTGATGAATCGGCGGGGTATAAAACCCTGTTGAAAGAGCGGAAAACCATGAATGACGAACTCCGGACCCAATATTGGGGGTTGAGAAATTGGGTTACAGAGGAAGTCAGGAGGGCGAAGAGCTCATACTATTCTGATTTGTTTTACGGATCGGAATCGAGGACTGTAAATCCTATTGGAAGCTTATAAAACAAAGCAACCTGTTACAACTCCTGGAATCCTTTAATGGCCATCAAGAACCCTGAGGAAGTCCTGGTAACATCTGACCGCGGGAAACCAGACATGCTAACGGGGAACTAACCATCTTCAATGCAGACCTCACAACTTAACACCTGACGTCATCAAAAAACCGTTGCTGAAACTGAAACCAGACAAGGCGAGTGGTTCCAATGGAGTCGTACCCAGGTGACTTAAGTTGGCAGGAAACGCGCTCATCCCATCTCTACTGTCAGTCTTTACCTCAAGCACGTCTTCCAAGAACCGTTCCTTTGATGTGGAAATCTGCTAACGGCTTCTCATTATACAAGAGCAATGAGGAAAAAGAAAAACTGAATTACCGTCCCATATCACTTCTCTGTGTGCCTGCCTGGTAAGATCATGGAGTCTTGTGTCGCCGCTACAGTCACATCACATTTTTGTGAAAATGACCCGAGCAATCACAATCAATGGGCGTACAAGAAAGGCCATTCCTTTGAACATCTGCTGATCAGGATACTCAAAGTTGGAGGCAAGTACTTGATAACAGACTCGCAGTAGGCGTGGTATTTGAAGACTTCCGGAAGGCCTTTGATACCGTATCTCACTCTCTCCTCTTACAAAAGTTACAAGGCCTTGGTATCGCAGGAGACCTATGGTCATGGATTAAAGACTATCTGGCAAACCGTTCTCAGGCAACAGTTATTAACTGCTACAAATCAGGGAGGAGGATTATTAAGTATGGGGTTCCTCAAGGAGCGGTACTGGGTTCTACACTATTTTCACTACTTTGCAATGATCTTCCGGATGTAGCTGAAGGTGAAGGCGTCTTGCAAATGTACGCGCATGACACTTTATGCACAACTGCAACCTCGCTTGACAAGGTAGCAGACAAGCTAAATGCTATCCTGGAAAAGTTGAATGAAAGTTGCTGCAAAAAACAGCTTTCCTCCCATCCCGGGAAGAGGGAGTATATGCTTTTGACACTTGGCCTGCATTTCGTGGGACTACAGCAGACAACACTTGGAGATAATGCCGTAAAGCTGGTTGCATCTTCCAGATGCTTAGGTGTTGAGTTGCATTTAATTTCCTTCCCGTTCAACCTATAACAGATTTCTACTATAAAGTCATCTTTAGTTACCATCTGTTACATACGACATAGCTGTATGGGGATCCTGCAGTAGAGAGATGAGATGAGAGCAAAGCTTAGCCACCTTCAAAGGGGGGGCTTAAAAAAGTTATAACTCAGATGTAATTATTGTACATAGTAATTAGATATTGTAAATAGAAATGTAAAAATAAAACATTGTAAGAAAAATGTTGAAAGCCACCTGTAAATAAAGAAATGTAAATAATTTCTTACAGAGTCAGCTGGATAAATGTTTTTAGTCTTTTTTCGTTACTACTATTGCTGGTTTTCAGTGTCACGCCATTCAAATTAGATTAAAATCAAAATCAAAACCATTCGACAGATAAAGTCCAGAATCTTGGAAATGAAAGGAGGTAAATATAAAAAGACCCTCGCCAAGATTTGGGTCGAAGGAATAATTTGTATACGAGATATCCGAAGAAATGTTTTACCCAAATTTATAGAGCTTTGTATGGAGACGCCATGCTGAAGCTCATCCGGATGAGCTCCAACATGGCGGACGGAAACCAACAGAAACATCTGTTACCGAGTTTTGCTACAAAAACGTGAATTTATTCTTCGAGAAACTCAAACATTAAAGTAATACTTTTTCTAATACATGAACTGTTTAGATAGCAAAATTTCCTAAAATAACTCATTTTTTTAACCTACATGACAGCTAGCTTGGCCGTCATGTAAATGCCGCATCACGCAAAAGCTTAGAAATTCAAGCGTACTCTACCACAAAACCAAGAATCCTTTTGAATCGAAAATTTGTAGGAAAATTAGTTTTCAGCTGCTCTAATGCATCGTGAAAGTAAAATCTCGGTAGTATCAATAGTTTTTTAGTTTGCATTTTGGTGACGTCATGTGAAAACCAACAATTTATTCAGTTTGGGTTATATTATACACGACCACATCAGCTACGCTGTAAAATTATCGTATTGCACGAAAAGATGTTGTTGTTGTTGTTGTTGATAGGCAAGCGCTTGAAAATTTCTTCCTCAAGCATTCATTTAGCTACAAACATAAACGGGAGGGAAAGTCACGCGTAAGGCCAAATCAGGAGCTCGGAATGGTCATGCGAGTTGACCAAAAGATCAAATTTGGAGGGTGCTAACAGTTCAGCAACATATTATACATCCTTTTATTGCAAGTTTATATTCAGCCAATTCAAAGTGGTGAGAATTAAAGTATTAAAGCAAGGAACATTTTGCCATTTTTAACAGTTCATCCAAAGTTGTATCTCCAAAGTTAAATTATACATGTACGTTAAGGTGCTACAATGCGAGATGTGTAGTCTGGAGAAGGATGGTCGTTCACGTATTTCTGCAAATATGTACATGTCAATTTGACCTTGGAATCTTCATTTACAGCATAATCCAGAGCTGCCTAAAGCAAAATAATAATATTGATGTTATTAGTACTAAGCCTTAAGTAAATGCACAGGGAAAGTGTTACACGAGAAATCTTCAAGAGGAAGGGTAGCTTGCAAACTAAACTGAATGCAGGGTGTCGGAAAAGCAACAAGAACACGACCAACGTTTAACTCTCTTCTGAGTCTTCGCTTGAGAAAACTAGTCAAAACCTCACTTGGACTCGTCTACTTATATACTTTCACAATAAAATTAGAACTTTCCAAATAGTCTAATTATAGAAGGATTACAAAATATACCGCTTTAGAAACGCTGACACAAGGTCCTACAATAAACAAAAACTTTCGTTAAGCGTAAGTCTACACTGTTTCGTTACTCACGCAAGACAACTTGTAGTAGCAGAAAGTGACTGGCATATGTCTTTAAATGTGGAAAAATGTCATACTATCTGCTTTTCCCTCAGAAATGAAAAAGGATAAATAAACTCACCTGAATAACCTATAAAACTATTTCAAAACTCCTCAGAATAAAAGGAGTCTGTCCCAAAGTTTCTATTACAACCTGGAGCTTTGGCACACTACAATGTACTTACTTTAGCCAAATGTCCAGCAATTCCCCGTCCTCTCAATTCAGTTGGTACTTGGGTGTGGTACATATTTATGGTATTGTGTCCTTCATTTTCATACAACAATACAGCCTTTCCTAACATAAAAAATGCACAGTAATCATTTAGAAAATTAACATTACTTTGTCAGTACCAACTTTACTTATGGTGAAAATGGTCAGAAATCTGTCTCAGGAGTTATTTAGAGTATAAATGAGCTTTCTTCTCCATGTTTAAATACCAAAATGCATAAGGGATCATTTTGCCATTGTGCAGAATGTCATTGCTTTTTGCAACATGAAGTTACAACAATATCTGAAGACTACTCCCCTGTCTTTGCACTGTCTAGTAATTTATTCAATTTCAGGTTGCTTTGATATTCCCTTGGGAAATTCATAGCCATTACAGAATCGCACCTACTGAAACATATCAATAATAAATGCAAAGTTTCCTGTCAATCAAATGTCTATTATTTGTAGGTTGAAATTGGTGAAACATCTTGATTGTTTTGGAGACAACAGAGGTACAAACGAAACCAGAAAGATCAAGTTATGCAGAAGTGTGCTGCATGACTTTATTCAGTTACAGCATTTCTCGTATCTTTCTAGCACTAAAGCATAGAACGTAATTATGCATTATTTAAAATATAATACTTACGTAACTTATGATAGCTCCCTTTTTTGTCTTAATCTTAAACAAATTGTGATTTTTATGAAGATATGTAATAATTTCCCTTTTCTATGCATTTCAAAATCATTGCACATAATTTTAAAGCAATTTTTAACTTTTATCGTGTAGTTGTAATTTACGCAGGGCTCCTTTTGAGATCAGCCAATGGCTGATAGGGCTACCCTGCCTAAATAACACTGACTTAACTTGGGAGTAAACAGTCTGAAGCAAAGCTTAAAAAATCTTGGTAGTCAAGGGTGCCCAAAAAGGCAAGGATCTGAGAAATCAAAGGCAACATTTTTACCTCCAGCGAAATCTGCCAAATGAAGGGTAATTTGCATCTAAGTGTGGGTGAAGCAAAACAGATATGTATCGCAGTGATTGTAAATGCAACATTTCTAATCTGAAGTTTTTTCCTACTGAAAGAGTAAATTCACATGAAAGAAAGATGCTTTCATAAAAATTATATAAAATAAAACAAAGCAAATTGAGTCAAAATTAAATCTACATGTTGAGCAATTCAGTTCCTAATTATTCATTTTGTCAGAAGACAAAGTATTGATTTGCTTAAGTTAAATTATCTTTGAATTGTGGAAACAATCAGCTAATTCTTTATTCAGAGAGACAAAGGATGCAACATGCATCAGCATCCTTTTTGAGCATGCAAATAGTCAAGGGAACCCCCCATTTTACTGCTGACCCTTTTCAATGGGCACCATTCCATAATGAAATGCACTTTCCTCATGTGCGTTTCACAGAAGACTGTGGAGGATGTGGGAAAAAGGCATAAGAAATGTTGAATTTGTGACCACTTAAAGCAAAGCGGTGCTCTTAACAGCACCTGGTGGCCCCTGTTGCCTAACTTTTGCCCCCCAGGCAACTAGAAAATCTTAGTTTTCCCATATAAATCATATGCTGGGCATCCTGGATTTCACATGTTTAGAGCACTGGGCTACCTTTATTTTTTGTTAGAGCAAAGCCTTGCTTAAAGACATAATTTTGACGTAAGGAAGGCTCCCATCTGGACGCTCATAATCGAATGTCTCCAATCCCTACCCTCCCTCCCTCCCCCCACCAAGAGAACTAAGAAAGGGGTCATATTACTCTTTTGACAATTTTAATGTAGCTTTCTTGTGCTCTTGAATACGCGCGAGTCTGCAGACAGAGAAAAGCTTACATGTAAACCTTTGCTTGTTTCATGATGCTGCTTTTTGGCCCGAGCGGAGAGTGTATGTGTGCTGATTCGTGCTTTGATTTAACCGATACATGATTTTATTATATCAGTTATTAAACTATGAAAGCCTCGATCTTAAATGTAAACACGGCAAACATAAAACACCTTTTAATACGGGCTCCTGGTCACGAGCAAATTAATGAGCAAAACCCACATGCCGGTGAGCCCGTAACCGTAGAAGAGGACAGATGGACAAACCTTTATCTAGAGCTATGAAAAATTCACGTCCTTTCACATTGTGCTTTACTTCGTAGGAACTCATTGCTATGTACGAAGAAAATCGACGAAAAAATTGCCTCATCTCATATCATCCGTATACGTCCGCCATATTTGAAATTACCCAGAAGTCAGTGAGGACAAACGGTTTTGAGATTCATTGTATGACTTCCGGTTTCTCTCAAACAAAGGTAGGTAGGCCTGGTTACCTGCTATGTGAAGATATGGCGGAAAAGAACAGGGGAATCGCCGCATTCTGATACATTTTTTCTTCGTTTTCTGTGCTGTCATCGTTGAAATGCGAGGGAATCTCTCATCTAGTTTCTTAGTGACTTGTTATGCTCATTAAGCTGGCGGAATGGCGGCTTTTGATGTTTTTCTACCGGTATGTTTTTGTCTTATTCACATTTGGCTGGTTAAGATACAGCGAAGGATTTCACGGTAAAACAAAACTGAACTCTTCAAGTTTCTCACCATCATGGGCTATCCGAATACCTGTGGAACATTATTTGAACATAACAAAACTTGATTTAATAGCAGATCATATCGCAAACGAGGCGGGCCTCGTAAATCGCGGCCAAATTGGTGGTCTTGTAGGACACTACCTGCTCATACATAATACTTTCTTCAATCAAAGCGGGATAAAAGAACTTGGTAAAATGCAAGATATTATAACACAACATTTAGCAAATCATCCTAAAATTGAGTGGTCAAGGCAGGAAGTTGTACGGATGCGTCACAAACGAAGCCTTCAGTTTAAAGATCAATATTTTCCAAGTCAGTGGCATTTGGTAAGAATTAGAGTCGCCCAATTCCTTATTATTAATTAATAATTTATACTAATATCTTAAATTGAAACCAACTACAATTCTCGTTGTATTGAACCTAACTGGTTTTTTTTTGTAGACTTAAATTTGTTGTAAAATTAATTATTCTACAGTGTATTTTTAGTTCAAGTCTTATAAATGCCACAATTCTTAGATTTGAGCCAGAGATAATAATATAATATGGTAAACAAAAGAAATTCATGACTTGAACCTGTAACAGGATAAATTAAAGAAGACAGGGCCACTTTTTATGAGGTATAATGAAAAGATCTGACAGTTTAACTTTGCAGTAACAAATGAAAAATAAGGGCAAGTGATCAATCTGATGCTACATATGACATGTACATGTAATTTTGCTCCTTATTAACCAAAATAGAGAACACAGTATACAGGGTGGAAAAGGGGTTTTCCATGATGCTTGATGGGCCCCAAATTATCAGTGTGATGTGTTTTTGGGCCCAAACCAGCCGGCTGAGGCGTTATTGAGCTTGGCAGGGTGGTTCCTGATTTATTCATAACAAGGGATGCGTGATTTTTTCAATGAATTTCCTGATTGGTGAATAACATGTGAAACTATAGCTAGAGCATAGCATTTAAAAACAGATATTCATGATATCATTTTCTGGCCCTTCTTCTTGTTCCTCAAGGTTGCCTGATTTCTGGTCAGAAATAAATCATATTATTACCTTTAAATGTATTCTCTGATCATTGAATACTGGTTAATATAGTTAATATTTGAACCAGATCAGATTTGAGAGAACCCTTCTGCACAATTAAGGTTATTCAACTAACTGTTAATGTATGATCCTACCCAAAAAGGATACTGAAAACAATAATTATTGGAGTTGATTCATTCAGTGGGTTGAGACTGTAGAGGATGTGGGAAAAAGGCATAAGAAATGTTGAAATGTTGAATTTGTGACCACTTAAAATAAATCATATTATTACCTTAAATGTATTCTCTGATCATTGAATACTGGTTAATATAGTTAATATTTGAACAAATCAGATTTGAGAGAAACCTTCTGTACAATTAAAGTTATTCAACTAACTGTTAATGTATGATCCTACCCAAAAAGGATACTGAAAACAATAATTATTGGAGTTGATTCATTCAATGGGTTGAGATTTTTACCATGTTAACTTACTGCAATTGCAGCTCGTCTACATCTTGATAGCTACTTTTTTCTTGGTTATGTGTGGTGGTCTAAAAAAAATTCAATGTGACACATGATTACATGATAGGTACCCCTCCCCCTCCCCCCCTTATTGCCACTATGAATATATTATTCTAAACCTTTGTTGATATGATCGACCATCCTGTTACTATGACTACATGTACCTTTTGGAGTTCTCAGTTCTACTTGTCTGTACAGTTGTACCTTCTATACACCGATGTCATTAAAATGGCTGCCTCTCGGAGGAGGAATGGGGCGAGCGCGAGAACGAGGCATTTTAGGATACCGCAAATGACCATAAACATGGCTTCGCGATCGAATATACATTGCTGCGTTCCTCTTTGTAATCAAAAGGGAACTATTGGCCCTAACGGAGAAAAGGTTGGTTTCTTTAGCTTCCCAAAAGATGCATCACTAAAGAAAGTCTGGCTGGCTAAGATCAGAAGAGATCCTGGTAAAAACTTTAACTTAAACGAGAATACAAAAGTATGCTCTCTCCACTTCGAACCGTGCGACATCCAGAAAGGATACGGCGGAAAAATGTCTCTAAAAAGACGTAATGAAGTATTCCCCACTAAGTTTAACTGGCGTACTTCACCAAGAAAGCGACCGGCTCCTTCTATGAGGATGGATCCAGTAAGAAATAATCGCGCGAAAAAAAAACTGGAAGTCGACGCAACCATAATAACAAGTAGCGCTTCTGAAGAAGGTCCTTCGGCTAGTGCTGTTGAGGAAGTTTCACTGAGTACTGCGACAGAAGAATCCTGTAATGAAGAGATTTTTCAATTAAAACTACAGTTAGAAGAACAACAGAAACAAATAGCCGCTTTGTGCAAGGAAAAGGACGATTTGTTAAGTGAAGTCGAGCATTTACAACAACAATGCGCCGAACTCAATGAGAAATATTTAAAGCTGAAGCCACGTGTTTTTTGTTTGGAAAATCTTTCCGACGATGCAACTATTTGCTTTTATACTGGATTCCCAAATCTAAGAACATTCGAAGCTACATGTAAGTACTTGAATCCTGGAGATAATGGCAGAAATATTCGGTACTGGTTATCTAAAGATCAAAGTGTTGGCGAGGATCACTACAACCCTGACAACATGGTTCAGCATAATAAGCGTGGCCGTCCGAGACTCCTCACACCAAGGGAAGAATTTCTTATGGCGTTGTGTCGACTGCGGCAAGCAATGCCTGTAAAACATCTAGCATTTCTTTTTGGCGTTTCAGAAACTACAGTAAGCCGCAATTTTATATCGTGGATTAATTTTATGTATCTGCGTTTTGGACTTATTAACATTTGGCCCTCTAGAGAAGATGTTGATGCCGCAATGCCCGAGGATTTTAAGACGAAATATCCTAGCACTAGAGTTATAATTGACTGCACGGAAATAAAATGCCAAATGCCGAGTAGCTTGCTTTTGAATAGCCAATTATTTAGTTCCTATAAGAACAATACCACACTTAGGCTTAGTTGGTATATCACCCTCTGGAGCAATTACCTACATCAGTCAGCTGTACACTGGAAGCATCTCAGATAGAGCAATAGTAGAGAGATCAGGCTTCTTAGATCTTCCCTTCACTGACAAAGACAGTGTTATGGCAGACAAAGGGTTTACAGTTGAAGATATTCTCCCTCTTGGTGTATCCCTTAACATCCCACCATTCTTAGGGGGAGATGAACAAATGACACCAGAACAAGTGGTCAAAACGCAAGAAATAGCAAGCCTCCGTATTCATGTTGAGAGGGCAATAAATAAAATAAAAAATTTTCATATTTGGGATAAATATGTCCCACTATCCTTATTTCCAGTTGTAAATCAGATGTGGACAGTATGTGCTTTTCTGTGTAATGTACAAAACCCAATTTTATCTTAATAAATACTTTTATTTTTAAATAATGATCTTGCATTATCTAAATCTTAAATAACCTAAAACATTTAATTCTACTGCACAGTAAATTGAAAATGATCTGCTGATTACTACTGCATAGTAAATTGGATTTGAAATCAACTGTTGATTACGGGGCAGTAAATATAAAATCTGCTGAATTACTACAGCACAGAACATGAACAAATTAAATTGACTTGTAACCTTGAATTGTGAAACCATCTGCTGATTTACTGTGCAGATACTGTAGAACTTTTAAGAAAATCATCTACAGCAAAAGAAATAAAGTGATTATAATAATAAGCTATAAGTTTACTCTCCAGATCTTGCCAGTATTCAGGATTAAATGGTATTCTTTCAATTGACATGCCTTTCTTTGTATAAACTATGAAGTCACACCATTTGGCACCTGTTATTCCCATCTGCCCCTGGACTTGTGCATAGTATTGGTGAGAGGTTTTCAGTCTGCAGTGGCCATTGGTAAAGGTGCAAAAGAAATTTGCATCCGAACATGCATCTTGAAGAGTCACCATAAACTTGGTTTGAGGGCACTTCACTTCGATTATTCCGAAAGGCTCAGTTGCCCCTGAATCAATGACTTTGCCATCTGGTGAGCACCCCAATATTGGCTCTTTCTTGTATACAACAAAACCGCATTTGTATACTTCGATTGGTTTCTTTATGCTGTTCATGTAGCGCATATACTCGTGGATTGCTGTTCCTTCGTATTTAATTCCATGAGCGGTATAGATGGACTTGACATCTTTTGGATGCATTAAATTTGAAGAAAAAGTGTCATGGTTTCTTTTCCTATTTGAGATAAGGCTGAACCTTGAAGCAGTAAATCTGTACTTTCGTTCAGCTTTCCACAAGTCGCAATTTGCTTGCCCCCTAGTATTTCTTTCAATTTCATTTATCTTGTCTTCTGATACAGAAAGGGACATTACAAATTCTTGTTGCAAATCAGTTAAGTCATGTTTGTCATTTTCCTCAAGTACAGTAAGGGGAAATCTTGGAAAAGCCTCTATAGGCATGCTTTGTTCCTTTCTATCAATACTGCTTATATCCATGTCCACAATAAAGTTGGACTCTGTATGGGACACTTGATAACTCAAGTAGGATCCCTTAGGGCTTTTGCCATACTTTGTGTCCGTTAGACCATCAGACTTGCTTGAAACTAATTGAGCTAGGCCCATTTTTGGGTTAATATGCCTCAATGTCTGCATAAATTCATTAACTCCACTCCCATCTAGTTGTGGGTTTTGCCTAGCTTCATACAGACTGCACTTAAGGCCAGAGTCGCGTTCTGCATCATCCAGTCTGGTTTTCTTTACTATAATGTCCATTACTGGTTGTGGCACAATTGTTTCCCCTCTTCCTCTTTTATGCCAGTTCTGGAGGCTTGATGTGCATGCTAACTGAGGGTTTTCATCACTTTCACTTGATAAATCGACTGTTGTTTTGCTTCTGTACATAGAGAACTTACATAATTTCAGCATGAGGCACAGAGAGTGATTACAATATCCAGTTTTACCAGCAACACATGAACAGACAGAATGAAGTACTTCTCCTGTAATCATACTTAATGTCAGCTTCAGAGAGTGAGGTTTATCATTTTTTTTGAAGGAGTGATAACATTGGCAACGGAAATAGAAGTGGTGGTCATCACTTGAACATTCAATGTCCTTCAAATATTCGTCTTCAAGAAAGGTTTTACCCTTTCTCCAACTAGTTGGTACGGAATGGTTGTCTTTGCTTCCTATCCTTTTCCCACTTTCTCTAATATGATTGTCTATCTCCGCTCTGGTGAAAAAAGGCATTTTAGAAAGAGATGTTGTCCAGCCATCTTCGGGGTATTTTAAAGTGAGTTGCAAAGAAGACGCGGTCGTTGTGTCATCGAGCAGTTTTCCTTGTTTATTCAACTTCCTCTTCGTGAATATTTGATTAGGGTCAGGATCCACTAAATCTTGATCTTTTCCTTGAGAAATATATTCTTCCACGCTACAAAATTGATCAGAAACATTGACTTAGTAAGGAATATGACACTTTATTTGCACGCTTGAGGTCAAGCAAAGACTAAAAGCTGAACTTACCGTTTTACAAGTTGTGCTTTCGTATTTAATCCTTTTGCCCGATCGCCCCGACACTTCAGCCAAAATCTTAATTCATCATTTTTTAAAATTGATGGATTTCGACCATCTAAAGAAGAACCAGGAATATCACACTCGTGTAGCTTTACAGAAGACGCCATGTTTTATCCTAAAATGCCTCGTTCTCGCGCTCGCCCCATTCCTCCTCCGAGAGGCAGCCATTTTAATGACATCGGTGTATTAACATGACCTGTAAACTGCCTGCTGAGACAAATTTGTTGGCAAATAAGAAAAACACTTACATTTATTTATTAGTGGTCATTCTTCGAGATAAAATTTATCTAGAGGTGAAGTTCTTTTTTTGATTCAAACTGTAATGCCACTTTTACCTGTTAAGTTGCATATATGTAGGTAAAGCCATTCTCCTAATTAATAATGCTAAATATTATGACAGGACAATTTGAGGTTCATTGGACATGACATCAATGTTACTGGCGTCTGGGAAAACAATATTACAGGACGTGGAGTAGTTGTTTCAGTGATCGATGATGGTCAGTAACATAATAAATAGAAATTTATAAATGATATTCTGCCCTTTCTACCAATTTTTAACATTTCTTCCTGAATATATGTATCATTATGCCACTGGTTGAAGGAAATAACTTTCCTCTTTCTCTCAAACTATAATAATTATACGTATCATTAGGGGATACTGCTTTTTAATGAAATATTCAAAGTTGTACCAACCTTTGAGAAGTGTTTTTAGAAGTTAGTCGTATTACTAACTGCTATGTTAACAATAGGAAAAAATATAAAAGTATTGGCATATTCATTTTCTTTGTTACTACTTACCCTTACTTTGCCTCTCCATGCCCCATTGTGCATAAGGCCTTCACACTTTTCCTCCAACCTAACTGCCATCTTGATCAAAGTGTGTCTGGTTTCAGTAGTTAATATTTTTTTATTATGGGATGGACCATTAACCCATGACCCAACTCCCTACCTGGAGGGCTGGGCGCTGCAATTCGTCTTGTCTTTAACCCAAAACCTGTCCTGCATGTTGAAGCCACCAGGAACCGAGGTCCCATCTTGAGTAGCTTTCAGGGTCATCAAGACACACAATCTTCCCCACCACATTAAGGTGTAACACTTAGGGAGGGCAGGGAACATTAGCTTGGCCTTATTATATTAAAAAAAATTTTCGTCTTTGTTCTAGGTGTGGAGTGGACCAATCCAGATATTCTTGATAACTATGTGAGTGTTTTAGTTACAATATTCTATATACTGTTATTAAGAAGGAAAAGTGAGAGGCAGCCAAACATTTTATGGCCATGGTTGCATGCAGTTAGTCTGAACATGTTTGTTTTTCATATATATGTTCAAACAACAGTATAAATTTCATTATTGTGACAGTAAAACTTTTAACTGACAGAGATAATCTTCATTCAAAATGTCCTCATTGATTAAAAAAAAAAATTAATTAAGTTCATTTGCTATTCCAAGTTCTTTACAGTATCTCATAGGCTAAAACAGTTGTGCATTGATCATGATGGCCCTAAATAAATGTAATCTAACATTTTACTTAAATAAAGTGTGAAATTCTGTTTGCTAAGTGAACCTGGAGTGATATACCAAGTAATTTTTTGTTGATCATTTATTCATGTGCTCAGAGACAAACAATCAAGTACTGGGAATTAACATCAACAGTAACTGAAATGAAGTTAACAAATTAAAGTAAATTTTATAAGCAATGAAGGCGATGATGATGATGATTAACTCAGTTTGCATAGCCTGATATAAACACGATTCATGTTTATATCAGGCTTTGCAAACACAGGAAAAAAGTTTTCTATTGCTTTTATAAAATAACTTTAAACTCAAAAACTCTTTGTTATGGTACTGATTAAAACAGAAATTCTTACCAGTCCCAAAGTCGTGTACGCAAGGTCTTGCACGCGTAATCATTTCTTGTTTTGCAAAAAGATGCCTTCCAAAATACAGATTTTTCTCGATTAAAATGTCAGCTTAAGCGAAAAAAAATTGACACAGCTTGTTTGTAAAGATTTTCCCAGTTTAAGCCGATGAAGGAATGGGTAAATAAAGTAACCTTGTCGAGTTTTGAACTCAAAAACTTTTTCAAATTTGTGCTTACGTGATTAGCCTGCGAAAAGCAAAACATCTTGACGTCACAACCATGTTTACATACTCTCATGCAAACACGACACTCAGCCAATCGGAGCGCGCGTACTATCTTAGCTATTTTATAAAGTATTAAAAAATAACTGAGATAGTACGCGTGATCTGATTGGTCAAAAACCTATGGTTTATTATACCGGTAAACCAATAGGAAAAGGCATCCGGACCACGAGCCATAAACAAAACCGACTATAGAGTACTAAAGTGATTACGTCATAAAAATTGAATTTGTGAAATTATGGGATTCATCAGGATATTCTGAAAGAAAAACATCCAAGAAGCCTTCTTACCAAAAACTAGCATTGTGGGGCAAATTGTCTCTGAGATATTAGCCCAGTTATGCTCTGATGACTCCATACAAATCCTTCTAAATTTGACTTGGGTCATAACGTTTAGACCCAAGTCAAATTTAGAAGGATTTGTATGGAGTCATCAGAGCATAACTGGGCTAATATCTCAGAGACAATTTGCCCCACAATGCTAGTTTTTGGCAAGAAGGCCTCTTGGTTGTGTTTCTTTCAGAATATCCTGACGAATCCCATAATTTCACAAATTCAATTTTTTATGACGTCACACTTTAGTACTCTATTGATCTGCAAACAATGATTTTAGAAAGGCTAAAAAGCAGCACAATTTACTTACCCAGCCCTTCTTAATGTCAAAAGCGTTCGTTTCCACATTTTATTACTGCCAGAGCTTTAAAAGTAATAAAGTACAAAGCTGGAAAGCGGTTTACATTTCACGACTATGCCAAATCGCAGAGAAAGACAACAACTGTGTGAATTTCTGTGTAGAAAGTCTCCAGGAAAACTTAACCATGTGCCAACCAGCAACAAAACGGATAGTTTTAGTATTCTTGATTTATTTTATGGCAAAATTAAATTCCTTAATGAAAGAAATTGTTCCAAAAAGAGATCTCTGATCAAGGTATGGTACAAAATCGGCCATTGTAGGTTGTAAACAAGCTGCCAAGGATGATGAAAGATATCAGAGTTTCGGGCTGGTTTTTTCCAACCTTTGCACAAATTATTCGGTGATATCGATGCCATAACCTACCTCAAACCACCTGACTTTACAAATCGAAAATATTAACGCGAATATGTGGCTACGGCAAAGAAACCTTTCTCCACCCGTTATAACGAAGTGCCACGGTACCGAAAAAAATGTTATAGTGGGGTCTTCATTATAGCGAAGACCCCGTTATAACGAATTATCTGGTTAACAGCAAAAATATTCGTTATATAATGGTAATTGAACTGAGTGGAGTGCAATTTGGTCTGAAATCATACGCGTGATTTCAAAATCGGACGAGCGCGCAGCGCGAGTTCGATTTGAAATCACAAGTATGATTTCAGACCAAAATTGCACGACACGAAGTTCAATTACTACTTTATTACATCCATTTTGAAATCGCAGAATTTAGTCAGTACTAATATTTATTGATAAAGTAGCTGGTTTGTTAAAAAGCCGAAACAAAAATTTATGCTTTTACATCTCATTTTGTATTCGAAACAAATGATGCGATATAGAACAAAAAAGGCGCGATAAAACAGAAATGATGCGATTTAGAACATGAATGACGCGATTTGGAACAGATGCGATTTAGAGCAAAAAATGGTGCGATTTGGGAATAAATCACACTGCTGAGATCCAATCAGATTGCACGGATCGCCAGTGATTTCAAAGTGGATGTAATAAAGCAGGGTAATTTAATAAATAACAATTACCAAAAATTCAATACTGCACGTAGAAAATATAGAACTGTAACTGTAAAGTGCTGACAATCAAGACATCAAATTCAAAAACACTTTCAACTAAACCAAGCTATGATTTCTACTCAAATCTGTCGTTTTTGTTGACTGTTGTGAGCGACCGGACAAATGTTTGTTACAGCGGGGTAAATGTGTGTTGAGGCCGTCAAAATATTTTCGTTATTGCGGGATTCGTTTCCACATATTTTACTGTAATTCTGCCGGGCTTTCAGATGGTTTTCGTTATAACGGGGTCTTCGTTATAGCGGGGTTCCACTGTATTTAAACGGAGTTGTTGATTCTATTCCATTAAACAGTAACAATTACAGCAAAACTATCTCGACGAATCTCGCGTCAAGTTCCAAAAGTATAAACTCTACAAGTTCGAGTCCTAAAATATTGTCACATGATATAATCACGTGATATCATGGCGTAACCCGTAACGCATCTCTAAATGTCTGTAACATTTCTTCCCCTCCTGAATTACAGGGAAGTTGAAATTGGAATACGTTTTAACTGAAAATCATCCTTAGCTTAAAGGTCTTAGTTCTCCGAACTGTTCTTGTTACACATTAATCTTAGTACGCTTTGGTGTCTCGAATCTCCAACAGAGAGATTCTAGGTTTTGGTTGCTTTAGAGTCTCGGCATTAACCAGTACGTCCCCCACTCGCACAAGGCCGTCTATGTCTGCTCTATGCTCCCAACATCCCTCTTTTGCCTCACTATACTGGGATCGACAACAGCGACAACGTCTCCAACCCTGAAATTGTCATTACTGAAGTACCTTCTCTGCTTGATCCGATCTGTGGTACGAATTCTTTCTTCCATCGTTTGCACACATGTCTTGTGAGCTCTTGAACTCTTCTCCAGCACTTTCTGAGGTTAAATGGCTCGGTGTCCACACTCTACAGTACAAAATTGCCCCCCATCTGTCCGATCAGAAAGTGGTTTGGAGTCAAGACGCGGTCGCCGTTAGTCTGGTCACTCACAGCTGTTAAAGGTCTCGAATTCAACAGACCTTCTACCTCAGCGCAGATTGTCTTCAACTCCTCATCATTAACTTCTGCATCACTGAGTTCTGCAAAGATAGCTGGCTTTGCTGAATTGATCATAGATTCAAAGGGTCCACCATAATGTGGCGCAGCAGGTGGATTTCATTTCCATCTCATTCCCTCATTGGAGGTCATCCGTTGTATCTTGTCTTGGTCCATAGCAGCGACCAGACCTTGCAGTTCTCTCGTTGCGCTTAAGTTCGTTCTCTGCGCTGTCAATCCTGCAACAAACGCGTTGAGAAATGCATCAGTGGCCAAAGACGACGCCATCTCTTAGTGCCAACAATAGGTTTTCAAACAGAGGAACAAACACAAATAGCGCGTAGCTCAACTCTTCTACGTTCTTGTTTGGTTAAAAAAGGTCCTCCAAAGTCAACTGCACAGCTCTCGAAAGATCTGGGGGATTGCTGCAGTCTAATCTTCAATGACGGCGCCATTTGCTGGTGAACTGGCTTTGATCTAAGTCGTCTCGCACACTCAAAATATTCTCTCGTGACTCTTTTCACTTGTTCACGAACATGGACCAATAAGCATTTCTCACGTACATGATTAATCGTGTAGTTGAGCCCCATCTGATGACCCTCTAATTCGTGGTCGTATTTAACGGTCAGTCGTGTGACGTGATTCCTCTTAGGCAGGCAGTATGATTGGACACTTTACATCGTATGTGAGATCGTCCGCATGTCGCACATGTAGTCTGATGTTAGACCTTAAAATGGCAGTAACTAATACTGGATTGAACGGTGCCAATGTACTTCCTCTTAGATTTCCTTGCTCCTGCTCAATGGCTCTATCTCTGCTGAGTACACCTTAGACTGAACCTCCCGAATGATAAATCCTTCAGCGTTTTGAAGCTCCAATGGCTTCAGTTCACCCTTCTCTCTCTGCTCAGCTGGTTTCCTACAACTGTCTGTAAATCGACCCACCCACGCTGTCAGACGAACTAAAGACAACCCAATTTCCAGTTCTCCTTTCGTTTTGACTCGAAACCATTTCGAGTATCTTAAGTGTCTAATTGCCACATCTCTTCAACATTAACAGTTTCTCCACCTTCTTCAGTTATTTGGTAACTGATAACCTTCTTTGGTCCTGTTTCTTTTGCTCCTTTAAGTTCAAGGTTCTTTGTTGATGTTGGCCTGTCAAACTTGCACTCTAGCCAGTCTTGTTTTGACGTCTTCACAAATTCGAGCCCATTCCACCATAATACGGCGTGTGCTAATTCTTTCACTGTCACATCTCTTGTTCCAAGGTCGGCGGCGTTTACATTCGTATAGGAACATAGCGACATTGATTAGGAGCAGAGAACTCATGAATTTCCTCAACACGATGGGCTATGAACGGCTTATACTCTCAGCTCTGACCTTGGATCCAGTACCCACATTCACACTCCGCCCAATGTCACTCCATTTGTAGGTATCTTGAGTGCAGAGCAAACTTGTCTTTTTAATCGTAATCCGATGAGTGCACCTAGAAGCTCTAATCTGGGGATGCTCACTGCTTTCAATGATGCAAGCCTATACTTCGACATAGTCAGTCGAGCAGTAATGCTGCCACCCTCATAAACATGACGTGCGTAAACTACAGCTGCATACACAGTCTGGCACTAGGTTCATTGTCGCCTCCACGAACCTCTTTCATAGGAAACAGCAGGTTGTAGTAATCTGAACCAATAAGAACATCGATTTTACTCCTTTCTCTAAGTTTAAAAAAAGGAATGTCCCTCAAATGTTTCCTCTGATCTTTGATTGCAGCCAGTTAGTGAGTTTCATCCCTCGACAGATGTTATTTGATGTCTTCGCTACAATGACTGTATCCATCCGACTATCTAAGCTCTCCAAACCAATACCCAAGGTTGCTGACATGAGATTAACCTTCTGACCATTAGCAACATTGATAATTACCTTCGCTTTCCTACCATCCAACCCCAGTTCCTCTATCACATCTTCATTAACATACGACGTATCACTGCCTTCGTCCAAGAAACAATTTACTTGCAAACGTCTGCCTCCTTGTTTCAGAATGACCGGAACAGTACACAAGGCAATACTCCTCTGTTCATGTTCTTGCACTGTTTCATACGTGCTGGACTTGTTTCCCCCCCTCACAGATGTGTCATCCTTCCCCTACGTGAACCCAGGAGCTACTTTCTCCGCATAAAGTAACAAGTGGCGTCGGTCCTTGCATCCGTCAATTCTGCACTCTCGGCTCCAAGCACATGAGTCACCAAGCGGCGGTAGCACAGTCCGAGTTTCTTCGCCGTCTCCCACTTCTTTTTATGTTACATTCCCTTGAACACATCACATTTCCAAATTGGGTGTATTGGGTTGCACACTTTACAGGGACGATCACGTTTCTCTTCCGCGTTCCCGAAATAAGACTTGGTTGAGCTCTTTCCTCGTGCATTTCCAACACTGGACAAACCATGTTTAACTTCTGATGTTTGTACCTGGTATTCAGCTTCCTCAGCAACCCAGTGACACAGCTCGTCAAGAGACTCCATGCTTAACTTTTCTTTAATCCATCGATAGTACTGGCTAAGTAGAGCTTGAGGAAGTTTTCCAGCACAATTGCATACAATGTTCCTCCTTCCAGGTCAGCAAACTTCTTATTTTCCTGTAAAGAAACTACAGTCCTCTCAATTATGTCAGCAAATCTTTCTAGCTCTCTTGGATTATCAACTTTCATAGCTCATCGATATGGGCTTGAACCTGTCGCCTCTTTCCCCCATACTTTCGAGTCAACCTTGCCTTAGCCTCTTCGTACGCATGATCCGAGTAACCCAGTTCTTTCACGTAACTCTAAATGTCTGTAACAGAAGTTTAGCCCGTGTTTGGCGTTCTAAGCCATTTTTAATTTGCCCAACGCTTTTATCTAAACACCATTTTTCATGAACAGTTTGAATAAAGCATATAGCGTAGTCTGGAGAAGCACTTATTTTCTTCAATTGACCCATTAAGATAAAAGATCTGGAGGTCAATGTTTTCTTAAACCGCAGCCTAAGGGCGTGTTTACACAGGGGTGGAGGACCCCAGATAGGTGAGGTAACATGTGGCGCGTCCCCCACCTATCATGTAAACGTGATCAAATTAAAATGAGCGATTATATGGACAGGCGGGGTACCCCTTCTGAGTGGGTTACCTCACCTGCCTGGAGACTTGCATCTCCATGTAAACAGGCCCTAAGTAAGACTTCGTTGAAATAACCGACCCCATCCGTTTTAATGTTGTTACTCTAATAAATCATGTAGGAATAAAACAAGTTCCTAATAAATTAAAAACTAAAGAGTATTCACTTTTTAATGATGATCCTAGTGTTCAGAAGGTAGTTGGGATATAAACTCTAATGATGATGATCCTATGCCAAGAGCTGATGAAGCAGGCTTAAACCATCATGGTACAAGGTAGTAACATACAACTTAAATGCTATTCATGTAGTTATGAATGCCATCAATTTTAAAAAATGGCAAACTAAGAAAACCTTTAATACCTGAAATATATAAGGAAAGTTCCTTGTGTAATGACCAGTCATATTGAAATATGTGAAGACATGTAAATCACAAAAGTATTACCATTGCTACAATGTATTTTCACTTTTAATAGGATATTTTTATCTTAAACATTTAGTCTCCTGGTAAATGTGCAAACGACATAATATAACAAATTAATATTCTCGTTGAAACAATGAGATTAACTTCTAAGTGAAACTCTTAAACTATATCGTAGAAAATCAGACTAACAGACGTTAATTGTGAATATAATTAATTTTGTTTAGTTTTTTGTGAATACTTCTATTTAAGAAATACATCCCACAATGATATATTGTGCTAATCATTTGCAAGGCATGTGATGGCAGTGATGAGGATAACAAGTTGCAAAACTGCTCCTAACAGTGATGTTCAAGCCATGCTAAAAGATACTGAAATTCCTTCCATTACCTATAGCTGCAGTATGTATAGCACAAAAGCTAATGAGGATGAGCAAATCATTGAAAAACGTGTTCAAACTAATATTACATAGCATGGTTTATAACAGTAATGAAAATAATTAATCCCAATTGGCAGAAGGTGGACCAGTTCCCTGTTCACAACTAGGCATTATAATTTCTACAGTTCCATTGAACAGCTGCTGGTGAAAGGCCAAATGAATTGTAACCCCTGGTCCTTTGGCAATCGGTTAATGCCCCATCCCGGTGAAAAATATGATCATTACTGAAATCAGACACACTTTTCAAAATAGCAGGAGGAGAAGTGTGGGGGCCTTACGCGTAACCTGGAGTGCGAAGTGGCGAGGTAGGTAAGAATGAATTATCCTGTAAAAATTCTAAATATTTGTTGTCATTTTTTTCCTTGTAGGTGTGCTGGTGAAATTGCTGCTGTTCCCAACACATATTGTGCCGTAGGTGTGGCATATGGTGCAAAAGTGTCAGGTAAAGACTTTTCATGTCAGCTGACTTACAAAACTTTTTCCAGCTACTGGGCAGGGTTCCTCTAAGGAGTGTCTGAATTCCAAGACCGTTCATTTCCTGTATCGAAGAGGAAGCCATGTCCCTGTTGTTGTTTTACTTAATTGTTTTATCGCGGTTGTTCTCGTTGCTGTTGCAGTTTCAGGCCATCTTTATGTTGTTTGCCGTCATTTCATTTGTCTTATGTCGCTTCTCCGGGCATGTCGCGTGACAGAATTTTACTCTAACAAGGCCTTGTTACTGACACAGATTGATAATTTATTTTAATCAGGGGTTCGAATCTTAGATGGACCAATGACTGACAGTCTTGAGGCCATGGCATTTAACAGTAAGATGGATATCAATGACATTTACAGCTGTAGGTCAGTATCCATGGTAACGTGACAGTTTAGTCATGTCTCGCTATTCAGTAGAATTACTTCTCAGGCTTTTTACCAAACAATGGAAACTGGGCATCCTGGAGACAAGTTATGTCATGAAACTACAACAGATTAAGTGAATTTTCCTTGAATTTCTTAATATAAAACTGGGCCTGTACAGCCTCGACACCCTTTAGTACCCTTGCTAATACCACCACTTCTTAACAATGGCCAATTTGCTCGTTCTGGCAGATACGTTACCTCTTGTTTTAATCTCTCAACTCTAGCTGGCAAACTTGAATGTTTTTAACCAACCTGTTTTTCCTGTCTCTATGTCATCAAATGGCGACAAGTGAAATTAGAAAATTATTTCAGGCGCGTTTTGACTAAATTCTTAAGAAATTGTTAGACTTGTGACAAAATTTAGGTGAAATTTTTCCAGTAATCTTAATTTCAATTGCATACATTTAAATAACGTTCACAATCGTGGTTTTTAGGCTTGTTTATGGTATCGAGAACTCCAGGCACTGAAAAGTTCAGAACTTAAATTTTGGCATAAGTTCAATTTTCTAAATATGTTTGACAAACTACTTTGAAGAATCCTTCTTGTTAAAAATGGTCCTCTTTCGTGTACTTAGGTTTTCTACAGCATCTTCTTATTCATAGACCGTCTTCATAACACTTTTAAACATTGACACCATCTTGGCACTGCAACATACGAACTGTTGCTTTTTAGTTAGCAATTTTGCTATTTCTCAAGTGAAAGTATAAGTTAACTCTGAAATTTCGCGTCAAACTTAAGGAGTACCCAGTCCGGTACTTTGTTACCTTTGATATTATGGATTTTATTGGTCGGTTTTGACCTCTTAATGACTTTAGGGAGAAGCCTAATCAAGAAGGTTGCTTAAAAACAATAGCAAAATAATACGCAAAGAGGTAACAACACAAACAGGAGGACAGAACCAGGAGCAAGCAACTTCCATTTACTCGTTTCACGGCGATCAGTTGGTTTTTAGAACAATTTGGTGCAAACGTACTGAAACTTATATGTTGTTGTTGTTTTTTTTTTCAGCTGGGGACCTGATGACAATGGAAAAACAGTTGATGGACCCCATCAGTTAGCGCAGGTTACTAACTCATCTTGTTACTGTACTGAACCTTCATGATCAACTTTAAAAATATTCAAAGAACGGGACAACAATGAAGGCTTAACCTGGGAGTCGGACGCTGAATGCGTGGTGATAACTGCACACAAAATTATGTTTAATTGTGCTGAAGCTCTAGATTTGTGTGAGTTTTGATTTTTGTTGTTGTGGATTCACTTTCAGGCTGCTCTCGCTCATGGGGTCCTAGCTGGAAGGAAGGGTTATGGTAGCATTTTTGTAGTGGCGTCTGGTAATGGAGGTCATTTTAAGGATAATTGCAACTTTGATGGATATGCAAACTCCATTTATACCGTTACAATAGGTGAGGAACAACTACATGTTCTGACAGTTTTTAATGATGTTTTAATGAAGTTTAACCCTTTAACTCCCAGAAGTTACCAAAGTTAAAATTCGACAAAATTGCACTACTAAATTATTTGTTTTCAAATGCGGTAAAACTGATCGTACCGATGTAAAAGTACTGCTAGAGAGGTTTTATTTGAATGGTCACACCATAGGATTTTGTAGACGGACTCAATCATTTACTTTGGGGATGGAAGAGTTAAACCTTACCCTTGTATATTCTGCCCGTAAGAGGACACAAGCGTCTTAAAGGAAGAGAATTTTGACTTTCTTTTGTTTCTACGTTCCTGTTTGCCGACATCTCAAACCAGTCCTAGTATCACAGTAGGAGAGTATTATATGACAGTATCACAGCCGGTCCTATAGTGTCACAGTACATTATTAGCCATGAGTGGTGCTAGTTGAAGAACGCATTGTTGCTGCCGCAGTGAGTGAGCCTGAAGCGAGCGAACGAGGCAGCTCTCTAATCGGCAAAAGATTACATTATAGGGGCATTCAATCACTTTTTCTCATCAAACGCAAGGAATTGTGGTTATGCGCGACTGAAAGATTTAGGATGCGCAATGGATTTGCAAGGAATTGTGGTTAAGTGCGAATGGAAGATTTAGGATGCACAGTAGACTCGCAAGGAATTGTGGCTATGCTGAAATGGAGATTTAGAATGCGCAGTGGATTACCACGTGCTTATTCTTACACTGATTTTCATCTTCAATTTGAATAATTTGCAATCTCGTTCAAGTATAGAAACAAAAGATCTAATTAGAAAACAAACAACTTTGCACGTGCTGCATACTTTTGCAGTTGGTCGACACTTGTCGACCGAAAACCGAAGGCATTCATGATGAATAGGCTCTTTGCAGGTAGCCATTCACGTGGTACAAAACCGCCGTGCTGGTGAGCAAAAGTCGCACTGGGACAAGACAAACAAAAGACATACATAATTTTAAACTGTAATTTTCTTTGTTTGTCTTGTCCCAGTGCGACTTTTGCTCACCAGCACGGCGGTTTTGTACCACGTGAATGGCTACCTGCACAGAGCCTATTCATCATAGGCGATGCCAAGGCAGAATGAAAGAAAAGTTCAAAACCTCTGTATATTTGGGTTGGTTTTCGGAAAACAGAACACGCTAAGACCAGTAAAATAGCGTAGCATATGGACAAAGAAATAGCATCACTGGAGCCTAATATACTTAATATCTTTCAAGAATAGTTTCACAAAATGCAATATTTTATAAGTCCGATAGGAGTCCGATAGTGATAAGGGTTAAGCACTGAGAAGACTAATTTATTTTTAAAAAGCACAAACCATACTGATTAGGGTTAAGCCTTGAGAATAGTGATTAGGATTAACGGTTAGCTTCTATTTTGGGTTGGGTTCACGCTATAACATGTGAATAAAATCATTACTTTGCAGCGAAACCACGGTGGTCTAGTGGTTAGAGTAGTGGTATGCAGACCCTATGCTCCAGGATCGAATCCGCTCATATTCAAGTGATTTTTTTCCCTTAAAATTGAAGAGACTTACACTTGGACAACATTTGTTGGTCAGAAACTAAGTCTCTCAGTCTATTCGTAATCGACGTATGATAGTTTGGTCTGGCTAGGATTCTTTGATTTGTCAAAATTATTGAAAAATAAAAATATATGCCGGTCATTTAGTGTTTTAAAAATCTTGACCGGTTACCGGCCATATAGTCGCAGCCTTTATTATTTTCCAAACAAATTTCCTTCTGTTCTAAGAGGGAATCACACAAGCAGCATTAGAGCTACGAGCCCAAAATTTATGTATCATATTTATCAAAAATTGAACATAACTGCCCTCCAAAATTGTTTAAATTGGTGTTTCGCGAATTCTCAAACCCATCTTGTAGCGCAGATCAGAGTCGAACAAATTTCCTTAAACTTTGCAGATGAAATAAACAGTCTTAAACTCAACAATTTTAAGTTTCGTGCAAATCGCTCTATACCCTGCGAGCAGTGGTTTCTCCAGGCCGAACGCTACGGGAGAGAAACCACTGCGAGCAACCGTTCGATTCTTTGATCGAGCCGCCGTCCAGCGCTGTGGACGAATAAATTAATTTTGAACAGGTAAAACCTGTTTCGAAACAAGTTTAGGCTCTCGCGCATTTGCTTACGCTTATAATTGCTTTCCTTAAAACGAGCCCGCTGTATCCAAAGAGGAATGGAAAAAGCGTTGTCTTCCGTCCTGCAGGGCTTAAATTCTTTGGGCATAAGTAAGTTGACAAAGGAACAGCGACAGGCACTTTTTCTTTTTTCGAAAGGTAAAGACACATTCGCCGTACTCCCTTCGGGGCATGGTAAATCCTTGATCTATCAAATGGCTGTTCTTTAGGCTAAGGAAATGAACAAAGACCGCCCAGTTATCATTGTTATTTCTCCTCTGAAGTCATTAGTCGCGGACCAGATAAGAGAGTGTGGACGTTTTGGTCTTTCATCTTGCAAACTAGAAGCTGAAAACGTTGAGTCATTGAAAAAGGAATGCAATTTCGACATTATTTTTGCAAGTCCAGAAGTTTTTGAATCGTTCGCTTTGAATCGCTTTTGAATCAAGAGGAAGTGACATCATTTGACGTTTGACGTAGGCGTCACGTGCACGCGCCTGCTCGATGGAAAATCAAACGGTTGATCGCAGTGGTTTCTCTCCCGTAGCGTTCGGCCTGGAGAAACCACTGCTCGCAGGGTAATCGCTCTATTTTTGTGCGAACAGAAAGACTGAATACCATAGTTAGAAGAAAATTTGCTCGTATCGCCAAATCAAAGCTTCAAAATAAATTTCAGTCATTCAGTTGAAAGCGAGAATGATTGAACTTATACATTATCAAAAATCGAAAATTATCTGGCTACTTCTTACGCGACGCGAGCTCGTTAAGAAAAATACTAAAACTAACTCATAATTAATAGTTGAAGTCACCTTAAACGCGATACTCAAAAGGAAGATAATTTCTAAATTTAGGTCATCTGGGTCTTCACTGACACAGATTTTGGATGACAGCCCTCTTAGCCTCATATCACCTTCTACTAAACACTTCACACTTTATTTTCCATTTCTTCACTATTCCTTGCCTACGGCAGCATTTCTACCCTTTAGGTATACTAGTTGACAATAAAACAAACCGTCAATACTGTGGTAGCCGTGGTAGACGCCAACTACTGTGACTCTTTTGGGTCGCAGTAAGGTTTTTTTACAAGACAAAATCTCGCCCTCAAGATATAACAGCTGAGAACAACAAAAGTGCTTACTTTTCAAAACAGAATCATCTTCCTTTTTAAGAACTATCGAACAAATCTCTGGCTACCTTAGTTTTGAATACTGTGCGTAAATTGTCTCTCGGCGCCAGGTTTCTCTAGGCGCATGTGAATGCCTCGCCAAACCATTGAAAATGTTGTTATCGATAGCTCAGCAATCTCCCAAAGAAGTAAATGATTATTGGATATCTGTTGTTTTTTTTTTCGTCAGGTGCTGTGGATGAGTTAGGTGATATGCCGTATTATGCAGAGCATTGTGCGGCAATGCTTGCAGTTACCTACAGTAGCGGTCAAGGAACGCAGAGAAACATAGTAAGAGCGATACATATCAGACAAGTGCTGCACAGGTTGTGCGGTGCAAAACTAGTTAGTAATAAAATGCCAAGACGGAACTTACGTTGATCAGAGCAACTCGATTTATGGATTAAATTCGGTTTCATGTACCGGGTTGATAACAAAATGGCAACCGTTTTTTGGTTTAAAAGATCATTGAAGCTTTGTTGACAGAGAGATTTTTGAAGTTGACCTGCCAAAGATTGATATTATTTTAAAAAGGACAGAGCATAGGAGAAGTGTCAGGTTATCATGGTAGCAATATGTTCTTTTTTTCTTTCCATGACCAGGGTTTGTTGAGATCCAGAAATAACGCCACCATGGCAGCGTGCCGTAACGACTTTTCTTCTCTGTAGTCTATCATTGTAATCATTCGCCAAACTGTAATCCACTTCCATCTTGTGATCTGTACCGTCACTTTAACTACTAGTTCTCCTGTTTTGTAGAATCTTTTTATCCAAAACGTTTTAAAGGTTTGGTTAATGTTTTGGCAAAGCAATTTGTTTTCTTTTTGTAAACTGTCTTCTGCTGTCGTCCAGGTAACAACCGACTGGAGACTTGGTACTGGTACCGGATGTACTGACAAACACACAGGAACTTCTGCTGCAGCGCCATTAGCTGCTGGAATGATAGCATTAATGCTACAAGCAAGGTTAGATTAATGTGCAGCACCTGCCAAATGCAAACTCCTGACACTCACGTCACTCTCGACTCGGAAAGAACAAACGCACATAATTATCGTGATATCTTAAAATCAGCTTGCAGCAGAACATGCAGGTTTGGAACCTTCCTGGAAAACGCATTAACTCTTTTAGGTCGCTGGTGATAACTTAGGCTTATCACAGCCCATCCCATTATTAAGAATCATTCTCGTAGTGACAAAGTACCTTATTCTCACTTAATTTCGCGAGTATTAAATCTCGCGATTCTCGCGATTTGGGAAAAATCGCGAAATTTAACACTCGCGAAATCTAAAATCCCCTAAAATCCCTAAAACTTCTCTAAAAAACCCTAAAAATAGCGAAATATGGCTCATTATTTTTCGCGAAATTGAATACTCGCGAAATTAAATGTGAGAATAAGGTGAGGAGAAATGAAACGAGAGCTTTACTAGTTTAATCAACGCCAGTTGAGTCGTCAAAATCCAGCGTGTCTACAGACTTTTCTTGGAATAAGCGGTTGTATTGCTGAAAGGCGTCCTACTGATGCTGAAGGACATGCTAATTTGTTCCTTTTTCAGACCTTGTCTTTCCTGGAGAGATGTTCAACACATCATTGCCATTTCTTCCGTTAAGGTATGAGTGTGCTTTAAACATTATGCGTGATCCGAAACAAATGTGTAACACTAACTGCACAATATATTGAGGATAATGTGTTTCCAACAGGGTCACGCACGAAGCTAGATTGGGAATAGATCCTAGGGATGGTAGAGCGAGTGTTTCCTACCTCTAGCGAGGAGTTCCGCGTAGAGGTCAAAAAGAAGTCGCCCGCGTGTTTCGCTTTCTCTAGCTATTCCAATTTCGTACCCATAGCCTTTGGCTCTATGATCAGCGGGTGGTCGCGAGGAATTCTCCCTCTGTCCAGTAAGCCCGCGGACTAACATTACTCATCTCTCATGCGGTCCACGCGGTGCAAGAAATAAACGAAACAAAACAAAATTAGAAAGCGAATATTACTTCTACAAACCGTACACGCTGCAAAAGAGACATCTTTTTATACAATGGTCAGTTCGTATTTCTTCTCTTTTATAAGCTTTAAGTCGTGGCTATACGTTACACTGTTAACCCCATTCATGACACCCCCTACAAAGAGAATTACTCTTTCTTTTTTCAGCACGATGTAGATGATAATGATTATTATACAAATGGGGCAGGATATCACCATAGTCACAAATATGGATTTGGACTTCTGGACTCATGGCGGCTGGTCAACACTGCTAAGGTATAGCGACAGTGATACTGATGCTGATCTTAATCAGCAGTAATAGTCGTAATAGTGCCTACGTTGCAAATAATGCAAAACATAGGCTACTCACATTCGGTAAATCTCTCTCAAATTATCCCTCTTGATCAAAATCCTCAAAGGAAAAGGGACGAGACGAGTCAAGGAGAGGAAAATCCGCTGTGTTTTGACACCGGGCTCGCCAGGATATAAAATGACCAGAAATGTGAACGCCTGATACCATGGCTCAGTGATTTGTAGCCTAGGATTTGGTTAACAGAATGACTGTAAGAACTACACTAATTGTACGGCGTGATAAACATCACTGTAAGAAAGTGTCAGTCGATTAATCCCATTTGAACATTTTTAGACCCGAGAGTTAGGGTGAGTAATAAAGTGGGTATTATAATGAACACTGGTTACTACAAGCAAATTGTTTTAAAGAGCTTTCTTTCGAAAGGTCACTCTTTTATCTGTAGACTAAAACCGCTTTATACAGCTTTTTTTAATTTGAAAAACCAACCAACTAACAAGCAAACATTTACACCAGGGTGAACAATACTGTGTAGTGGTTTTCATCTGTGTTGTGCTTGCCACCATAAAAAAAAGAACTGAAGAAAAAAATAACTGAATTGCACTCCAAACCTGAACGTTTGTCTGTAGCACTGCTATGATTAGAAGACGTTTACATGTTGTCTGTAGGTATGGGAAGCAGTTCCATGGATGACATCTTGGTCAACCCCTGTTATTCATGTAGGGAAACAAATTCCGCCATCAAGCAATCAACTCATAGAAAAATATTATGGTATGTACAGGAATATACTTAACAATTACTGAATGAGGCTGAGTATCATCTGGAGAATTAAGGAGATCTCGGAGGGTGTTATCTGCCGAGGCCGTGTCATTCAAAATAATTCCTAGTTTAAAAACAAGTTAAAACATGCTTACCTCCATCGATGTTAAGTCCATCTTCGATAGTGCATGTTTATCGGCAAGTTTAGAGGAGGAAGGGTTGTTCAGTTCTGCAAATATTCCCCAAATAGTAGATGTCGTCTTTCAAGTTGTCTTCTTGTTGTTCTTGCTATGTTTTTCTTCTCAGTTAGCCAATAGGTCCCCCATTTCTTCGTCGTGAAAAGATTGAAATTTTCCGCCATTTTGGACTCAACTTCGTCCCAGCGATTTTTGGTGGACAGTTGACGTCATTTTTCACATATCACAATATTTTCCAATCAGAAACGGAGAAATATTTTGAGTGAATAATAATAGCGTCTTCCCTTATCACTCTGGGATAATCCGACAGAGCTGTTCATGAGTCCTCGCAATGAAACTAAGCGTCCAACACGTCAAAAAGCAGAAACGGGCTCGATTTCCTTGAAAACTTTTAGGTTTCCGTGCCCCCCTTCGCTTGTTAACTTGTAATCAGAATCGAGATGGATCGCAAGCTCGGAAACTTGTGGTGCTTAGGTTTCCAAGTTCCCTCCTCCTGTCTTTGAACAATCGATATAAAATGGCTGTGGTTCATTTTCCGAAAGAAAATACTGTGATGCTGAAAACCCAGGCTTATTTTGGTACCGTAACCCCGTTAATGCTAATTTTGTTTATTTGCAGTTTCGAAAGACAAGGTTACAGAAGTGGTAACTTTAGAACACGTAACAGTTACAGTAAGTATAATGACGTAATAAAGAGATTTAGAGTAACGTTTACGGCAAACGGCAAACGTGAATTTCTAACACGTGACCAAAAAAAGTAGTTTCACGTTATTTTTATCCATCAGAGTTGTTTCAGACTGTTTTTAGCCGTTCATTTTCTATTTTGACACATTCCCAACTTGAGTGTGCCGTTTGCTGTAGAAGTGAATCTAAATCTCCATAATAACAAAATATCAGAAGCGAATGGGCTTCTGGTGATATATGGTCATGGCTGAGCACATGTATTTTAAGATGTGCAATGTGGTTTCACGAAACGTGAATGACGCTCATTTGTTAAGTAGACTAATCAGTTTGTCATAAGCTCAAAAGCCTGCGAAGAAGATCGGGTAACACGGCTTATGGTAGGTTGGGTTCTCCAGCTGACGTACGAAATGACAAAGCTTTCAACGCTAAATATTTCAGCGTTATAAGGAAAGAAAAGACAAACCGAAAGATAAGTGTACACGGCTATTTATAACATCAAAAGATACTTGCACAGCTTGTCTGTAAAGATTTTCCAAGTTTCAGCCGACGAAGGAATGGGTGAATAAAGTAAACTTGTCGAATTTTGAACTCAAAAAATTCATGCTTGCGTGATTAGCGCGCGAAAAGTAAAACATCTTCACGTCACAACCATGTTTACATACTCTGATGCAAACACTCCTCTCGGCCAATCAGAGCGCGCGTACTATCTTAGTTATTTTATAATTAAGCAATAGAAAACGTTTTCCGTGTTTGCATAGCCTGATATAAACACGAGAGGGGTTGGGAGAATTCGAGACAGTTATGCAAACCCGAGACGAAGTCGAGGGTTTGCATAACTGTCGAGAATTCTCCCAACTCCTCGAGTGTTTATATCAGGATATGCAAACGCAGGAAAAAAGTTTTCTATTGCTTTTATAAAATAACTTTCCCCAGAAAAAAAGCAAAACTCCTTTGTTTAACACATTGATTAAAAGAGAAATTCCTACCAGTCGCAAAGTCTTGTACACGAAGCTTGTACGCGTAATCAGTCTTTGTTTTGCAAAAAAGATGCTTTCCAAAATACGGGTTTTTCTCGCTTAGAATGTCAGCTTAAGCGGTGGGGGGGGGGGGGGGGGACAGGGGGGCGGGAGCCCGGGAGAACAGGGGGCGGGAGGGGTACGGGAGGCGGGAGAAGAAAGGGCGGGAGGCGGGATCTCTACGATGGCGGGAAGCGGGAGAGAAATTCAAAAAGTCAAGCTTTTTTTTTTGTTACTGCTTACTTCCAGTCAAAGAAACGAACATAACGTTTCTTTACTTCCATTTAACGTTTTCCGAGGCTTAAAGCAAAATTTTATACACGAGAAAAGTCAAAAAAAACGAAAATTCGTGCTCGGGATAAAAAAAAAACGGCATTACTTCCTGTGAAATTGGAAACCTTTCCAAGTCGCTTACATCATAGGACATGAATGAGATAGCATGATATATGTACACGTGTGTCGACTGTGTCAGTCGTGTCAGTGTCTCGTCTGTCTCGCTAGCCGTCGAAATTCTCCGTAAGAACGACAAAGCGAGTCAGGTCAAATGTCGTTAAAGACCATTTTGATCGGTCTTAGTATTTTTCGGTTTGGTGGGGAAAAATCCTTCCATGGAAGACCTTCCTTGGAGCTCGCTCCTTACGGCTGTAGCTCACAAAACACTGTCAGTGAAGATTTTGCCGCGTGGTGTAAACTTGTGTCGAAGTAATTGCGCTTCAATTATTTGATTGCGCTGGAAAGTGCGGAGTGGTTCGATTTCAAAAGTAGGTTGAGTTTGATCGTCCGGGTGAACGTAGTCCTGAATAGAACTGTTGTTGTTGACAGTGACTGACGTTTCGACAACCTTAGACTGCGCGCAGACGAAGTTAAACTCTGGTTAACTCCGTCTGCGAAACAGCGCCGAAATCCTTGTTCTGGACTTCCAGCTGTGTACCCAGATTTGAGTACGCGCCACGATTGGCCAGTTAAGGTGGCTGAACACAGTTTTGGCAGTTTGCGAGTATATGTCCTTTGCCAAATCGTGGCAAGAGAAAGGTTGCAGCTCACAAGTTGAAACTTGGCAAGTGAAAAATATACTGATAAAAGATTTTGACTAGCAGGTAAAATGTGACGTTTTCGTAGTTTCCATGGCAACATGAACGATTGAATACAACCTTAAACTTCCACTTTTGCTCAGTTTACATAAAATTCGCTCATTAGATTTTCCTATAAACTTGCACACAGCGTACTATGATTAATCATTACCATTTGAAACTTATTTGACCAAATTTTAACAGACGGGTTTTTAGATAATCAATAATATGATTGTACTGTAATTATTAAATGCGTCACAAAATTCGTCTGTTCAACTTCCATTTTAAAGTTCTTATTATTAAAAGTACGATAAAAGTAAAAATTCTGCCAAGTATCACAAAATTTTAATGAGTAGATTTTGAGAAATCGTCTTCTGTGTACCATTGCTTTTTCGCCGCCATGTTTGTTTGTCTAATTTAAAACAAGCGAAATCACGCAAGTTACCGCTGACCGCCCGCAAAACTGTGTTCAGCCACCTTAAAAAAGGGCTTTGTTTTGTTTGTCGTGATCGCCAATCAGGTTGAAAGGAAATTCGAAACGCACTTCCGGTAATTCGTTGAGTCCGTTGGGGGTCCAGAACAAGGATCTCTCCGCTGCTTCGCAGACGGTACTAATCAGAGTTTAGATATCGTCTGCACGCAGGCTACGACAACCTGTGCGTAGTCATCTTCAGAGTCAAAGTGAGTTGTATCACGTCAGTTGATGGTATTATACTCTGGTTATTGATCTGATTGGTCAATTACGTCACGATGTTATTGGCTATGAAGACTCGTAATCAGTAATTGGTGCATCCTCGGAGACCCAGGGGCAGATAGTAGGGGCGAGGGAAAGTCTAAGCGGGGGGAAAATAATGGCACGAAGAAAAGTAAAGAACGGCGAGAAGAGCCCCTGGGGACAATGTGTTTTCTGGCACCAATCAGAAGCCAGAACGGCGGCGACCGTTTGGAACTGGTCTGGTAAGACATTGTCCCCAGGGGCTCTTCTCGCCGTTCTTTACTTTTCTTCGTGCCGTTATTTTCCGCCCATTTAGACTTTCCCTCGCCCCTTCTATCTGCCCCTGGGTCTCCGAGGATATAATTGGTGCGTTTCGATCCGTCTATTGTCACAGTTAAACAGTCGTCTGTTGTTAGTCAAAATGTCAGTTCTCCAGTCGTTCTCTCGTAGTTAGTTCTGCTTGATCTCGTCAATAAGTTGTTTGTACGGCGCTGGTAACTGTTGGCTACGATTCAGTGGCGTTTGTTCTAAGTTAGTAAACCAGCTTTCTAAAGTAAGACGTTGATAGTAGTCTGAGTACCAGTCAATTTGATGTTTCGTCTGTAAATGATGTTCAGCAATGTGATTGTTGACGTCACCATTCCTCGTCACTTTTTTGTGTTCGGTCAGTCGCGTGCTAAGGTTTCTGCCGGTTTCACCAATGTAAGAAGCCTGGCAGTCCTCCGGTTTGTCTTTGTCCTCGACCTTAGTAAGCAGACGTCGTAAGGTGGTTATGGGTTTGTATGCAACACGTATATTGTAATAATATAGGTGCCAGAGTTGACGTTCGTCTGAGTGTTCGAATTACAACACAATTTTTTACAACACATTTTTTTATTTTAAACAAGACCAAAGCACTCCTAATAGAATCTGAATAGGGAGTCAAACAGCGTCATTTACACGATAACGGGAGAAACACAATAAAGGGCGGGAGTCGGGAGACAAAGGGACAAAAAGGTACGGGAGGCGGGAGAACGGGGTGCGGGAGGCGGGAGATTGTGACCCCCCTGTCCCCCCCCACTAAGCGAACAAAAAAATTGACACACCTTTGTAACGATTTTCCAAGTTTCAGCCGACGAAGGAATGGATAAATAGGGTAAACTTGTCGAGTTTTGAACTCGAAAACTTTTTCAAATTCGTGCTTGCGTGATTAGCGCGCGAAAAACAAAACATCTTGACGTCAAACCATGTTTACATACTCTCATGCAAACACTCCTCTCGGCCAATCAGAGCGCGCGTACTATCTTGGTTATTTTATAAATATAATTGCAATCAATTGAGTTATTTTACAAAACTCTATATACATACTCTAAAGACATTTTATGTGTTATAAAAATTGGCAGTCACTTTCGATGTCTTATAGCATTTTATATGCGCGATTTTTTCATTTTGATTTAAAAAGTATTTAGAAACTTTTAATTGCATATTTCTGTTTCTCTCTGAGATTTTCCATGTCTCCAAGAGTATAGAGAAGATTTACATTTGGTTTCTCTGCAGCCGCTCCACTTTTTGTTTCTTGGTCTCTGATGAGATTACTGTGTATCGTTCTTCTCTCTCCCCTCCCTGGTTTGTTTCAGCACTGACCACAACGTTTGATCCAAATATTCTTCCGATTGATTGCGGCCTCTTCTCAATCATAACTCAATGCAACACGAAACTGTCTTAATCTGATACAGTAAATACACCGATTAAGGAAAGAATTCAGGACTGCAAAGGTGCCAGTGGGTGTGTAGCCTCCCACGCAGGCGTTTTTAGGGGAGCTCGTATTTCGTCCCTTGTGGGGAGGGACGAGCTGCGGGGGAAGCTAGTGGCTGTCTAAATAGCACACACTGTGTCTAACGATACGACGTCTTTTAGAGAATCCTTAACTTTTCTAAAACTGATTGTCGGTAGGTAACTTGCAATGACAATCGTCATAATGGTAATGAACATTTTGAAGGTTCGCTTTTGCCTCAGATATTTTTCTCCGTCCTCCAGTTTGGTCAGCAATTCGCTGTTAATGTCGACCGGTTATAAGGTAAAGTATCACATTACAGTGAACTATGATGGTGATAAATGTGACATAAGGCGGGCTACTGATGGCCAGAAATAGTTCTTCGTTAATGAATAGCACAATGTACAAAGCCACAGTCAAGGACCATGCTTGCAGAATAACGCGAATGACATGCTTAGACAAACACAAAGATGTAAAGAATTTCTTCAGTTCAGTTAACTAGATAAAAGAACCTACACGTCAAACAAGGGACAGCTCTTCCTGCATTGATGTCTTGATTACATCTACACCTAATCTATTCAAATCATCAAGAGTTCTAAAAACTGCACTGAGTGATCATTACTCAATCGTTGGTATTACGAATTGCCGAACACCGAAAAAAAAAAACACCGCATAATCGAGATGCGCTCGTGGATTGACAACAGTATTAACGCTTTCGTGTCTGAACTTCAACAAACACCTTGGACCGTTATCGATTCTTTTACTGATGTTAACGACATGTGTTAGGCTTGGGAGTCGCTGTTTAAGGATTTGCTAGACAGACATTTTCCTTTAAACAGGAAACGTATTCGCAGAAAGACACGTCCTTGGATTAACACTGACGTACTACGCGTAATGAGGGCACGTGATCGAGGGCACAAAATTGTGTTGAGCTCTGGATTTCCCGAGGACTGGGATAGCTATAAACGTCTCCGAAACTAAGTCATTAATATGAGCAAGAAGCAATTACTTCTCAAGTAATCTCCAAAAAACGCCACTAATCCTGAAGCTCTTTGGAACGTACTTCGAAAAGTTTTGCGTGGTAAAGATAAAGGTCGTGATACTCAGAACGTGGTAGTAGGTGGAAACGAACTGTACGACCAAGCAGCTATTGCGCAATCATTAATTGAAACCAATATTTCACAACCATTGCGTCGTGTCTTTTAGACGAGCGTACCATAGACTGTAACAATCAAACGAAGGAGACCACCAGGCCTCACGTGCTTAATGTGCCATATTTACGTGAGCAGGACTTTTATAAAGCTTTACACACAATTGACGAGCTTCGACGCGTCTAAAGCTACTAATTCTGACGGGATTCCCGCACCCCTTATTAGCCAGGTCGTCACTCATTTGTTCAGTGAGTCTTTCAATCAAGGAATATATCCGGCCTTTTGGAAAACCGCTAAAGTAACTCCCGTGTTTAATGGTGGCAAGAGATCAGAGTGCGACAGCTATAGACCTTTCTTAGTCGTGCCCTGCATCTCGAAAATCCAAGAGTCTTTCATGAATTTGGAGCTACAAGCTCACGCCAAAGAAGCAGATCTAATTCAACAGCACCAGTTTGCCTTCGTCAAAAACTCTTCAAGTACAACTGTATTGATCAGAACAGTCGATTTGTGAAAACTGGCTATCGACACAGGGGAAATGGTTATATGCGCTTTTGACCTTCGAAAAGCATTTGACGTGATCGATCACGCTACGTTGTACGCGGAACAGCTCTGGAGGGGATGACTATGAGGAGCTATCTGTCTGATAGAACTCTGTTTGTTTCGTGTTGTGATTGTGGCTCTTCTAAGAGGGAAATAACTCATGGTGTCCCTCAAGGTTCAGTACTTGGACCTTTGGCTTGGCTTTTGGTGGACTTCTCAGTAGTTAAGCGAATTAAAGCAAGTCTTAAGTGAAATTATGATTAAGCAACTCCAAACTTAGGTATGAGCAAATCGATGGAAAAAAGGCGTGTGACTCGCACGAAATCCAAACCGAAACTCCGTTTCGTTTATTGTCTTTAGTACTCAGCACTCAGGAATAGTTTTTTTTTTTACAATAAAATATAGTCTAAAATCTTAAATACCCGGAATTGATTATTATGTAAACATACAGTTGATGAGGTTTATGTGGTCATTTTCGATCTGTGTGTCAAAATTCATCAATTAACACAGCTGATGTAATTAACGATAAGTCAGAATATTTGAATAATTAGATAAACATGTAGTTTTTCACTTCATTTTATTTCTGAGCAGTTACCAAATGATTCTTTGTTAGTATTATTAATACCAATAGTTTAGCATTAGTACTTAGTTTAGTGTTAATCATTATATTATCATGATTATCATCCTATTTGTAATCCTTGAGTTGCTTATTTGGTCTCTGAACCACGCCGGGGCCAAACCATGGTCCTTAGGTACTAAAAAGTTCACTTGATTGACAGAACCTTTCTGAGGATGTGAGCTCTTTACAAAAGAGTAAATTTTTGGAGCTCGTTGATGCTGGCTGTGCCTGGAATTTTTGTCAACATATTTTTCCATTCCCTTTTTAATGACCCCAAGTGCACCAATAACAACTGGTATTGTCTCTGTTTTCATTTTCCACATTCTGGCGATTTCAATCTCTTGTTTCATTTTTTTAAGGTGAACCTACAGCACCATCGTCGCGGTAATTTAATGGTTAGTTTAGTATCTGCTGAAGGGACAACGTCCAAACTGGCAACAGCTCGGCAACTCGACAGGTGAATCAGACTTCCGATGTTACAGCATGTTAATTGTGTAATGACCTTTCTACACTACGTAAATGACTGATAATTCTCATGTCCCTTTCCCGACCAATCAGAAGTGAAACCACGATAGTTTACATTTTTTTTTTTACAACTTCCTCTTTGGATTTTCCTGCGCTCTAGTGACGGCCGCCTGAATTTGCTTCAGTTTTAATTGACTTCTTCTCTGTTCCTCTGTTTTTTTGCGATTAGCCAGAGTTTTATCTTTGTTTTTGGTTCGGAGGCTCCGATTGGGTGACATGAGAACCGTTTCTAACCCGCTTGGTTAAGAAGTGAGTTGGGGATGCGCTAAAAGCGCGCGCAAGACGTGAATGAAAAGGCTCTGCGGGTGTTTGAAAACCACTCTCTCCTTTATCTGTCTTTCACTTTCGAACAACAAACTCGTGTAGTTGTGCCTTACGATTGAATATTCATCAACAAAATTGAAATTTTTTGAATATACTATACACTGCAAATGGGAGCGGGCCTGTACAGTTTCCCGCGTCTTTAGTTCCGATGAGCTCATAAAGTGTTGTAATTCCACGTGTAGAGCCCCTGTGTTACTTGAGAATAAAACACCTTCCATGGCCCCAAGTTATCTTGCCTTTTGAGGACGTTGCGGCCAACGAAAGAGTCGAACAAAACAAACGTGTACATTTTCCTCTGTCTGTTACTGTTTCCTTCCCTTCACTAATTACCTGCGAGGTTGAAAGGTGATATATTTTTCTTGCCGCGCAGATCATCAGACGGCTTTGTGGACTGGACATTTTCCACCGTGAGATGCTGGGGAGAACAGCCACAAGGAACTTGGCAGCTTATAGTTGTCGACAATGGTATGCAATTGATTCGTTTTCTTGTAGTGCAACATTGCACTTACTCCTTTCCTTTCCTGTTCACTAATGGTTTTTATTTTCGACGAATGTTATGGTCACACAGCCATTTTAATTTTGATAGGCGTGTGAATTCCAAAATGAACTAATCTATAGAGGAAAAACCTGTGGAACAGAGGAAATAAAACTCAAAATATTTTATGTTAATTTCATGATTTTTCTCATTACAGGGTTTGATGATAGCCGAGGATACTTAAAAGATTGGAAGCTAACGTTTTATGGATCGTCCATGACTCCTGAAAAAATTCACGAGAAACAGAGGTGTGACATAACAAATCTACTTTTGTTATTTCATAACTAGTTCCTAATTGTAGTGCTTTTTATTATTGACGTTTTTTAAACCTCGTAACTCAATGTTGTACCATGTGATGGTGAAACCACTTTTTATATGAGGCAGCCATTTATTACACTATCGGGGAGCTAATACGGACTGGGAGGTACTGGAGAAGAGGAGAGAATTAAAACGGGAGTGATTAACTTAGTCAAAACTCTCAGCTCCTTCCTCTTTCGTTTGTTTCATGAGATTTCAATACTCCGCAACAAGATAACACTTTAAAAAAATATGAAAAATTCCACGCACACAAAAAAAATTCAGCAAGATCCTGCCAGAGCGCCAACTTTGAAGAATGATAGTAACAGCCTTTTCTTTTGTAAATTGCCGTAGTCAAAGTGGGATATAAATGGTGGACCAGTTTTCTCTCGGCTTGTTCCTCTCTCCATTCTTGATGAGCTTGTTTTCGTGTTTAGACTCGGTCTCTCTTTCTTGTAGTTTCGCCGAGCTTGTTTTTGTAACGAACTTCCTCGGTTATCTGACTGAAACGAGGAACGTAGGGTATACAAACTGATTAATAAACGTGGTGTTATGCTTCCAGACTTGTTGAAGAAGCGGCGAGTGGCAAGTACCTTCATAGTGATGACACACCACCTTGCCCCCCCAGACCCCCACTCTACACCCCTCAGGACGTGGTTTCCGAGAGGACTCTCAAGGTTTGTCTTATTTTGATTTTATTTCTAAGAAAATGCTGCAAATTTCTAGCATAACATCGATGTCAGTTGAGGGCTAAATTAAAAATAATTTATTTTTGCTTCTGCTTGCAATGCCTAAATACCTTAGTGTGAATCATTGCAAACTTTCGTGATTTTTTAACAAGTCAAGTGAAAGAAGGCCGATCTCACCGCGAGTTTATATTTTCTGAATTGATTGGAACGACCACCGTAAAAAAGATTAAGCAGCTGAAGTTTCTAGCTCTGGCCCTGAGTCAGAGTAAATCAAGGAAGGACTAAGGGTTGGGTGTGGTTTATGTAATAGAGCGCTTTCACATGACGTCACGTCGGTAAGTTGGTGTTCCTGTGGAATTTGTTTTGTTATGTAAGCACTTACAAGAAAATGAGCTTGCGTTATTTAAAGAAAAATCATTGTAATTTGGAAAACGAGTATACGGGAGCACAAAATTAGTGCTCGTTTTTTTTTTCCAATTTCTTTCTTTTTTTCAATGTGTGCTTTACGTATCATCAAACGAGAAATATTTTTTGCCACAGTGTGTATGATTCGTAATGCGTTGTATTTTAGGTTCTTCTTCTGTTTGGAGGCTTCTGTTTCCTTGTGTCCATCTACTTCACTGTTGACGTAATGTTTGATAGCGACGCTGGCGATGAGAAAAGTCCTGATCCGACCAGCGCAGAACCGCAAGAGGGGACCCCTCTGTTGCCTAATAAACTGGCAGAAGAGGATCAGATCCGGCTAAGGTTCGCATGAAATATTCTTGCTTTCTAAGCAAATTTCATTTCACACATCATAGTAACATCTAGGATTGGTTGCATTATGTTAGGACTCGGAAACCCGAGATAATCATGTCGGAGCTGTCACAGTCGTTCCCTTCGTTTCAATGGTTATAATTAACGAACAATACAAAATGCTGGGTAAAGGAAAATAAAAATTGGAAGAAATACTTACATCTATGACCCTTTTGTTACCTTTTGCTCTACTACTCTACTTTAGATTATCTCTGAACCAATGACGATCACATTGCTGGTATTTTTCCTTGCCAATTAAGGTGGTGTTATCACTTTTGTTAAGAGAGGGATGTCAAAAAATTCTGTATGATGTGGTAAGGATATGAAAAAATATACCCATTTTGAAAAATATCCTATGCTCTTCCTTCAGTATACATAATAAATGCAGCCTAAGATTTTTCTTTTCTTGTTTATTTAGCCACATCCTGGAGAGAGGCGCTAAGAAAGGAATAACCAACGAAAACCGCACAAAGGAATCTGCACATTGTTCAACTCCGAGCAAGCACGCTCCTTCCCCGGTGGACGAAAAAAAGCGGGTTGAAGAATTCGAGAAAAGGCTTCGATATGCGATGGAGCAAAGCTTATACTTACAAGCACAGCATTTAAGCGCGCTGGACAAGTTTGAGAAAGATCTTGAACAAGCTAAAGAGGAGAGCTTACTCTCTCATGTGTTTCACAAGACTCGCTTGAAAGAATCCAACAGCGAAAAGGGAGATAAACCGCTAAAAGGAATTCTTAAAAAGTCCAAAAGGTAAGAAGTATTTTATCTCGTCGCCCATTTCCTCCTGTTTAAAAGCGTTGGCAACTTGACACTAGTTTCCTGTTGGATATTGCACTGTATTGCACTCTAAAAGGTGGAAAACGTTGTGTGTATTTTGTGGGCGCGGTCTGTTGTCTTTACTATCAACTCTTCTCGTTTCTTAGTTTTGTTGCACATAATGGGAGACGCGACGGCAAGCTCGCAAACCTTTTTTGTAAACCTATCGATATCCCGCCAGTTTTCGCCGCTACTTTCAAAATCAAGAATTTGTTCAGCGTGAAAGATGTTTTTCCTGAAGGGCTTCGCGCTGGCGTGGTGTATACACTTTCCTGTATTGATTGGTACGTTGGTGAACAACCAACATTTCTCCACACTTACTTGCGCTCGATTATCAAAGCACTCATCAGTTAAGTGACATTACGTAAAACAGTGAGGGGTCGGATCCTTTAACCCTCCCCGTCCTCCCTATGAAACCACTACTGCTTCAAGACTTTCATCAGGACCCAGTTGTTGGAAAGGTCGAAAACGCTATCTACTACAGAAATCTTTATCCAGTGGATTGGCAATTGGTTTCCATAATACCGTAAAACCTCTACTAGGCCCTCCTCTCTTTTACGCTCCCCCCTCCCCTCTCCCTTATCATTCTTCACTAATAAATGTTGGACGGTATTAATCAATCACGACTGTAAAACTTCATGTGGACTGATGCGGGTTGGTTTATTCACCAACTGGAAGTTCGGATTTGTTTTTGATCCTCGGCTGCATGACCTCCAACTTCTTGTACTTGAGCTTTTCCACTTTGTTTTCTAGTTCTTTATGGAGAACTATGATCTTTGCTAATTAAATAAGCCGCGCCCCCTCTCAAATAGGCCCCTCGTCTCTATTAAGCCCCCCCCCCCCCCTCAATGTGTTTGAAATAAATAAGCCCCCGGGGGGAGTTAATATTGAGAGGATTTACTGTAGTTATCCACCGGATAGTGATTGATTCGGGTGATAGCGCTATCCAACGTTTGAATAACCTTAACAGTAGTAACCTGTTGATATATACTGACAGTTTCTTTTTTTTTTTGTTTCAGTCGAAGTTCAAGATAGCTATGGAGGCACCTACCTCTTGACCTGAAAACCAGCTGGGAAGTCTGAAACTGAACCGTTCTAGCTAACCGACGTCTCAGTATTTTACGACACTTTTTAGTTTATGACTGTTAAATTTCAGTGTTCTTCAGTTAAAAGACATTTCCTAACCGGTTTTCCATTTGTAGTTACTTTTATCCATGCGGAAGAAAAGCCATAGGTCAGTACTGAGCTGAAATAAGTGCCTCGTAAATTAGAGCATTATGACTTGCTAATATGATTGCAAGCATGGAGATAGGTTTGCGACTTTTTCATTTTCTGCACATCTATAATTATAACAGTAGCCTGCATTTCTGTCCTTTAAATTCTTTACTCGCCTCCAGCTTTCATTTCTGGAATACCAACACTTCAGGTTCAGAACGAGGCTATTACAGCTATTTTATCTCCCTGGCATCTAGTTTTAGATATTAGGCTCCAAATTACAGGGTTCCTGGTGTCATTCGAAGCGATGCTTTATCTCTCCGAACAAAAAAACTAAAAATATGGGAAAAGAAACTGCACGATAGTATATTCAAGGAGCTGTTAAATATTTTTGTTGAATTTCTTTGAGCTGTACAGCAGAACTAATTATAACTTCCTAATGACGCAAGTATTCATTTATTTTTTTGCGTATGGTTAAATTTTATTGCTTAAGTTAGTTTAGCTTTTTCGGGGGGTAGAAGCGGAATCATTTGAATCTTGATATTCATGATTCCTGCCGTTTTTGCCTCGATGATTCATGATTCCTACAAGAATTTTCTTCCAGATTCATTATTCACGAAGACTATTGATCCCTTATTGACTTAATGATTTTCTCAGTGGCAACTAAGTCTCATTTTGTATAGTTTCTTCGGCGTTCAAACATCTACTTCATCCAGACTCGGTATCATCATTTGTTTGCCGTAGGTATGGAGGTTGTTTTAATTTGTAACTGAAAGCACCAGGCTGCTAAAGAAACAACAAACTATCAGCCCCGATTTCACGAATTATATAGGGGGGTCCGGGGGCATTCTCCCCCGGGAAAATTTTGGAAAATTGGACTCTCGGAAACGCCATATCCTGCATTCCCTGGATCGAACACAACTAATTTATACGTGTATTTTGTTGAGCTTTTCTCTGAGTCTCATTATTCATGATTCCCGAGCCGAAGTGCAAAGATCCATGATTCCCAAGTTTTAAAACAAAGATTCAACTGTTCTTACATGTTTTGTAAGTATGATTCATGATTCATGATTCCGCTTCCACCCCCGAAGCTTTTAGTTTTTAGTCAGAACATAAAACAACAACAGAACAAAGATTATCATCGGTTTTCAGTCCCGGCACATATTTGTTTGGTATTTTACAAGTTATTTACGATCACCGTGTGCTTTCTGCACTGCACGTCCGCCTAACGGCGAACTTACTTCTGCTATTGAAACACCAGTAAAAGTCAGTAATTTGATGAGCTTATAAGTGGAGAGCATTATGAAATTGCACAACAGCAGTAAAAGAGAACCATTTTATTTTATGTGGTCGGTTTTAGGTTTGACTCGATTATTCTAGCACGATTTGTCAATATGCGGACAACGCAAACTGTTAAAACTCCGTTCTTAAACAATCGTCAGCGACGACTGAAAAAAAAGGTTTTAGGGTTTTTATCATTAAGCTACGTGACTTTATTGCAAAGCATCAAGTCTTCGTAGATACAACCGTACAATAAATACTTTGAAATAAAACATTTGTACCCATTTATGCTTTGTGATTTGGTAAGGAATCCTTCTTTTTTATTGTGTCGTTTAGTTATTCATTTTTATTTTATTTTATATTATATTTATTTAATATTTAATTATTTTATTATTTTGCCAGAGGTAAAACGGATAAGATTGACCTAAGATAGCGGCGAAGAACTATCCGAACATAGTTTGCGTAAAAACGCGCGCAACGCACATCGGCCTTTCCGTCAAACTTCTTTGTTATATGCTTGTTTTTGCTAGGCCCGGTTCAGACGCCGAACTTAATGAGCCGAACCTTATTCGAATGAAGGCCGACCGAGATAATTTAGATCGGCATGAATTGATTCAGACGCCGATCTTAATTCTAGCCGAACAAAATTCAAACGGAGGAAAATGTTCGTTTCGGTAAAACTGCTTCAGAATACGTTATAGTAATTTCTGCATTAGGTTCGGGACATTAATAGTTCGGCATGTGAGGCCCGGTCCACACGTATCCGTTTCCGTTTGAAAACGCTAATTTTACTTTACGGATACGGCTTCGTATTCGATGAAAACGATCAATGAAAACGGAACTTTTTGAAAACGCTGTTTTCGTGTGTACGTGTGGACAGACGAAAACGGAACCTTTCGAAAACGCTGAGGACACGCTATCAGTTCCAATCCACTCCGCGCAATATTAGAAAATTATTCAAGATGGTGGACGAGCGCTTCCCTTTCTTGTCTTTTATACTTCAGCTTGTTCCAGGCGTTCGTATGTAGGAAAAAGAAACGAGGGGGAGACTAGAGGAGGAGGGAAGGTTTTTCTCGCTCTCGCCCTCCCCCCCCCCCCCCCCCCCCCCGTTTTCCCGGTGTACAATTTTTAATTTGTAAGTTAAAACTCGCTCCCCACTGACCACCGCGCTCTGCTATCGGAACGCCTGGGACAGACTATTTATACTTTCTAACGTAATTGCTTGTTTTCAAGCAAATTTAGCTTTGTTAATTCTTCAAGCTGATTATTCTGAGACTGAGCAGAACATTATCATGTTACTTACGCTACCGGTGTCAAGAGGCGGAAGATTGGATTTCCCTTTAGTTTGACTTTGTTTTTCCACTGATTTTGACATCTTAAACTGTTTCTGCGACTTTGAAGAACTTCACAACAATATAAACCCACACCAAAGAAATTCAAAGATGGCGCCAATTTATTAATTCGCGGGCTTATAATAGCGAACACGTATGCGTCAAGCATGCACAGTCGGGTAAGTTATCGTTTTCAAATCGATGAGGAAACGCTACGAGTTGACGCGAATTTTTTTTGAAAACGGAGAGAAAAAGGTTGCGTTTTCAAACGAATATGGATACGAGTGAACAGAGCCTGAACCAAACCCACTCCAGCCGTAATTAACGGCCGGGATAGGCGAGAAGAACTGCTGAGCAGTTCGTAATTGAAACAGGCGTTCCTAATTGATACAGACGCCCAACTTTTCATGTACTTTTAAGTAATTAAAATTATGAGGTTCAGCTCATGAAAAGTTCGGTGTCTGAACCGGGTCTTAAACTTTTCTAGACTTGACTGTGCACAACGTTTATTAGCATTCCTATCATTTTAAGCTTACTGACCAATGGAAACGGCACATAAATTTATTTAAACACTATTTGTAAGGATGAAAATAAAAAAGATTGCGCATGGTCAGGGAGCTCCTAACATATACTGCCTTGATTCTTCTCGACCTTCATAACTTCATCCAATTGTTTTGTTTCACAAACGCAGCGAGCTCACACCAACAAATTTAATAGGGAGCAACGAGCAACGACGACGGCGACGCGCGACGAGAACGGCAAAAAAGCAATAGGTTTAGATTAGCAAAACAACAACATTGCACGCGTATCACGCCTATTTGTACATTTCTTGCCGTCACTGCACGACTACGACGTGACGTGAGAGCGAGAGCGTGATGAGCGTGAACACAAGAAAACGATTTTCCTTTTCTTCTTGTGAACTTATCATTATTTTTTTAAATTTATTTTTATTATCACAGCACGTATTGTAGTGGTACATATAGTAAAATAAAATAGCACAAAAAGTCATACTCATTTGTATGACTAAACAAAGAAAGTAAATATTGCCACCAAAAACAGAAAGGTACGAGACTAAAATAAACAAATAAATCAAGCAAAAAGTATATACATATAGTAAAATAAAATCACACAAAGGGTCATACAAGGTATTTGATTTCAAGTCGAGTCAAGGGATTCTACTTTTTACGCTTCTTACATATTGTTAATGCAATAGATTTTACGAGAGGTTATTTTTAAAGCGAGACCATTTCCGTACAAAGGCGTTTGAGTCGTTATTGTGGAATGCATAATGCTTTTCAATTTCTATCGAGTTCACAAGTACCTTATACACCTGCAGCTGAGGAAGCTTGTTCCCAAGTCTGCAGGTGTATATGTAATGTTTAGCTATAAGGAGTAGGTGATGAAAGAGAAGGTCTTTTACGTCGTCAATGAGACCGAAACAGAGGGTGAAGGAGGGAGAGACGTTTTCTAAATCTTTGAAATTTTGAGAGATCCACTCGAACATGCTCTTCCAGAAGTTCTGAGCGTATTTGCAAGTCCAGAATAGATGAACGAGGGTTTCTTTTTGTTCCTCGCAAAAGGAGCAGGAATCTGTTGTTTGATACCTATTTTGTACAGAAAGTCACTTGTGGCTATTTTTCTGTGAAGGAATTTAAACTGGAACGCTCTAAGCTTTGTCTCTCTTTGTACACTGAGAAGATAGGCAGTACGTATTTTCCCAGTTTACTATTATACTAAGATTACAATGTATGTCTCTCTCTTCCAACCACTTTCCCTGACTACTTGATGGTATAGAAGCTTTTTCGTTTATTAGACATTCATAAATTTTCTTGGACACTTTGGTGTGAGACAGTAGGGTATCAACTGGATCCTTTGGAGTTGGTCATGATAGGCCGTAGAGTGTACTTTCTTGTAATGTGCTACAGCAGATATCACTTTGTGATATTCGAGATAGTTGGTTTTGTTGCAATATTTATCTATGAAGGCGTTATAGCTGAGAAAATTCTGGTCGTTTTCTAACAGATCTCTAATCTCCTTTTTCCCCGCGCTCAACAATGATCTGTAGAAGAATGAACGATTTTCAATTCTAATGTGAGAGTTGTACCATATACATGTGGAGGCAAAATCAAGGTTATCGTCTTTGTAATTAAATTTTGTCCAGTACTGTATGATTTCTTTTAAGAAAGGGTCCTTGAGGTTGAGCAGTGCAGAATCTTGCTGTTTCAAATTGCTTCGAAACAATAGTTTTCCTCCGTACTTCCCTAAGTAATGGTCAAAAAAAAGTTTCCACTTCCCTTTATTTTCTTAATTTGATCCATTTCATTTTCAAGGACTCATTAAAGCTTTGAATATCTAACATCTTAAGAGGCTGTCCGCGTAAGAACCGATAAGGCAAATTTCGGTCTATCACAGATTGCCCTGATTTTTTCAGTGGAAGATACCTATCCTATCCCATGAAGAAATATCACATTTATTTGGACCAACTCAATTTTTCCTCTATTTTAAAGGAAGATTTTCTTGGTCACCTAAAACTAGCCAGTTTGCCATCGGAAGTGGTGCAATTTTGGTGAAACTTTAGGGCTCTGTCAAACCTACCTTACAAGGCCGAATAAGCTGATTATTTTACACACAAAAGTTTTAACTCTGGTTAATAGTTTCAAGGTTTAATGGTTGCATTCTGTGGAAAGTTGGCTGAGATATGATTTTTTTAAAATGACCTTTAATTTGCTTAAAAGGAAAAGTAATTTACATAACTAGAGCTGAACGGTAATTTCGCAAAAGTGGCACCTGACCCAGACTCAGGTCTATGATAAATCAGAAGTACTAAGACCAGCCTACTTCTTAATGCAATAAAATTTGTGGGCACTCTTCTTTGTGTGCTGTACAAAGTTCCGTTAATGTTCCAAAATTCGCAGTTTTGACAGCAAAGCTGGAATTGTAACGGTCCGCATCTGATCGACTAATTTCCACAACTTTAACGTTTCTAATTATCGCCAAATATCATTAGACCCTTTAAATGTTGGACTTTTGAAAACTTGTGGAGAAAACTTGGTAATCGCTTTTTCTAGGGTTTTTCTCTTGTCGACAATGAACGTGACTTCATTCTCCGTATGCAAATTAGCCTTAGCTGCGTCGTTTCAACAAATTGACAGAAAATATAACCCTTGTATTTCACATTTTTAAGGGAAAAATATATCTTCTTTCCACGGAAAAACACGAAAGATATACGACTTAGAATCCCCTTAGGTCTGTTTCTTTTACGATGAAGAAGCAGCAAAAGAAGATATGTTTACGCGAATTAAAATAATTTGATTACTGTGGTCCGTCACTCATTCCCCCAGAGGGGCCTTGTATCGATCAGTTCTTATATGTTATTATATCTTTTTTGAAGTCATAGCTATTGATAATCATACAATTTAATCACAGTTTATTCCGATTCTCTACTGGGTGGGAAATACCGTGCTGTTGTATTTATTCATTCTACGACCGCTTTAACTGAGTCAGTATCCCCTGGCGCACTAGGATAGGGTCATGACAGCCCATGGTGTAATACATGACAATTAGGTACGAAGTAGTCACTTGGACACAGCCACTCTTATCCATGAGCAGTAGCACAATATTTTCAATTACAGAATTAACAATTAATATTTTGGAAATAGCTCACAAACAACTTCAGGAATAACAGTGCGACACCACAGGACCACACCTGCAAAGTCCTTTAGGCAACATACACATTTCCTAGATCCCTAGCTAACAATAGGCTACCCTACAAACTTTAGGGTGGTATTAACAGAGCATTTGTTTATCGCCAATTAGCAACATTTCAGTAAAAATTAGGAATTTGGCATGCAGAAAAAGGTATAGTTTTTGTTTACAGTAATCCCAAAAGTTTTTGCCGGCTGTTAATCACACGAAATGAAGGATCCCTCCCTGTGTCCACTCCTGAGCAGATGGAGAAAAGCAGGTGCACTCTTGTATCAAAGACGAAAGTTTGTCAATTAGGTCTCCTTTTCTTTCCCTGGATTTGAATGGCATTTCAAAGTGACACTAGGTTTTTTAAGCATTCAGTCCACGTTGAACTGACTATGTTGATTTTGACATACACATAGGTTGAAAGCTTCTGACTGAGGGTCTTGTGGTCTCAATTTTTAGCGATTTGTGTAACAAGCTTTTGCCTTTCGAACTCCTCGTCGTCTTGCAACAGATCTCTATGGTCAAGTTCAATTTATATTCAAGCTCATGACATTGGTTATTTCGTCCACTCCCTTATTGTGTACGCTTAGGGCTAGGTTTAGGTATTGACTCAATCGGGCCTAGAGTCCAACGTGGGCTGGCAATAGGTGAGCACGGACTTGGCCTGGGGGTGGGGGGAACTCCCAATGATGGGGTATCTTTTCCAGGCTTCAGGTATATGAAAGGGTGGGCATTTCACTATGTGAAGAATAGAAAAGGGCGAGTGCGCTTATTGCAGCCCAGGAGCCCTAATTTTTTTTCCGCGGAGCCCGGAGCCCCATCGCTTCGTTGCTTGGAGCCCTAATATTATTTTACTGTAGAGCCTGGAGCCCTCAAAACGTTTGCTGCGCAGCCCGTAGCTACAAAAATTAAAATTCGGACATTCTTGCACACAGATAGCGTCATAACGTGCTTTGTTTGTTGTTTGCTGGGAGTCGGAACGAAGATAGTAAAAAACCAGTAAACTAGACTGAGGCTAACTAACATTCGAGTTCTTTTCATTGTACTGATGCGATTCTGGGCGTGGGTACACAATGGAAACATCCACATAGCGTAGGCAACGTAGGCTCTTTGGATCCTTCACCTTCTCTTTCTTCCTCTGCAATCGACATGATTTTTTTTTCACTTGAAACTACTGACGAAAATGCCACGAAGAAAAACTTTTCAAACTTTTGGATCTGTCACATCGTGGTATGAAAGAAATCGTGGTCTTGCCGCGTTTTAACCTTCCAACCCTGACACGTCATTCACTGTGTCAAATATTATATAGTGGGGGGGGGGGGGGGGACAGGGGGGCGGGAGCCCGGGAGAACAGGGGGCGGGAGGGGTACGGGAGGCGGGAGAAGAAAGGGCGGGAGGCGGGATCTCTACGATGGCGGGAAGCGGGAGAGAAATTCAAAATGGCAAGCTTTTGCTATTTGTTACTGCTTACTTCCAGTCAAAGAAACGAACCTAAGAACGTTTCTTGACTTCCATTTAACGTTTTCCGAGGCTTACAGCAAAATTTTATACACGAGAAAAGTCAAAAAAACGAAAATTCGTGCTCGGGATAAAAAAAAACTGCATTACTTCCTGTGAAATTGGAAACCTTTCCAAGTCGCTTACATCATAGGACATGAATAAGATAGCATGACATATATATGTACACGTGTGTCGACTGTGTCAGTCGTGTCAGTGTCTCGTCTGTCTTGCTAGCTGTCGAAATTCCCTGTAAGAACGACAAAGCAAGTCAGGTCAAATGTCGTCAGAGACCATTTTGATCGGTCTTAGTATTTTTTGGTTCGGTGGGGAAAAATCCGTCCATGGAAGACCTTCCTGGGAGCTCGCTCCTTACGACTGTAGTTCACAAAACACTGTTATGAAGATTTTGCCGCGTGGTGTAAACTTGTGCCAGGGCGGATAAAGGTTGGGCGGTGAAACGAGCACGTCCGAGCAAAAAGGTGCAATGCAGTGGACTGGGACTCTGCTTAGAAATGTCGCTTGTTTTCGTTTGTTTGTGACTTCGGTCAGGGCTTGCGATGTGGTTTGTCCATTACACACTGCCGCTGTCACTGAATTATGGCGGCTTGATTTGTTTTCTTGCTCTTCTTCCTCGTTCTTTTGTACTCTTTCGTGCTGGTGCGCTGTCTTCGAGAGGCAAATGTCGGTATTTTTTGTGGGAGGTTTAGTCAGGAGTAGACAACCATCTCCTTCAAAGGGTTTCTCTTATTACTTCCATCACTCTACCACTGAATTATATTTTGCTTCTACTACTCGCCAATGTCGATGTTATTCCAAAACAAAAATAAACTAAGTACGGTCTAAAAAATGAAGGAAAATCTCATCCATGTCATCCATGGCAAAACTAAAAGAAAGCAGATGGTGTTTCATAACTAGATGACGTGTATTTTATAAATACACTAAACTCCACAGCTCTAAGCCTCTCAGTTTTTACTGTCTACCTTGTTTTGTTTTAGAGAGAAAAACGGAGAAAAAACCTTAAAACTAACCTCAAAAAATTTTGTTTACATGCGGTTGCCGAATTTGCGACGCATTGCACGAATCGCCATGGCGCGTTGCACCCGAGAAGCAAAGTTTGAAGCAGTACAACTAGGCTCTGGTAGATTGTGCTAGCATAATTTTAAGCATAATTCAGCAAAACGAGCATTATTTTAAGCCTTTATTTCAGTTTAGCACTGCTAGCATAATCCGAGCTTTTATGCTTTGAAAACAAAAAACCCCATCATAGCTCTAGAATAATTCAGTTTGTATTTTATTTCTGTATTGTTTTTGGAAAATATTGAGGTCTGTGCTAAGGCCCATGGTCAAATATGGTCCGGCAGGCGGCAGAGGTGACCCTGTGCATATCTGATCGAGAGACTGAGACTCTCCTCAGGCCATCACGCTTGTTGCTCGGCGGCTCGGCCCCTCAGGCTTCAGATCAAAGATGGCGTCGAAAGTGAAGTGGTGGAGGCAACAATCTGATAACCTACCCCATTGGTCTTCTGCAGTTATGAAGGTTCTGCTGGTGCAGCCCTCGTCTGCAGCCGCTGAACGAGTATTCTCTTTCCTTAACTCATTGTTCAACGATTCACAAGAGCATGCTCTCGTGGACTATGTACAGGCTTGTGTAATGCTTCAGTACAATAGCCGATAACACAGAGATTAACAACATGCATAGTTGTCCTTATACTGAACTGAGGGCTTTGCCTGGATGGCGTCTCAAATACGTATGCGGGCTATAACTATCTGACCTGGATTCAGAACCCAGAAACGGTTGATTTTGGTATCATTTGTTAATCATTTGGCTTTTCGAGGTGCGCACATGCGTATTTGCGATGTTAAAGACTATAAGACTGGAAGGTGGACTATATGAATGTTCATTAAAGTCAAAATTGATAGAGTTAAGCTACTGATGATCTTTATTTTCCTAAAATGAGTGTAAAATCTAAGTAGCATAATTTCGGTGAGAGAGAGCATAATTTTCAGAAAGTAGCATAATTTTGGCATAATTTCTAAAAAATATGAGCACTGCTAAAAGCATAATATGCTTTTTTTTCGAGCGCAATCTACCAAAGCCTAAGTACAACGCCACTATATCAAAATATATCAATCTAATTTTTTGTTATGTTATATAAAGTTTACCCCCCCTTTAACATATGTAAAAAATTTAACATTGTAGCCTGAAATTTCAGAAAGAAAATAGGATTTCCGGTTTGCAAACAGGAAAATTTCGCCGGCCTTCAAGCGCACTGGAAGCGCGGAAAGAGCGCTTGTTTCACCGCCCAACATTTATCCGCCCTGCTTGTGTCGAAGGTAAGCCGCTTCAATGATCGCGCTGGAAAGTGCGGAGTGGTTCGATTTACCACACAATTTTTTATTTTGGACAAGGCCAAAGCACTCCCTATTAGAATCTGAGTATGGAGTCAAACAGCGTGATTTACATGATAACGGGAGAAACACAATAAAGGGCGGGATTCGGGAAACAAAGGGACAAAAACGTACGGGAGGCGGGAGAACGGGGTACGGGAGGCGGGAGATTGTGACCCCCCTGTCTCCCCCCACTATAAAACGTATCCATTGATCATGATTGATGAATAATTCTAGATAACTGTGAAACACGAGTAGAGTGGAGAAAAACATAAAATCAGCGTTTAAAAAATAGAAATTGCTGTATTTTCTCAATTCTAGGATTTGCGTTTGGATTAAAGCAAAAAAGCATATCGGAGCTTGGAGCCCTTGATCAATTTCTTGGGAGCCCTGGAGCTCTGTTTATTTTGGTCCGGAGCCCTGAAGCCCCACTATTTTGAGCCCGGAGCCCTGGAGCCCTAAACCTCTTTAGGACCCTGGTTCTCAAAGAAAAAAGAACTAAGTTTAAGAATTTAGGGAAAAAGTAGAAGGACTTAATTTTTCAGAAATTAATATACACAGGAGAAATCCCCCCCTGCTTTAAGTACAAATGCTTGTAAAAGTAGAGGTGGAACAGGGGGGGAGAGGGTAGATGGTACATTGTTCAAGAGGGTACAAATACAAAAAAAATGGAATCTGGAGAAATGTTTGTTATCAAAACATGAAAAACCTAGAAATATTGTCCAATAAACCTCTCCGACAAAGGTGTGGACATGGTTACTGACTGTTCATCGTACTCTTCGCGACCCTTTGGCGTCAAGTTTTTTCAAGTTTCTTGCAACAAGGAGGAGCAAATCGGCTATATAAAGTTGAACTAAACATTCTGGTACTTTAAGTCTCACTAATTTTTGTAAAACCAGAGACATGTTTAAGTTCAAAGAAAATATTTTTATTACAAGAATGAAATACTTTTTATACAGTCACGTGAACGACTCCTCGACCACAATCACTCCTAGCCTCGTCGCCAGGACATTCCTCTTACAAAATGGCAGGGGCGGGAAAGCCCTGGGTTAGAGGTTGAATCCTGACTCCGTGTAGAAATTTTTTCTTTTTTTTTCCATTAATTTTATAATGCTCTTCAAACAATCATCAGAAAACTATGTTTTACAACACACGGGTTAACCTTTATGTATAGTATTTTAAAGGTAAGAATTGATTAGGGCAAGATTCACGGCTGTCACAAAATAGAAATAAATAAATTATCTTTGCAAGCTCAAATAAACGGGAAACGAACATCAGAAAACATCGCAAGATAAAATGTTGAATAGAGAAATTAGAATATCTCTGTACGTTTAGAAAATTTTTTGCATGAAGAAGAAAAAAGAATGATACTGACGTGATGGGACAAAACTTTGACTTATTTCGATGGCTATCTGGAAATTCACGACATGTCTTCCTGCCACAGTATTTATTTTGCCACTTTGATCCAGAGTATGACCGGGGTATTGACAAGACCTTAGGCTCGATTTCTGCCCTCTCCCGGTCCGTTGGGGGCTCATTTTTCAGAACAGCGGCTTCCAATCGAGCCTATTAACAAGACCTTGGCGCTCGCAAAAGCCTGCCAAGTAGGTGTCTGTGCCTTAGGCAGATTGTCATTTTAGTGTTAACCTGTGTACACACCACTCCCACGCCCATCGGAGAAGGGGTACCTTTTTTCCTGAGGGGAGGGGGGTCTGTACACAGGCTATTTAGTGTCTGTGCCTCGGGCAGATTGTTATTTCAGTTCTGAATACCTACAAAGCTTCAAATACTTACTTTCGTTAAAATGAGTTCATTTTCATCGACTTTGCTACACTTAAACAAGTGACAGCTGGCTAAGTGTGACTTAATGTCATCCATGGACTCTGCGACCAAGACATTTCCCTCCACACCCCTACTGGGACCAAACTCTGCCTTTACGATCTCGCAGAAAGGACAGCTTGATGAAATAGCTGAATAAGCCATTTTTGACAATTGATCTCTTCGGCGATTTCATTGACGTAATTATATTTGATTTGATTTGATTTGCATCATAATTCAATTAGATTGAACCAAAACAAGATCATCGTGGGAATTCGGATGTCATACCCTAACAAAAACTTACAATCCCTTTTGCGTGTATTCACTGAAAAAAAGAACTATTTTTTTCCGTTTCATTCTGTTACCGATAAACGCTTTACAGATCTTTGAATGAAACTGAAATTTACAGTTAATTTGCCTTTTACAAAGCATTAAATGGATTTTCTCTTACACTGAAAAAAAAAAAACTTTTTAAGATGGAAAAAGTGTGGGGAATTTTTTTTTATCATAGTGCCATGTACAAAGATCTACTGTCTTCTGATAAGCAAATATCATCATTTTAAAACCTTTCGACGTTGACGCTATTTTTTAAGGCACGCGAAAAAGAGTGCCCACAAATTTTATTGTGTTGACAAGAGAACTTACCTTGCAACTTAACTCTTATTTTTTCTTATTATCAATAACTATCATTTAAAAAAAGATGATAATATTATAGAATTGGTCACTACAACGCTCTTGTTTTCTAATCGACCAACCCTCTTTAAGAATGCATGACAGGCCACAGTAATTGAATTATTTTAAGCCACGCAAACATACAGTGTATTGCTGGTTTTCAGTGTCACGCCATTCAAAATAGATCAAAATAAAAATCAAAACTATCCAATAGATAAAGTCCACAATCTGGGAAATGAAAGGAGGTACATATACAAAGACCCTCGCCAAAATTCAGGTCAGAGGAATATTTCGTATACGAGATATCCGAAGAAATGTTTTACCCAAATTTATAGAGATTTGTATGGAGACGCCATGCTGGTGCTCACCTGGATGAGCTCCAACATGGCGGAAGGAAACCAACAGAAACATCTGTTACCGAGTTTTGCTACAAAAGCGTGAATTTATTCCTCGAGAAACTCATAAACATTAAAGTAATACTTTTTCTAATACATGAACTGTTTAAATAGCAAAATTTCCTGAAATAAGTCATTTTTTTAACCCACATGACAGCTCTCTTGGCCGTCATGTAAATGCCGCGTCACGCAAAAACTTAAAAATTCAAGCGTACACTATCACAAAACCAAGAACCCTTTTGAAGCGAAAATTTGTATGAAAATTAGTTTTCAGCTGCTCTAATGCATCGTGAAGGTAAAATCTCGGAAGGATCGATAGTTTTTTAGTTTGAATTTTAGTGACGTCATGTGAAAACCAACAATATCATGATATATCATTCAGCTGCTTCTTCCACTTTGAAAAAAAAAAAAACCAGACCTTAAGGGGATTCTAAGTCATGGTTTGTGTTTTTCTGTGGAAAGAAGAGTTACTTTTCCCCTTAGAAATGTAAAATATAAAGATTATGTTTCATGTCAATTTGTTGAAACGACGCATCTAAGGATAATTTGCATACGAAGAATAAAGTCACGTTCATCGCTGACAAGAAAAAAATAACAATAAAAAGCGATTACTAAGTTTTCTCCACATGTTTTCAAAAGTGCAACAATTTAAAGGGTCTAATGACATTTGGCGATAATTAGAAACGTTAAAACTGTGGAAATTAGTCGATCAGATGCGGACCGTTACAATTCCAGTTTTGCAGTCAAAATGGCGAATTTTGGAACATTAACGGAATTTTGTACAGCACGAGAGAGAGAGTGCCCACAAATTTTATTACATTAAGAAGTAGACTGGTCTTAGTACTTCTGTTTTATCATAGACCTGAGTCTGGGTCAGGTGCCACTTTTGCGAAATTACCGTTCAGCTCTAGTTATGTAAATTACAGTTCCTGCTGAGCAAATTTAAGGTCATTTAAAAAAAATCATATCTCAGCCAACTTTCCACAGAATGCAACCATTAAACCTTGAAACTATTAACCAGAGTTAAAACTTTTGTGTGTAAAATAATCAGCTTATTCGGCCTTGTAAGGTAGGTTTGACAGAGCCCTAAAGTTTCACCAAAATTGCACCACTTCCGATGGCAAACTGGCTAGTTTTAGGTGACCTAGAAAATCTTCCTTTAAAACAGAGAAAAAATTGAGTTGGTCCAAATAAATGTGATATTTCTTCATGGGATAGGATAGGTATCTTCCATCGAAAAAATCAGGGCAATCCGTGATAGACCGAAATTTGCCTTATCGGTTCTTACGCGGACAGCCTCCTAAGTCCTCCTTTCGCGTAATTATTTATCATTGTCGTCCTTTTGATTTTATCGCCCTTACCGTCTCAAAGGAAATCGTACAATATAGAGTTGATTGTCTTGAGTATGTCAGGAGGTGTTGGAAGAGATGAAAATATGTAGAGGATTTGTGATACGGCTAGAGTTGTTATGATTGTAATTTTACCCAAGAGGGTCAGTCTCCTAGCCGACCAATTATCTAAGATACTCCTTATTTTCTCAATTTTCTCAATAAAGTTAGAATTAAGAGACCTATCTTCCAAAGTCGAAAACCACACTCCCAAGGCGAAGACCTTCTCGTTTGCCCAAGTTATTGGTTTACTTGAAGGGAAAGTGAGATTAGAACTTTTAGAGGCGTCAATCCAGAGGGCTTCAGTTTTTTTATAGTGGACCTTCAAACCCGATATGGAAGCAAAAGCATCAAGTAAGTACAGAGACCTCAAAAAGGAGGACTTGGAGCCATCCAAAATCATAGTCGTGTCATCTGCATATTGGGATAACTTACACTCAGTATGAAAAATCTTTACTCCACGAACCTCATTATCTTTTCTCACTGTATTGCCTAGTATTTCAGCGCACAAAATAAATAAATATGGGGACAGCGGGCATCCCTGTCTCACACCTCGACCTAAGTTGAAAAAGTCCGAAGACCATCCGTTGTTCAAAACACAGCTGCTGATATCGGTATAAAATACTTTTACCCAAGTAACCAGGGGGGTTCCAAAATTATAGTACTTCAGAGTTTTTTCTATAAAGGACCATTCAATGCTATCGAAGGCTTTTTCGAAGTCGACAAACAGTAGTAGACCGGGTATTTTTTCTGTATTTGTGTAATTAATAATACTATCAATAAGTCTGATGTTTTCTCCGATGAATCGGCCTTTTAGAAAACCAGTTTGATCGTTGTTAATTATCTTTGGTAGTACCTTTCGTATTCTACTTGCAATGGATTTGGTGGCTATTTTGTAATCGCAATTAAGCAGGGTAATAGGCCTCCAGTTTTTTAGCAGGTTGGTCGGTTTGTTCTTCTTTGGTATTAGAGTAATCAATCCTCTTCTTTGAGTAATCGATAAGAGACCTTTTGTATACATGTATGCACAATTTAAGGCATTTAACAGATGCTGATTGAAGTCATTCCAAAAGACTTTATAGAATTCGGCTGGGAGGCCGTGACTTCCAGGGCTCTTGTTTGATTCCATCGATTTTAAACTTTCTAAACATTCAGAGGCAGTCAGGAAGCCTTCACACTGTTTTTGCTCTTTCTCATTTAGGATGAGAGGATTTCTGTCTGGGAAAAACATATTTTCTTCCTTACTGTCGGGTTGCGTATTAGCTGAAGAATAAAGATTCTGATAGAAGGATTTTGTTCCTTCTAGGATCTCGCTATCTGTATTGACGACATTATCATTTGCTAATGTGAGGTGTTTGATGGTTTTTTTTTTTTTATTGAAATGTCGTTTTTCCAAGTGAACTCAGATACAGTCCTTTAACCTGAAAAAATGGCCAACAGTTGACAAATTAAGAGAGTTGGAATAAGAGCGATGAAGTTTGAAACAGCGCGAATTCACCTTTTGGGTAACGTGTTCGCTGCTGTTGCTGTGGATGACCGCCAGCAGATGTGATGGTCGATAAAGCAAATCAGAGGAGCGAAGTACAGTATTTATTCGCAAAGAGTAAAACTATCATTATAGGAACCAGCACTTCTACTGACAAAATCGTTTTGCTCCTCGCTACTTTAATCGCTTTGTCACGTACACGCAAGTATTGAACAATTATTTATTTTGCTACACAGTCGAACCTAGAGGTCGCTAACGGGAGGTGGTCGCTTACAAGAATCGAACCACAGGGCGCTACTTCCAAGAAGAGGTCCGAGCACATCTACTTTAAGTTACGCCATGTGTAGGTCCATGTTGTTACTTAAGTTCTTCGTATGAGTTAGCATAGTGCAAACAGTGAACATTGAGATCAGAGAATGCGTCAAGTGGTCGCTTGCAAGAAGTTAAAAACAATAGAAAATCATTAAAACTTTCAGGCCCAAAAAGTGGTCGCGGTCGCTTACAGCAGTCACAGGAGATGGTCGTTTACTAGAGATTCCAAGTCAACTGTAAGGCTTTGACTTGGAAAGTTTAGATACGTTTTGGATAAGTGGTAACTTATAGCAGGTGGTCGCACATGGAGGTTCGACTGTACTAACGTAACAATGTGTCGCCCTGTACCTTTACAAGTTAATCAAAGCGCCGTCCACACTTATCCGTGTTCGTTTGAAAACGGAAATTTTTTTCTCCGTTTTCAAAAACAATCCGCGTTAACACGTTGCGTTTTTGAATAGTTTTTGCCCATCCAAAAGAAAACGCGATAGTGACTGATAACGGTACCAGCTTTGATGAGAGCATGCGCATTTACTGGTATCCATGACCGTGACGTAATCGTTTTCAAGAACGTCCGTTTCCATCCATCCACACGAGTACAGCAAAACGGCGTCTTCAAAAAACTCTACTCTGGAGAGCGTTTTTGGCAACAAGTGTGTTCGGTGACCTTTTTTACTGGATACGTGTAGACGGCAGGCCAAACTGTACATGGACGGAAAAAAATCCTTTTTCAAACAAAACTTACGTGTGGACGGGACCAAAGCTTCCCTGCTGTTTTTCAAGCGTTTTTCAAACTCCACCCCCCACCCCCACTCTCGACTAATAAAAAAGAAAAAACAGGCATGCCGCCGTACATCCTACAAAGCTTGAAACTTCCATGGAATAATCACGTAAAGTTTAAGTACAAAGCAGCATATTTTCAACATGTTTCTTCTGCTCTCGATCTTTTGTGACTAAAAAAATAATGTAATAAGAGACTGCCCGCAGTCTGAGTAGTGTCAATGAAATTGTGACAAGAACTTGTGCAGTGGAACCTCGATATAACGAACCTCCATATAACGAAGTCCTCGGTATAACGAACGATTTTCTTTACCCCAATAATAGTAAAATATATGAAAAAGAACCTCCTGGAACGAAACTCCGTTATAGAGAACAAATTTTGTCAGTCCCTTGCCCCTTCGTTAAATCGAGGTTTTACTTTACATGAATACTAGCATTGCCCGGATCTAAACAATGCAACCACAGAGCAATAGTGAGAGTCGAAATGCACCAATTACGAACAGCCACCAGAATGCGTTGATGCCACCGCTTAATAATAGTTGATACAAAATGGCAGTAAGAGGATGAAACGTCGCGACCAATACCGAAGTGCGCCTATAATTAGACGAACCTAAAGCCCAATCACACCAAAGCTTAAACCTGTTTAAAAGGTGTTAAGTTAAACACGGTTTAAACGTCTTTCTGCTTACTTGCTTAACCTGATTGCAAATTTAGTGCAAATTACAAAAATCCTATGTCAAAACCTGTATTCCATTTTCCGAGTCTGTTTTTAATTTTAAAAACCCGGTTTAATTAAACATGTCTAGTTGGTGTGAATAGGGCATAAGTTGACCAGTCTAAATGAACTATCCGTTTTCCCAATAAACACTGCTTTATATTAACTATGTCCCTGACAGAGACGCCAGCTCAGCTCTGTTACACACACGGTTCATTTCTGTTAACACTGTACTCAAGAAAACCTGCGGAAATTGTTGATTCAGCCGCATGACTGTCTCCTCTCGGACAAGATCACATCTTACCAACCCTGAAACAAAAGAAAAGGCTTCATTTTTCTTGTAAATGCACTGCACTGCACCGATAAATGCACGTGCACAGTAAATGCACTGGTAGTCCAAGTTCCAAATATAACCATGAGTATTATTGCGTAACCTTCAAAATATAAGATTTTGTACGGGAAAAACCATTTTTTCTGTAACCAACGAAAGTGAAAGGATTTAAATGAAAATCAGCCATCCTTAACTAAATTGTGTGTTTTTTCTTTCCTGTGTGATGCCCGAGCTGATTTATGGCCATTAAAAGAGTTTTGTTGGGACCGGTTTGTTGTATATAACTTATAGAAACTTACGAGTCGTACGAGTCCTACAACGGCTGAAACTGCATCTTACCAATGCACAGAAAGGGTTTTTAATACACCAGTTTCGATTATACTCTGACTCTAGTATACAACATGTAGTTAGCGCTTGAACAAGAACACATTCAAAAAAGATGTAAGTGCCCCTAAAGAAGGGTTCTGTGCCCCACCCTGTGGATTTAGCTGTCATATATCATCAGGGTAATGAATTCATAACTTTGAGTACCCCGTATAAAGGAACTAAATGCTCAACATGGTTCTACTAAAGGGTACTAACCTAAATGCTTGAGGTGATGGCATCCCTCAAGAACAGCATGGACTCCTTGGTCTGTAACCTTTTGACACCAACTTATATCTAGCCTCTCTAACTTACAAGCACAGTACTTAAAAGCCTCCAGCCCTGAAGAAAGAACAGGTTTCTGAAGTTTAGTTAGATGGCAATTATTATAAAAAAGATCGAGGCAGTAGGTTATTTTTAAGGAACTTTTGCTTGGTGAAATATTTGTCCATCAGGCCTCTTTATTCGTTGCATGCTGTACTTTGCAGTACTGTGCAATTTAGAAGAATCTCAAGGCCAGTCCAAACCAAAGCTACCCACTACTTTCAAAACAGATGACGCATATCACTTCATCCTGGTTTAGTACTCATATTAGAGCCTGTGTAGCAGGCAGGTTCTTTGGAGTGTGCTGAATTAAGAGAGTTTACCGGTATTCATGTCCAAGGCAGTTAACCCTTTAAATCCTAAGATCAAAATTTGAATTCTCATTTGTTGTCCCTATTCATTTCCTAAAGAAGTAGTGGGGAGAAGTTGATAAAATATCGAGCAAATTCATCTTGTGCGATCATGTTCGAAATTCTCATGACTACTCTGTTTTACAAAGCATTGATATTACAAGGAGAAATTTGATGCTGATCACCCTTAGGGCTTAAAGGGTTAAATGAGCAGCCACCTGGAAGAAAACTAGGGAGGAAGAAAGGAACTGGTTCGCTATTTCTTCAACATGAACAAAGTTTTCTTCAGCCACTCCAACAGAACCACTAGCTATGAAGGCAATGATCTATGACTTACCACCTTCTATGCAACCCCTCCCCCCAAACACAGTAAAACATTACAAGTTTAATGTCACCATTGTCAAGAGCTCAGCACTTTTAAAGCAATGGCTAGACCTAGATGACTAAAGTAACACATAAACTCACCATTGTCAGTTATTTTGCAGTGTACCAAATATAAACTGCGCAGAGAGGCACAACGCGAAATTATATAGTCTAACGCCTTGTCAGTCACATGAGAACAGAGACTCAAGTTCAAAATCTGGAGATATGGGCATCCATTGACTACTTCTTTCACTTCATCATCTGTGAGACTAGAGCAGTAGCGAAGATCCAAAAGTATGATATTTCTACAACACTGGGCCACAAACAGTGCTGTCTGTGAAGTAATCCCACTTGAGTTGAGATGAAGTCTTTCAAGCAAAGGACACTTGTGCACAAGTTCATGGACTCCATCATCTCCAATTTTATCATTATACTCAACCGAGATGAATGTGAGGTTTGGACAGTTCTGAGCCACTGAAAGCAAACTGTTACTGGTCAGTGAGCGACACTGGTCCATAGTCAATTTCTCTAACTGAACGCAGCCTTCACAGAGCTGAAAACAAATTTAGGTAGTAAAACAGCCTCAGATAATGGTAGATATCACAATACAGAAAACTAACAACTTAGTTTGAGAGTTACCTAGTCAAAAAAAAAATGACAAAGTTAACTTAGCTTGCAAGATTTTTGTGTCCATTTGATTTAGGTTTGCATTAGTATGTGGACAAAACGTAAGTGAAATTATTCCCCAATTTCATGAGTATACCATTTGATTACCTATTAACATCATGGGTGGCGAATTATGTTAGCAATCGAGGATTTTTGACTTGTTTATCCTGGATCATATTGATCGATCGTGAACTCCACTCTCTCAAACCTTTAGAGCTGAAATTTGGCTTAAGTTTTTGGACTTTTTTGACAACATACCTCTAAGAATCCTTCTTGATGTGCTCTTTCGTGTGTTCAGGTTTTCTAAAGCATCTTTTTATGCCCTGACATCTTCATTCATGACATTTTAAAACTTCGTCGCCATCTTGAAACGGAGATGTACAGCAGGTTGCCATGGCAATTTTGTAATTTCACACATGAAACTACAAATTAACGCTGAAATTTCGCGCCAAAATTAAGGGGTAATTCGTCACCTATGATATTATCTGTGATAACCACCCATTCCATAGTTTTATAATTCCATAGTTGTATAAGGCTAATATTAACCCTGAATATCCAAGAAAAAATTGTGTAAGTTACAAACCATAATCCTCCGCACATTATATATGGCGAGCATTCTGCTCTGAGATCATGTAAATCACAACAGGACTCTACTTACGTGTACCAGTCACTTACCTGTCACCCCTTGCACCTTGCTGCTCAACCTCTACCCAGAACCCTTTACCCCTTGTCCTAACCCCTACTATGCAAGAGAGTTAGCTGCAACAGAGGTTTGCATCTCTGCCTGTTATTACATTCATTTGTGACATGCATGATCACATGAATGATATATATGTGATATATAGGTTTATTTTCATAGACACAGATGGATTATTGGTCCCAGCAAAGTTCAAAACGCATTAACACAGACAGTGTAGTGCATTCTGTATCGGCCTATCTTTGTACTGAGCCATCGTATCAAGTATTTTTAAACCCCGCGCCTTACCTCTTTAACTCCAGTGTCTGTGACACGACACAAGCTTATATCTAGTGACCTGATATTCCGGCATGACTGTCCAATAACCGACAAAATTTTGTCAGTTACAGCAACACACCGAACAACACTTAAATCCACAAGACACTTGCATTGCAACAAAGCTTTGAGCAGTCCTTTCTCGGTTATGCTCCGGCATTCCGAAACATCCAGCACCGAGACAGCTGATCCATGGTTCGAAATTCGAACAAGAACCTCGTCGTCTACCTTATGCCTTTTTTGAAGTTTCAATTTCCTCCATAGGCAGGGATCCAGAGTTGAGTTATACCAGTGCTTGGAAACGCAAGATGCTCGTCCCAAATCTTTCAGGTCCAAATACGACAGAATGCTTAAGAATACAACTTGGGGAAGGCTGTTTATCTTAAAGGAGTCTCTGCTTCCTTCTTCTTTTTGGATTTTAATGCCGCTGAGATCGTTCATATTCAAACCACTTTCACTTTTGTCTTCTATTTTTTAAAACATTTTATAAATTGCTTGCGTACCTAAATCACGACCCTCAAGTCTCGAGTCCGCCATTTTGAACTGTAATTTACTGTAGTTCCAGTCCACCCGCTGCATTTGATAAACATGGCGGCGTCCTTGTGCAGGACCGCGAAGAAAACGTTCCACTCAAATGGGATTATAAAGAGCTTGGTAAGAGATGTTTTCGCATTTCCGCATTTTGATTCTTTCATTGTATTTATATTGTTACTTGTTTATTAATTTCTTTTGGCCAGTTTAACATTGCATCAGGGTCCAGTGCGGTTTTCACCCCATCACGGCAAATTTCGAATACACATGCTACCGGTAGGTAAAAACCGATTACACAATACGGTACAGGAGTGTCTAATTTAAATAGTAGAGTTTGCTGTAGAGGGGTGTACATCCAGGGATGTTCACTTTTCAGGGGTGTCTGCTTTGCATGGACGTCACTTTTCAGAAGGGGTGACCACCTTCTTACAGTAGTGTCTACATGTATCGTACCTGTCACTATAAAGCACAGGATCAATCGGAGTCTCCACCTTTTATGGATGTCCAGGGCTGTCAACCCCTTAAGTCTTCAAATATTGAAAATTGGTAGATGATGTCATAACGCACAGCACATGACTTCGGGCGCTTTCCATTCAACCCCAAATTCCGGAAATTTCGGTTGGTACATCAAATGGAACGGATCATCTTGGTTTAGTCCGACCGGAATATTCGGGATCAGCTTTGAAGGTGGTCCTCTTTGACTGGTCTGGTCATTTCGGTTGGACGGACCGTAATGTTGCTTTCCATTTGACAAAATTGTTGTCCCCAGTACCGCTCTTTTGTATCCTACTTGAAAGAACAATAACCAAGCGCACGGTGGCTTGGGTTGGGTCTGTGCAAGCGGAATGTACTGTTCCAATGGGCACGTGGAATTTCTGAAATTTCAAACGGAAATTTTTGTTGAATGGAAAGCGCCCTTTCATTTCTCCAAAAACCTATGAAAAAGATGTTGGAATTGTAACATTTGACCTGATTGGTTTACTTGCCACCAATCACATTATTGCTTATATTTCAATGGCATACGGGAGTTTATAAGGAAATGTTCAATGTTAATAAAATAGCTCAAACAATGCAAAATATTTGAAATTTCACTGTCGGAGAGTAGAGTCTACAAGAAATGGCAAACTTTGGCGATTATCCGGGAGACATGGTTCAAAATTTGTAGTCTTGCAGATTATCCGCAAGAGTTAAGAGCACTGAATGTCCATCTTACCAGCTGCTAGGGTGTCATCCTTACAGGGGTGCCCAACCACACAGATCCACTATGCACAGGTGTCCATCTAACATTTTCATACAGGGTTGTCCGCCCTCCTATCGGGCTGTCCGTTATAATCTTAGAGTTGTAGCAGTAAAGTGATCCTTATGGCAAAGAGAAGAAGGTGAAACAAACTAAGACCAAGACCGTTTGCTTTATTTTATCTTTACTGTTTTATTTGTTCTGAATTTCTCTTCACCATAAAGATCAGTTTCCTATTGTTTCCACAGTATACTGTTGTACGGATTCAGATCTTTTCAGAGATCCAACCATGTTGAACTCACAGGTTATAGCTGTGGTTTTGTACTTCAATTTTTATAGTGTACCTGTTGTGATGCAATTTTATCCATGTTATAAAATTTATTTTCCTTTGTTTTAGGGTATGGTAATGTATAATAATGGTTTAAAACAAAGGGAAATAAAATTTAAACCAAGGATAAAATAGAATGGAACCACAACATACCCACCATACAGTACAAGAGTACTGTACCATATCCACTGAATTGGAGTGTCCACTTCTCAGGGGCGTCCATCTCACAAGGGTGTTAATCATGAAGATATGTTCCTTTCTTAAATGTCCATCTTACTGGGGTGGGGTACCTACCTTGCCTTGTACCTAAGGGGGAGATACTTAAGGGAATTTTATATGAACAGGCCATCTGATAGAGTGCGATTAAAAATCAGAAATTGTGCGATACGATAGGACTATTGTGTGATAAATTATGCGATTTTTTCAGGGCTAATTTACATTGTTTTACCAGGTTTCAAATGAGAAAAACCACTTTAATGTTGTTTAACAGGCAATTTGAATGTAAAGGAATAATAAAACATCTATTTAGTAAATTTAAAACAAAATAGTTAAATTTGTCTGATAATTTCTACCCGGAAAAGAAAAAGGACACTAACATGACTTGGTTAAACCGTTGACCACACTACTTGTCTCAGAAATCAAAATGGCTGCCCAGATACCACGATCGAAGCTTTCAGATGTCTTGCAAGGCTTTGTTTCTGGTAAATCACCTTAATAACATTAAGATTGGGAAAATGTTTAATTAAAGTTAGAATTCATTGTTTAATTTACTTGAATTTAGCATTTTTTACGAATTATGCGATTTTCCTCAAATTGTGTGATCAGATGCGATTTGATGTCAATTGTGCGAAATCGCACCATCGCGTAATATCAGATGGCCTGTATGAAAAGCCTGTCCCAGGATCCAACCCCTTACTTTTACATTTACACCATTTCTTTCAGAGAAGGTATCACTTTCATATACCTTTAATGGGGCTGCCTTTGGCAAAACCCAATCAAGATCTGTGTTGAAAAGACAAAGTGGCACACCGATTAATGTAACCTGAAGTCATTTTCATGCCTTGTCACTCTCTCAATGGGAATGATCATTCAACTTTTGAGGGGAGGGATGGGTCATTTCTTAGCATTGTGATAATAACCAATGTAATAGAGAGAAGTGTGACATCATGTTACCATGGTAGCACTACAACAAAACCAACGACGACGGTGATGGCAAGGAGAACAGCAAAAAATGTATGTTTGTATTAACAAACAATGACTTTGAACGTGCATCACGCTATCTTGTGCATTTTTTTTGCGGTCGATGCACCACTACAACATGAAACTTTCTGATTTCACGAGCCTGCTTTATGGAGTAGGTGAACAACACACAAATGTTGTCGTCTTCTTTTTTTAAAGTTAGATAATGATAGATATTGTCCCAAAGAAAATTTCACCAAGATTTGCAAAATTAAATGAAATTGAATAAGATCGGTGAAGTTTGAAATAGTGCAAATAGACTTTTAAGTGACTTTATTGGTTTGTTGTTGTCCAAAAATTTTGCTACCATTGTAACATGACATAACGACTTCTCCTCTCTATAACCTGGGAAAACAGCCAGCATTTTGCAATGCCATTACTGTTTTCTCTCCATAACGACATCCGCGGAGCAAGTGCAGAAATCTGAAATCTTCCATTATTACTGATGATGTGTGGATCACCACACAGATCTGGGTAGGGCTTCTGACTGCTTATGCTGTGACTAGAGAAATTTTGCTTCAATTGCTGCTTCAAGCAGCCCAATGTGTGCCTGTCATAGTTATCTTGTTAGTAAAAATGCACCCATCTTCACAACACTTTTCTTATTATGCTAGAAGTGAAGTATCACTAAAAATTATCAAAACTACTAGAGAACATCAAGCATTATTGGGAAAGATTGGTTAACCAAAACTTACATGATTTATTCAGTTCACATTATGGCAGGGGCCCTTTCTAATAATCTAAGTGTCAGACTTGCCTAGCCTTTCATAACTTTAACTCATTAAATTCTGTCCTTTCTTAAACGTAAAACTTGTAAACTCCTGAACCTTACGGCAAGGAGCCCAAAAGTGTGACCTCTTTTGATTTATTCACATTCTTTCATACAGATTTAATCCAATCAGAAGCCAGCTGGAAACTGTTCTCAACTTGTTATTGATTAATAGCTGCATGAAAGAATGTGAGTTAATAATTAAGGAGGTCACATTTTTGGGTCCTTGCTGTAAATACATTTGAAGCCTGAAAGGGTACTCCTCGCTGTATACGTGGCCATCATTGATAGCACCTCTTTGGGCAGGGCTTTCTACTTAACTGGGTGTCTACCTTTCAAGGATCTCAACCCTACAGTGGGCCCATTGTATAGAGGATTCCTCCATGCTGGGATGTCCACCTTCCAACAGAAGTGTTCACCATACAGTACAGTGGTCACCACCTGAAATAGGCAAATCCTCACAGCGATGTTTCTTTATGGTGTTTTCCATTATACAGGCATGTCACAGGTGTTTATTTGTTGTTCATAGGGAAGAAGCTGTGGCCTGAATCCTCTTTATTTTTCCCTGGTTTTATTCAAAAAAGAAGCATCACTCTACTTACAACCTTCAAGGTTATTGATAACAGTGCCCTTGGTCAGCGAGTCAAGAAGAATCGCCAACCATACTTAATAGGATTTTACAGAAAAAGAAAGACCGCTGATCCAGGAGATGTAATTCGAGTTGCAGTTGCAGGGAAGACAAACAAAGCCATTATTATTGGCACCAGAAAGACAAAACATCACACAGTTCCAAGATATGATAACAACTGCATTGTTCTTGTTGATGAGAACCTTGCTCCCCTTGGCACACGAATCAAGGGGCCAGTTCCTACAATTTTGCGAAGAAGACAAGATAAGTACTCAAAAGTTTTGGCTCTTGCTTCAAGGTTTATCTGATGTTGATTAGATTCTTCTTCAAACATGCTTTAATCTCTCAATGGTCCTTCAAGCAAGGTGCTTTGATGAGAGAAGATTAGACAAAGACCAAACCTTTGACTATTGAACCTTCTCTTGACCTTGTCAGTCGTAAGAAACATCTTATGCAACTAGAAGAACTGAAAGCATAAAGGACCAACCTGCATAGGTGGCAGTTTCATTTACTTGCAATTATGAAAGAAACTTCATCCCTAGTGAAGCCACAAGAACGAGCAAAATGGGGAGAAGCTCTCTTAAGGCTTTCCACAAGAATGTTTACTTTACAGTGCTCCAATGAAACTGCCAGCTATACAGGCTTTAAAAGGAAGAACATTAAACACTTTACTTTTGAACCATTCTGTTTTTTTCATTCATTTTTGTCTAACAAGGAACAGCAAAAATTCGTGAAATTGTTTTCACCAGTGACACTTGAAGCCTAAAGATCACACAGGGATTGTCAATTAAATTTTGTTGTTGCATTCACAAGAAATGCAAGAGGCATCAGGTAGAAATCCATTGCTGTTATTTGCAGGCACTGAATAACAAACAGTGAATGTCTCTCAACTGTGTTTTGTAATGTTTATGGAAGTTTTGTTCCTAATTATAATGTTTTTCAAGTCAATTATTGTGGTGTCCTCATCTGCTTTGATTTTATGCACTACATTGCTACAGACCTCCCATAAGCAACCACCCAAAATGCAAGGAGTTAGTGGTTGCTTATAACAAGACTCAAACTACAGGAGGTCTTTTACAAGGAGTAGTCAAGATGCAATCTACTTTTTGGAGAGAATGTATTGCAAGCATTTTCATTATTTTCATGTAATGCATCAGTCAATTCACCTGCGCCCAGCCCCCCGGGCAACCATGGGGCATTTGCCAGCCTTGTCAGTCCCGGGGGAGGGGCTTTAGCTAATTTAGCGCGACCCGGCCCAGGGCATTGGCCAACCCCGGGCTTTTGACATGCACATGGTTAACTTTAAAACGTGGTCGACATAGAGAATTTCCGAGATAAAGATCAGCAGTTTGTGGCGGATTGGTTTGTCCAACAAGGGCTAGAAAAACTTGTCAACGTTTTTAAAGGTATGTTTTCTTAATTTCAATATGTACTGTAATCTAAAAAGCCATAATTTCAAAGTAAATAGCGAGAGCGTGAATAAATTATGGCATTTTTCGCAACAGGCTGCATTTGATTCATTCTAGTTGGTAATTAATAAAATTCCAGCTTTTGGAAATTTAAAGGCTTGCAAATTTGAAATCAAGGACTACAATATGTATAATTAAAAACGTCTGTGTTAGATAATATTTATGCATTTCACATCAGGCCAAAATTTTAGCGGTGTTTTGGTGCCTGAATGGTTTTTTATCATCGGTTTGCAACTGCTGCCAACTCATTCAACTCATTTTGCGACCTTCGAATTTCAGAAAACGTGAATTGGGCCTCAAAACACGCTTCATTTCTTTGCTAGAACAACTTTGCGATCTATTGCAGCGTACAAAAATGAAAACTGGCATTAAAACGATCCCAGGGACGGGGCATTCACCCTCTACTTTCATCCCCACCGCCGGAGCATTTGACAGCTTAAGTGCTCCCGCCCCCGGAAATTTGCCATCCATGAGAAAAAAAAGGCTAATTCCCGGGGGTTAGCCCGGGGGGGCCTGGGCACAGGTGGAATTGACTGATGCATAAATTCATGTTGTTACTAAAAATTCTTCTCATTCTCTGAGCTGCATACATTGTAGTATATACAGCGATCACAAAGACCAGACCATTGTATCAGGTTGTCGCTTAGAAGAGGTTTAAAAAGAAACAACGGAAAATTTAAAACAGTCATCCTAAAAAGTGGTCATGGTTGCTTACAAGAGGTGTTCGTTTACTGGAGCAGCTGGAGGCTCCAACTAAAAGGCTTTGACTGGGAAAAGTTAGAAGAAGAGTTATTATTACCAGTGCCTTCAAGCGTTGGATAGTGCTATCCCCTGAATAAAACACTATCCAGCAGATAAGTATTTAGAGAAGCCAATATTGCATTACCGACTGGGTAGAGATTATCCAGTGCTAAGCATTATCCATCTTTTGGAAAACTGGGGCCCGGTCTTTGGCATCCTTTTAACCTCACAACTGAACAACCTAACCTTAATGAATAATAAATAAAGGGAGGAATGTCCAATACACATTTAAGTGTGCATTCTTCATCATTCAGCTTGTATATGTTACGGGTCAAAATAAAATTTACTGGTAGGTTAAAACTTTTAAACCTAGGTTGATTCTCAATTTCCTTTTTCTCCTAGCCCAAATTCTTGAATAATTAGGGCTAGGAGACAAAGGAAATTGAGAATCAACCTAAGTTTAGAAAAATTTAACCTGAATTTAATTTTGACCTGTAACATGTACACATTTTAACAAAGAGTGGAAATCAATGTCCATCATGTCAGATTACTTTGACACAAGCTTTCAATATTCAAACCGTTTATTTCATACATTCCAAGAAAATGCCAGCTTTTTAAAATTCCCATTTTACACACAAAATAGTTCAACCAATGAACAGTTTAACAGCCTCATCAAATAACAAGAAATGAATTTACACTACAACTGCAAAAAAGTTCCATTATCAAAGTGAACAGAAATTTTGAACAACTTGAGTTCGAGCAGTTCTTGCAGCTAAGCCTCATCCTACTTTCCACTCTGCTTGGCCATCTGGAATCTCACAGCAATAAATGGCAATGTGAACATGGTTCCTAGATACACAATCATTGTTGCCAGAAGTCTTGGCTTGTTCTTTGTTTGGAAAGGCATATTCTGCAAATGGAAATATACCTTATAAGACAACTATATGTACAGTGTGTTGCGGAATTCTTATAACCCTGCCCGCTGGTTCGAGCAAATCAAAAGGACTGTATCTTTTGATGTAACAACACGATTTAATCAAATCCAACAATCTATTGCAATATACAGTTCTCACACATTCAACGATCAAGGCAAGAACTAGAACTAAAACTAACACATTCTAAGTACACAGAGATTTTTCTACTACCCTTACATGAAGTTGAAACAAAGGAAAAATAAAAATTACCTGAGATAAAAAATTAACTACAACATACCCCCTAAGTCTGATAATCATTTTTTGTCTCGTTAATGCCCTTATTCTGAAATGGTATGTCAAAGTGAATGGCTGCATAGCCCGTATTTGTAGCTGGTTGCTTGTGATTTATATTCTTCATGTCTGATAAACAAACTGCAGTTATCTATCGCCGAGTGGCTTCGCAATCATCAAGAAACAACACTTGTCTTCTTTCTTAGCTGGTCAAGGTACTTTTCTATGTATTTTCATGTGTTTTTAGATAAACTTTCAAACAAGCTCTTGTGGCTTTTTTGTTTGTTTGTTTGTTTTTTTCCCGAAGAAATTGCATTTTCTAGTATTCTAAGAAATGAATTAAAACGATTTGCTTCGGGTGCCATTCTATCCTTCGCGAAAAAAAATCTCAGCTTGCTTCCAATTTTAAACTGACGCGTACATCGACCATATATGTAGAGCATGGTATAATGGCTCATATACCATAATGGCTAAGCCAATCAAAATGCTAGAATTGCATTATCCAATGATCCAGTTTTCAATAATAAAATATTATACCCAGTTCTAGAAAAGGCCTCTGAAATAGATACCCCGTTCTAAATCAGGAGCTTCAAAATCACGACCCCGCTGAGCGGCACATACCCGTATAGGTAATGTATGGGAGTACCCCCCCGGGAGCTTTACTGCTTGTAAGTTTGGCTTTATCCAAAGACCTGTCAGCCACAGGCCATCCCGCACATGGTACCCAAGGCAGGAGAAAATAGGCAGGAGAAATATGTTGTGTTGTTAGTGGGGCTCTAGCTTCCAGTGACTTACATTTTTCATTGCGACTTGTTTTTCTTAATTAGTTACCAAAAGGTGACTTATCTCATTTAAATTTTGGAGCCCTGTCAAGTGTTTTCTTACTTTATGAATTTTTTTCAAGGATTTACGGTCATTTCGTTCCATGGTCAGATCGTTCCACAAAATGGTCAGTTCTTTCCACAAAAAAGTCAGTTCGTTCCACATATGAAAAGTACAGACACCATCAAAACTTTCCCCAAACCGATCATCATTGATTCATGGGTTTGTTTCTACTGGAGTACAAGCGCAAAAATCCCACCACAGCGTTTACGAATCAAGTGAATTCAGCAATACTGTATGGAAAATACACTAGTTGTATTCTAGCTACCTTTTTTCAAGTCTGCCTGAGTAATTTATAACACTGATTACAATATTAGGAGTCTATCGATCGTAGCCATTGCATGTCGCCTCAGTTCACCTTAATAATGGTGACATTTTAGCTCCCTTTGAAACAAAGCCAGAGGGCAAAACGAACTACTTACGTTCCCAGGTCCTTCTGCAAACTCTGCACGTAAACGTTGCACAGCATTAGCACGTCCACGAGTGGCAGATCGGCCAAAAATGTTAAGTGTCCTACCGGCAAACGACATCTTGAATCTTCCGAGCGGAGCGTAGAGCTTACAGAGTGTGCGCATCGAAGATGAACGCTGACTCACTCACTTGAGCCCAAATTAAACATGGCGGCTGTTTGAGCTGCATGCTATTTGACTTTAATTTCCTCCACAATCTCTTCCTATGATTTGCCTCGTCTGATTTAAAGCCATGGTAGGAAGTAAAAATAACCATTTTTACATCTGCTCTTTTAATTTTATCTTTAGTTTAGCTTGCATAATGGTTGTCATATAACTACATCATTTTGAGTTGTATCAAAGTTCCAGTCTGTTTGACGCCTGCCTTCTTAATTAATGGGTTAAATAAAAGTAGGGACTTTCTGTCTCCTCGTAGAAAATCACCGTTCATGTTTTCCCTGATGAAAACATGCGCAGCTTCTTTTTACTTTCCAGCAAAAAGGATCGTTACATTAAAGACGAAATCTAAGTTAGAAGCAAAATCTAATCATTGTGATGAGCAAGAGTTAATAGGCCAAGAAATAATCTGGAAATGTGTTGTTCAATTATGTTGTGGTTTTTGTTCTCTTTGCAGTCGCAGTACAATGTATGTTTCAAGCAAGAAAACGGTAATACAAAAGCATACATCTCTTTGCCATTCACTGTACATAGGGGCAGTCTACCCCCAGCCAGTAATCCATCAGGAATTTCAGTGGACAAAAACCTTACACCAGAATATTTTAAGCATTATCGCATTCTATTTTACACTTTTCAAGGGCTATATTAGTTTTCTCTAGTAAAACCAAAGACAATATAAATTTCTTATGGGAGCCCAAGAAAAAAAATGACAAATTTCACTGGAATTGAGAAAATGTAGATAAAATCACCATGCTTAAGATTTCATTGTGTGAAATTTGAAGCTTTTAAAGGTTTGTTTTCTTGGGTTCCCATATGAAGCTTTTGTTTGGAGTTATTAAATAACTCCATGAAATTTTCATGTAACGTATTACATTTATAGCCCTCGAAAAGTGTAAGAAAGAATGCAATAATGCTTGAAATTATTCTGGAGCAAGGTTTTGTACACTGAAAATGAAAATTACTCAATTTCCTAATGAATTCTGTCTTCATCTCTAACCTCCTTCCTGCCCTTAGCTTGTTTATCTAAGATAGCATGTATTATTGTCAAGGATGTATATTTATCTCAATTTTATTTTTCTTCCTATAAATGTTCCTGTAGCTCATGAAGACAGTATTTGGACAGTTTCTTGGGGAACAAGTGACAAGGATGGGACAGAAAATATTGTAACTGGTGCAGTTGATGACATGGTCAAGTGCTGGAGATGGTTAGTGTTGCAAGGAAAACTTATCCCACAGGGCTCCCATTTCCATTCTTTACTTAACTTTTTTTCAGCATTACAGTGTAATGAAACGGCTCTGATTTAAAAAAAATAATGCTCGTTATGAAGCCATGTTAGGGTAAAATTGTGACATTAAGCAACATGGGCTTGAAACAGCGACATAAGACTAGATCAAATGGCAACAAACAGCATAAAGTTGAGTTAAATACTAACAGGGGCATGGCCAACTCTTCAAAATGCGAATTGACTTTATTTGAAATTCAGACTAGGGGCATACAGTATGCACCCCCAGCCTAAGAGGGCCTCTGTTATACGATGTAGAGGGGACGTAAGGGGGTACGAATACCTCAAAACTGTACAGATTATGCATAAACACCAAACAGAATAACATAAGAAAACCGCAAACCGCATTGAAATTACCTGAAAATTTCCAATACCACAAACCGCTTGGTTTTGTAAACCGCAATACCGCAACTGAAAATAAAAATTTCCACAAAACCACACCATAAATCGAGCAAAACACTTCAACCCTTACACTCCCCTCCCCGCCCCCCACAATGTACATGTACGCTGAATATGAATGAATGAAGTACCGGTATCTTATTTTGAATGTGAACAATGGAAACAAATGGCATAAATATTCCTCATTCTATGCAGCTAAATACACACTAAACAAAACATTTTCAGTGCATGCCATAGAAAAACTGCAGAACAATTTTGATTACTCAACAAGAAAATAATGGCTTGGACATTCCTCATTCTATAAGCCAATGACATTAAACATATTTTTTTAAAAAGAAGTTTGTCAAGTGTATAGTGACCCTAACTGGAACTCAAGGAACTTGAACCACTCTGTTTGCTACATACAGCTTAAGGAAGAAGTTATCTTAAAACATAGGTGATCATCTATTTTCTGAGACTGTCTCACATCTTGCAGAAAACATCAGACTATTTTCAATTACAATGAAGACCTGGCATAGTTATTCCCTAAGCCTTAATAATGTTCACACCTGACTGTAATGAAAACTATGGATTGAAGTTGACATTTTGTTTATCTTGCAGGAGTGAAGACAAATTGGAGCCTAGATTTAACTTTGAAGGACATCAACTTGGAGTAGTGTCTGTGGATATCAATTTAACAGGGACACGTATCCTACTTGCTCACAAAACCTAGTGGATTTTAATTATTACTTGTAGACTTATCAGGACCTGGAGTTTTGAACTTGTTATACCTAAGTTAGATGTTTTAAATACACCTATTTCAATTAAGGTTGCTCCCGTGAACCATGTTTCATAGCCTGCAGTGCACTATGGTAAACCCTTTTGTAGAGGGAAGTTTAATCTTGTTCATGGTTCATTGAAATAACGGAGGCCATTTGCGAAAAGGTGTTAAAGAGAGCTTTCAAGTCAAATGGCTGCTAAAATTCTTAAACATGAGCGACCTGAAAAATTTCAGCTTTAAAATCTCTTTAATAAAAAATTAGAAGCCTCTTCTTTTACCAACGTTAAATGAATAGACACGCCTGATTAAGCTGGGTTTTTGCATGGGCCAGAAAGCTAGTTTTTCAATAAAGCAAATCAACACTATTCTTTTTTTATTCAGTTTTCAAAAAATTACCTCAAAAATAGATGAACACGTAATGTTAAGTTATCACTTGTTGTTCAACAAACGCCTTGAATTTGATTATTATTTAAGTCCATCCAAAATTCCCACGTGCACGAGCCAAGCAAACTCGTTGAAAATTTGCAGTATTTGCATATTACCACAGAGAAAAACCTAACCTCAAATCACTGTCTTAAATTAAAAAGCGTAGGATTCAGTGTTTTGAAATACATTGTCTTAACTTAACGTTCTGCGGACATAGCATAGAAGCGTCAGCAGCTTTTGCTTTCTAGGTTTCTTGCTACAATAATGCACCGCGGGCTATGAAACATGGATCATGCATCATTCTTCTCAGAAGCAACCTTAATTGAAATAGGTGTATACAAACTATGTAATAAGATGGATTTTCAAAGCTGTGCTCTAAGAAAAAAAATGTAAGGAGCCCAGTGTTCTGAACTTGTGAAATCCAAGGTGCCCGGCATTATGATTTCTACGAATAAACAAAGATTCTCTTGTCACCAAGGAGCACAAATTAGGCTTCAGGGGCCGCCGGGGACTGCTAGTGCACAGCCTAGTTGATTATCAGTTTAATCTTAAGAATTAATATTAATATAATCCCTTTGACGCTTTACTCACTGTGAGGCAAATCCTTGACTAAGCATGCATAACAGTTGCTGCATCAAGCTCTCTTGACAGTTATATCAGAGTATGGGATTTAGAATCAGGAAAGCAGCTGAAGGCAATTGACTGTGGACCAGGTGGGGCTTACATATAGAAACCTTAACCAAGGATGCTTACCAACTGCACAAACCACCCAGGTGGAAAACTTGTGCACAAACATAAAACTATTAAAATTTGAAGTGGTAGGAGAATGATCCACTACAAAGTATATGTTACAGGTCAAAGTTATATTCAGGTTAAAATTTTTTAACCTAGGTTGATTCTCAATTTCTTGTGTGACAATTCATGAATGATCAAGGCTAGGTGACAAAGTAAATAGAGAATCAACCTTGATTAAAAAAAAGTTAACTTGAATTTAATTTTACCTGTAACATCAAATCAGCTGAAAAGACTAAAGAATAGAAAAATTTCATCCCCCCAAACCACAGCCCATGTTTTCTAAAGCTCACCAAACAGAATGAGGCGAACCATTTGATTTTCAAACCAGAATTTGCAGATTTTCCTTGTAAATGGTAAGTATCCCAAGTCTTTCTATTGATCTGAAAGCAGTTGAATGCAATTCAAAGGTTCATCAAAAAAATTCTGTAAGAGCGAAAAGCACATTACATACAATGATAAAAAATGTATTGGTACATTGTCTTTTTAATTTCTCGTTGTGCACGTACACAAATGAATTTTTAATCCTTTTTTTAGATCTTACAGTTACAGAATAAATTTGTAAATGTACATGTAATCCTGATCAATCTTTGATCGCTTTTTTCCTGTTCTTTGATCTAATTATTGGATCTTACATGTACATGTAATTACCAGGGCCCAGTTCTTTGAAGGTCAATTGCCACTAACCCAGGGTTAAATTTTAATCCCAGTTCCTTTTTCTTTTTTTTTCAAAAGCATTTTTTTTGGATAATTTTCTCTAGTATTCTTTTTAGAGCATTGAATTATCAAAGTGAACACAAAAAGAATAAAAAGCTGAAGAATGGGTCTTTACGCTTTCGTATGTGAATTCAAATTTTGCACTAACCCTTTGAAAAACCTCGCCCAATGCATTTGACTGCTTAAATGTACTCTTTATTACGATGGCTTTAGGTGAAGTTTCACAAACATGTCAATATATGATTTATTCAAGTCTCTTTAAGTTTATCATTCTCTTTTTGAACAAGAGCTCTGATGATTCTCTCTGTTAACATTAGTTTTGTCTCAGTTGAACATGTACAGCTGTAAGCCAAAACAAAGTTTTACTGACAAACTAAGAAATCACTTAAATAAATTCAGGTCGGAATATTATTTTTTGTCTTATAACCAATCACAGTAAAAGATCAGGACATATGAGGTAGCTAAAAAAAGCCAATTTAGAGGTAACATAATATATACTACATAGTGGTTTTTTGCCCACAATCCATGACTGAATGCCACTTTGAAACTCAGAAAACAGAAATAATAGCGGAGCTCCTCGCGCGCGCGAAGCGCGCGCGTGGACGGAGCCCCATAGCTATATAATCTACCCATCCCAGAAAATTTGGTAATCACGTGACCGTACACCGACCGCCCGCCCTCCCGCCCTCCCGCCCGCCCGCCCGCCCGCCGTCCGTCCGCACCACAGGAAAACCAATGTTTACTTTCACACTTTCTAACTACTTTGGGAGCCCAGGAAGCCCAGGAGGAAACTGATTGCACATCAATATTGTAATCAATTGACAGCTGTCAAAACAAGGTATCCGCTGACCAGTATCACCTGACCGTATCGCGGGCTCAGGTGTCGACCCATCGAGGTCGAGTACTTTTTTGAAGTTATCCGCTGACAAGTTACTGGTTTTCAGATGATCGCAGGCTCAAGTTTATTATTTTTTTAAATTTATATGAAATATGCCGTGTTTATATCATGATGACCCCGCACTATTAAGAGTTTGATTTCAAACTAACTATGGTCGCGAAAATTCAGCAAGTTATGTAATAATACAGGCTAGGAAGACCTTTTCTCACCAAGGTCACGCGTTGGTCACGCTCTACGCCCAATTTTTATGCTCTGATTGGTCAAAATTGACAGGTGAGTTCATGCGGAAAATTTATGCAGCATCTTGAAACTTGTTTACTTTGACAGCTGAAGCTGACAGAGTTTTGTGTAAACTTGTGATGTTTTTAACTGTCTTTTTCCACTGGATGTACAAAATGAAATACAGCTGCTATCAAGTCTGTTATTCATGGCTGGTTTGTTTACTGGGTTTTTGATTGAGAAATGCGTCGCTTGTCAAAATTCGGTAATTCGTTTTTGGATGGCATCGTTTTCGTTTTTCACCTTGCCTCATGCGCAAGAGGGTTTAAAAGTCTCAACCAACTGTGGCCTTCCTTGATAGCTTTCAGGAACTGAATCTCGAGTGGTAAGCCTGAGTAATTATTGTATTTGATGTTTGTTTTTGTTATATCTAATTTTCATGAAGTCTTGCGCAGTTCACGCTGACAGTTTATGCGGCAAGTTTATGCACGTTTGTAGGATTTGAGTCAATGATCTGACCTAATATCAGGTTTGATATAAGCTTACAGAACTTTAAATAGCCTTCAGATATATTTGCTCACCACAAATAGAAAGAAAACGTTCCGAAGAATATTTAGTTATAAATTTGGTTGTAGAAAGAAAGCTTTAAGCGATTTTCTTGCTTCGAGGAGTTCACCTTCGAAAACAGTAAACACCGCGCCGGGAAGCCGGCTTACCGGTAAGCTTTACGCTTAAAGACTCTGAGGATTTTTAGAGACACTTTAATACTTGCCTTCGTGAATGAAAATTGTTGTCTCTGTAAATTTTTCACCGAATTATACTTCTTTTTTTGATTGTTTGTAGTCTCTCTTGCAATTTTCATCGCTTGTCCATGCCGTTTGTTTTCATCGTTCATGAACATCGCTTGCAGGAGTACTCAAAAATGACTCGCGTATCAAACGCTTTATAAGATTACACATCGTTATAACTAAAACCATTAAATAGCAAAAAAAAAATAAATTCGCTATTATGTTGAAGCGTAACTCTCTTAAAGCTCATTCAAACACTCGACCAACTGACAGCTCGCACTATAGAAACGAGAACCAGCTGGCCGTATGGGTGATTTTGGAAATTCTTGAACGGTTTTGCTTAAAGCCCACGATTGATCGTCCTGAATATTCCTGAGTGCAATTTGTCTTGAAAAATTGTGAAATACGGTATTCTCTCCGCGGTCTGTATGACAAATAGCACTGTTTCACCTCAAATGTGATGTATAAAAATTATAAAAGGTTGGTTTAAACACCCCCAGATTTGTTGGCAAGAATTTGCAAAGTAAACCTATCGAATGCAAAACATTTGGCGTGATTTGTTTTCCAAGAATTTGTTTTCGAGGCCTAATCTACTGTGATACATGAATGTGGATTAAAAGTTTATTGTTTGATTTAAATTATAATTTATTAATTGGAGCTTCGCTTTTAGCTGTGGCTAAATCTATATATTATATTATTATGATATACATTTGTATTATATATTATTTTTGTTTTCTGAGTTTCAAAGTGACATTCAATCATGGATTGTTGGCAAAAATCCACTATGTAGTTATTATGTTACCTCTAAATCATTTTCTTGTTATTAATGAATTAATTTTTATATTTATTTTAGTTATTACCCGAAGATCTAAATCACACCTAAAATTGTCAGACACTATAAAAAGTAAAATTGAATTGAAATGATGTGTAATTGCATTTTATTATTGTCAATGTCAAATTCCTTTTAGTGGACACATGGACAGTTGCATTCTCACCAGATTCAAGATTGATTGCTACTGGAAGCCATGCAGGGAAAATAAGCTTAATAGGAGTGGAAAGTGGAAAGAAAGAGAGTGCTCTAGATACAAGAGGAAAATTTACCATGAGTATAGCTTATGTAAGTTAGTTTTATAATAACTATTCGGTATATGCAGTTCAAATTTTCAGAGATTACTAATATGTTAATTCTTACAAAATTCAGGATTAATTTGGTGTTTGCCAATAATAGCTTGATAAGTAAATTATAAGCATACATGTACGTGAATGAGGCAAAAAAATTAATGACAGTTCAAAGATTTGCCTACACCACTATGTGGCTCAGAATGTGGCTGATTCTCTCACAGGGTGCAGTCAGTACTTCATTGTTTGCTCAAAATGACACTGCACTGGGACCCCACTCTGCAGACACCAGCTTCATACGAACGTTATAGCATTTCCCCTTAGCTTCCGTATTTAGTGGGTTCCAATGTACTCTTAAATGATGTCATTCAGAGCTGTCTCTAAGATTTCAAGTTGCCGGGTAAATACAACAAGTAGGTTGGGAATCAAACAGCTAGGCGTTTCATTTGGTTCTATTTTTCGTCTATTTTCTTATGAAAGAAGCCGGGGGCCATGTTCATAGTAGCCAAAGGAAATCCCAGCCCCTAAAATGTCACTGAATAAAAGCCATACCTTCCTTCCTTTCTTTGCTTGACTTATTTTTGTATAAATGAAATATGAGATGCATGAAGGACAAGACTTAAGTATCAACACAGTATCTAGTAATTGTGACTTGATGTGGTAGTCTCAAGTCAAGCATGAATATTGTTCTAGATAGATAATGATTATCCTTTCTCATGTGAAACCTGTAGGCAATCTAGTTTCTTTCAAAAAAAGGTTCTTAGCTCCAAATATTGATAGGAGACAAAGGAAATTCTTGTTTAACCTACATTGTAAGGAAAGATTTTACCCAATATGTATATGTTGTGGTTGTGGTTCAATTTTATCCTTGGTTTATATTTTATTTTCCTTTGTTTTAAAGTCATTATCATACATTACCATTTCCCAAAACAAAGGGAAATATAATTTAAACCAAGGATAAAATTGAACCACAAGATGCAGCTATTTTGAGAAAGGTTGTCAGAAGAAATGTGCACGCGACAATCCCGAAAGGTAATATGGGATATAATCAATACACTGTTCCTGACACTGCAGCTGTCGAACCTACTTTTTTTTGCTTTCCTTAGCACTCACAAGTAAACGTCCATGGCCTCTCGTGCAATTCTTTAAAATTTCTTTGAAGAATAGTGAACTCCAAACCACCCACAATACCTTTCGGGGTTGTCGCATGCACCTTTTCCGACAACCTTTCTCGAAATAGCTGTATACACCTGTATTCTGTTCCAAGGTATCCGGTCACCTTGCCACTAAACCATCTCACCACCAACAAAATCATCACTAAGAATAAAAATAATAATTATTAGACTCGCCACCAAGACACAGTCTACTCACCTAGGATTACTGAGTCAAGAACTCGACAGGCAATAACCTCTGTCCATGTGTCTTAAGACCAGTGGATTGTTATGCCTGGTGTCAGAGGAGCTTCTCTTCACATGCTTCCAATCTTCACGTGGTTGTGGCACCAAGAAAACTATGACACTTGCCCGCTAATCCCAGTAGCTACATAGGCTAGCTTATGCTACAATGTTTTTTCGAGTTGGTTGGCAGCGAGTTGACTTCTTTGTGGCAAGATGACTGTAAACCATATTCAAAATGTAATTAAATAAAAGTTTTTCAATTTGTAAAAAGTATAATACAGTAGTTATTTTTACTCAGTCTGCAAATCCTGGAATCTGATTGGCTCCTAGAGCAGACGGTTCTTTCACGTTATTTTCCGGTAATGCGAGTAAAATTGTTATACTGGCTTCATTCACAAGTTTGTTTGCCGTTTGTGAATGACCAAAAGGTGTGCTTTGGGTAGTAGTTTTTCTGAATTAGTCCTCACAGAATGAATTACGTTTGGCTGGAAATTTTCTTGAAGTTGATTAAGAAGCAAAGATGCAAAATAATAACAGTCGGTTTTCAAACAATGTCTGACTAAAATTGGCCCATGTTCGGAAATGATGTCTGGACAAAATTTGATACCAAAGATTTTCTACCTGTTGTGCAGAATTTTGTTAAAGCTGCTTTCAGTGTCCTTGATTGAGTCCAACCTCATTGTTCTTTTAACCAACTAAAAAAGCCGCTCATTATGTCCTTTCAATAAAGAACAATTATCATTCGATGCAATGTTTCTTCCTTTTCATTGGCCAAGAGCCCACCACGTGACCTGCAAATAACTGCCTACAAATAATTGTTAATCGTTCAACTGGTTTTGGCTGCAAATACTATTCTGCTCATGCGTAAATGAAACCACGCTTTTCTTCTTCTTGCGAATGCTCTTGCGTGAAAATGGCAGATCGCTTCGCTTCCCGAAGATATTCCTTAAAAAATAAACTCAGTGATCGAATGATAAAACAATTATTGAACTCGGTTATCGCAAAATATCGTGATTTGTCAGTGTCTCGCAGATCAATTATTTGCCTCAGCCTTCGGCCTCGGCAAATAATTGATCTGCTCGCCACTGACAAATCACGATATTTCGCTCAACCTCGTCCAATAATTGCTAATTATTTGCAGGTCTGTAGTAGAGGAACGTGTAGTGGTACAGTGTACAACAGTCATTTGTTTCTCATCAACTGAAACAAATGTATGTTTAATTTCAGAGCCCTGATGGTCATTACATTGCATGTGGAGCCATTGATGGAATAATAAATATTTTTGATTTGACAACAGGAAAATTACTCCACACTTTAGAAGGTGAGTTACATCTGTTATGCTGCATTGCTGATGAGAACTTGATATCTTTCTTCTGTTGTAGTAATTGTACATTGGTCATGTCATATAAGATAATTATCTAGTTAAACATGTTGTAAGTTTGGGGAAAAAAGAAGAGCTTCGCGCTTTACATGCAAGAATCAATGCAGACCCATAAGGACTGTAGCTACAATAGTTGTAGCCAGCTGTAGCTAGTGTCATTCTTTGATAAGGCTATACTTGCATCTTGTATACTTTAATACTTTAATAATGCTGAAAGCCTCTTGTGTAATAATGGGGGAAAAGAGGTTGTTTATTTTTATATCCTTGACTAACAAACATAGCAAGCAGTACGTTGCCAAAGCATTTTTCACCTTAAGAGAATGAAGTATACGAGGAGGGATAGAGTAAGGGGAAGGAATGATTCCCCCAGCTTCCACCCTCCCCCCCTCTCTCTCTGCTATCTTAATTCATGCAGGAGACCTTACTACCCCAGACAGCTTTCGGGATGTGATAGGAGCTTGCTAGACCCCTCCACGTTTTTTGAACTTTTGACTTTAACCAGTTACCGAAAATCTGTCAACCCGACTGCAAAGAACGCCTTAAAATCAGTTAAGTTGCCAAGTTTGAAAGTCAATTGTTGAAAATATAACGAAGATACCGTAAAATTCCTAAAAATTAATAAGCCCCTCCAAATATACATGTAAGTCTCCCAAACCGGTAACGCAAAAACCCTCTGTTAATCACCCCTCCAAATATAAGCCCCCCAGGGGCTTGTACTTGGAAAATTACCCTCAAAGACAAAGTGAAACAAAGCAAAAACGGTAAATTTACTTCCAACTATAAGGCTCGCCCAATCGATTTTAAACACAAATTTCCCTCCGTAGATAAGCCCCTCCAAAAATAAGCTCCTCAAAAAGGGCCTTTGAAAAATGTAAGCCCCGGGGCTTATTTTCGGAATTTTATGGTCTAGCTCCGCAAAGTCACGGAATTTTACAGACTTTGCCTTATGATGGGCAAAAAGATCGTGCTCCCCACCATACAAACGTCTGTAAAATTTCATGACTTTGTGGAGCAATATCTTCGTTCTCTTTGGACGTATCGCCTTTATTCTTGGTAAGCTACCTTATTTTAAGGCCCATCTTTCCCGCAGTGCAGATAGATATTTGCTTACTGCTCTTTACCAATAGTTGAAAAAAAAACAAACAAACATGGAGGAGTCTATCAATTCTGCGTAGCTCTGGCCTTAAAGGAGCTAGGCCACGCTTTTTGCTATGTTTTTAAAAGGCTAAAACTTTTCTCGCATCAATTGAATTCCAAAAATGATGGTCTAATTTTGCAATTGAAGACTATATTTAGGCATTGAAATTGTTTCCTATTGACTATTGCAACGGATGACATGGATGGACACAGATTGAAACTTGAAAAAGTTGGGCCAACCTTTTCAAATTTAATGCTATGCCTGCAAAAATCATCCAAAAAATTATTCAGTTAGTGTTTCCTGATGGAATTTGTTTGATGTCTTCTTCATTACTCTACAGAAGCATTTTGCTTTAACCCTTGTGCTTTACTTGCACGGGTGGGTATACTTGCCACTCGGGCTGGGAGATTCATTTAGGGATGCACTAGTTACTGTAAGTCAAAACAAAGTTTATGTTTTGTATCCGTAGGTCATGCCATGCCCATCAGATCTTTAACATTCTCGCCTGACTCCCAGCTGTTGATTACTGCTTCTGATGATAACCATATCAAGATGTATGATGTGTACCATTCAACTCTACCTCCGTTTATATACGGTCATTAACCACATTTTATGCAGTTACGTTGTTACAGTTACTGTTGAAGTAACATTTGTTTTACTTAGTTAACTTTGCACTGAACGCCAGTTTGTGACCTGACTGGGCTCGTTACATCACAGTTTTCATATATTAGAAAGCTTTAGATTCTAAGACAAAGACGACTAGGAGAACAAGACTTTTTCAGTACTAAGTACCAGCTTTCATTTTGGCGAGAAAACATGATAGCCGTCTTCATTATTTAACAATTAGTCGCCTGAGGCGACTAATTGTTTTAGTATAATTACATTGATGATTATTCGAGAAAATAAAAGTATTGATCAATTTCTGACTCCAAAACATCAAAAAATCTGGCTGCCATTTTGAAAACTGCTAGCCTTCAATGCTATAATCACCGCGCGGTGATTATAGCGGGATAAAGCGAAGCTCCTAGCCAATCACAGCGCTCTATTTTCGATAGTCATCAATGTAATTATACTAACATTTGATAACTTGTTTCAACCACTATGACATTTAAGTATAATTACATTGATGATTATCAAAAATGGAGCGCTGTGATTGGCTAGGAGTTTTGCTTTATCCCGCTATAATCACCGCGCGGTGATTATAGCATTGAAGACTAGCAGTTTTCAAAATGGCAGCCAGATTTTTTGATGTTTCGGGGTCGGAAATTGATCAATAATTTTATTTTCTCGAATAATCATCAATGTAATTATACTAAAACAATTAGTCGCCTCAGGCGACTAATTGTTAATTAGTATAATTACATTGATGACTATCGAAAATAGAGCGCTGTGATTGGCTATGAGCTTCGCTCTATCCCGCTATAATCACCGCACGGTGATTATAGCATTGAAGGCTAGCAGTTTTCAAAATGGCATTCAAATTTTTTGATGTTTCGGTGTCGGAAATTGATCAATAATTTTATTTTCTCGAATAATCATCAACGTAATTATACTAAAACAATTAGTCGCCTCAGGCGACGTGAATATTGGCGAATAGTCACCTCGACTTCATCTCGGTGACTATTCGCCGATATTCACGTTGCCTTCGGCGACTAATTGTTAATCAGAAGTTTTATCATTTTGCGATCGGGAGAGGGCTTTACCTCCTTCAATAAAAACCATAACCGTGTTGACTTTTCTGGTGTAATGAAGTATACTGAAGCTTTCCAGGGTGTCTATTTTTTGAGGATTCTGGAAAAAAAACCTTTAGGTTAAATCTCGTTTTCTTAGTGTCCTCAAATGTAAAGGTGTCTACTTACTAAAGTCCCAGATGGTTGAATTTCTATTACAGTTGACCGCCATATCTAGATTTGAATGACTTGCTCTTTTATTTGTCCTGTCTGTTGTGTGCTTGCTCTTTCCTTCATTTTTATACAGACAACACGCTAACTTGGCTGGAACTCTCTCTGGCCATGGCTCCTGGGTTCTGGGAGTTTCCTTTTGTCCAGACAACACGCACTTCGTTTCAAGGTATGCTTTGTTTTCCATTTCTTCGTTTTTGCGCTGTTTTCTCGTGATCTGCGTGTTCGCGTATTGCTTCGCCTGTCACTAGCTACTGTAAGTTATCCCCTATTAACACCCCATCCTGCCTTCTCAGGGGAAGAAAGTTATTGATCCACCCTCTCTTGTAAGCTCCCTCCCCTCCCTTCCCTCCTTATTTTTCACTGATCCAGTATGATCTATTCATATGCTAGAAGCTCGGATTTGTTTTTATCTTTGGGTACAAGACCCCTGAGGTTATGTGCTTGAACATTTCAACTTTCTTTATTTTAGTTCTTTATGGAGAATTGATACCATCTTTCAGTTGTTTGAAAAAGCAGTATGCTGCCCCATTTTGGTAAATTAATTAACCCCCTCTCCATTAAGCCCCCTTAAGGGGGGGCTAATAGAGCAGAGTTTACGGTAGGTGCTTTTGTTTCTATTTCTTACAAGGCCTTATGGACACTAATACAGTCATTTTTATTAGAACCCCCGCCTTCTCTGAAAAGGATGTACTCTACAAATTATATTCCTACTTGGCACACTCAGTAGCCATGCATAAACCATTACAAAGAATGCGATAAAAAGATGAGGTCACTGTGCTTGCTTTCAAACTAGCGTGTTCTTTAGCCTGCGTGGCAGGCGTCGGTTACTTTTATGGTTAGTTTTGCGTGCGTCCTCCAAATTTCTCCCTACCCCCTAACCCCTAAAAAAAAGGAAACCAGTGCCTTCTATGCAGGCTACATACTCGTTATTCTAAGAATTCTAATTGTTTTTACTCAGTTTCGCACAAAATCTGCGAAACTTGAACAAATGTCAAGAAAACTTCTTAATATGCAGCATGGATATAACCGAATGCAGGAGTGTTTGTTCTTCCGGGCAATAACCTTTAGGTTGAGTGATTTCAAATTGTTCGATTTTGCAACACAAGGAAATTTGACGGCTACATCGTCATTTCATAAACTTCCATGGCTCCAACTGCTATATTCTGGACTGTCCATTCACAGCTGTCGAAAACGCATCTCTGGTGATAGGCCCTCCGTTGTCAGTACTGTCTTCTTTGAAAAACGTTTTTGAAAACCTCTTTTTTAATCTTTTTAGTGTGGAAGCAACACTAAATGAAGGTGCATGCGTTTTTAAACACTGAAAAGCGCAGTAGCGATGATGTAGTTTGTAAACTGTGTGTGTTATTTTGTATCAGGCAAAGCAATGACTTTTTGTTTCGGTTTTACGACATTCGACTGAAAACAGGTTGATATAAATTATTTGATAAAGTGAAGTAATTGAAGAGCCATCGCTCAGGAAACAAAATACTATTACAGTCGAACCCAAGTATCCGTCAGGGTTTGATTGTAGTGCGAGACGTCAGGTTCGTGTGAGTATTAAATGAACACATACATCATTTTTTCAATATTTTTGGATCTGTTTTCTCCCTTTTCTTTAAAGTTCCAGTGACAAGACTGTAAAAGTCTGGGATGCAGGGTCAAGACAGTGCGTTCAGACGTTTTACCAACACAGTGATCAGGTATAATTATCAAGTTGTTACAAGGATACCATATTTATTGGAATAAACGCCCAACCTCGAATTAGCACCCACTTAGAATAAGCACCCATCCTAAAGGCAGAAAAAGTTAATAAGCGCCCACCCCCACCCTACTCTCTCCCACACAAACTCAAATAAGAGATAATAAGAGACTCTCCCGAAGACGGAGTTTTCTTCAGACTATTTTACAGAAACCTTGCTTTGTTACATGTTCGCTTTTTGTTATTACCATTTATCGTTTTGTTGCAAAATAAACGTACTACACTTGCTGAGAATGGTGAAAATTTAATAAGCGCCCTGCCTTGAATAAGCGCCCTGCCTTGAATAAGCGCCCACTCTCAAGGTCCAAAAATGTAATAAGCGCCCAGGGCGGTTAATCGAATAAATAATTATGGTAACTTGGATTGTAAGAGGGCTTTCAAATCATTGACCATTTCATTTGATTCTTATTAACTACAGGTTTGGGGAGTAAAGTACAATGCAACTGGATCTAAGATTGTTTCAGTGTCTGACGACAAGTCAATTATAGTTTATAACTGTCCTCTATGATGATTGTAGTTTTAACCGTATGTATATTGTGTGACATCTGAAAAGGGTCCAGTCCAGCTGTAGCCACTTCTTACTTTTGAAATTAAAAATAGTCATAATTAATACTAAATGTGTTTTGGGATGAAATGCATTACTACTACTACTACTACTACCATTACCACTACCACTACCACTGCCACTACCACTGCCATTACCACTATCACAGCCACTGCCACTACCACTACCATTACCACTACCACAGCCACTGCCACTACCACTACCACTGCTACTGGAAGTTATAATCCAGAGGCCCCGAGTTCCACCCTGACCGCCAGCTGGATTTGTTCTCATCGATCCCGAGTCGCGCTTGTAAATGACCAACCTGTTTCCCTCCGTACAGTTCAGATTCTTAACCATGTGGGCCACAGTGAAAACCGCTGGTTTACCAGTTGTTTAACCCTATAAAGTCAGTTTTTCTTTTCCTTTCCCAATTCTCGTCTTATTCTCCGAGTCACAGCCTTGAGCTTACTTTCAGGTCGCTGCTATTAAGCCAAACTCCCTTCAGTATTTAATAGAGATTACGGTCTTTAGTTTGCTTCAATTCATAGTTCAATTAACACTCAATTAAATCTTGACAATGTTTCTTTTGCTAGTTTTCGAACAAACATGCCGTCGTGTTTAGTAGAACAAAACTGAGTGTAAGGCTGGCGGTACTGCAAAGGGCTGATTTATGAACTTAACATTTAAATATAAGTAAACTATGGCATAGAGTTAGCCAAGTATAAAAGTAAATCTGTCGTTATTAATCACAAGAAATAAAACTTAACTTAAAGCCTGGCAACTGCCAAGAAATCTTTCAAGTCTGTGCTTAACATGAGGTACAATGGACCATTTAACATGTTAGGGAGAGGCAAAAGAAATCGGAGTTCATTATGACGTCAATGAAATTAAAAAAAAACATAGCAGAATCAATGACCAATTTTTCAGGCTGTTGGGATTTTAATACGCGTTTTTAATAATACCGACTTGGAAAGATTCAGAATATAAGATCAAAGGTTTTAGAACTTGAGAAAGATGAGCGTGATGTACAGAAGACTAATTGTGTAAATAGCATACATTGGTAAAAAGTTACGCTGGTAACAAGAAAATGGTTCTATTTGACTCAATGAAAGAGAAACAGGCAATAGCCGAAAATAACTTGCTACAATTCGACTTTGAACGACTGAAAAATCAGTATGTGGAGCTCGAGAACAGTTTCGACGTTAAGTGGGAAGTTGGTGACTATTCAGTTACTGTATACATAATCGAGCCTGCGTGCATATGGCATGATGCATTGCGTCCTTCCCTTAGAATTGCTTGCTTTTTTCCCGCCTCTCGGCCAGTTTAGCGGAGTTTCAGTGGAAGTCACTTAGAAGTCTCTCCCCTCCCACCTTCCCTGGTGGCGGTTGACGTCGCATACTCTCATTACAATATCCTGTAATCTACAATGTAATCAACAGGAAAAACACATTCTCATGTACAATGAAACCTTTCATAATAAGTGATTTTATTGGTACCATATTGCCAAAAAAAGGTGGAATAAACGATCATGTTACTTAAACCAGCCAGATTCAATGAGGCTCCAGTCTATTAGTAATCAGATGATAAGTTTTTACAAGTTTTACACTATGGGTGGATTCATTTGCAACATACGCGTATAGCTGTCGAATTTGCCTGTTGTAATTTTTTATTGTTTTAAGGCATATCTTGCTTGGAGCTCGTGCTTTAGTCGGGACGCCTTCGGGAGTCTCAGAATGTGACTTTACCGACAATTTTGTGTCAAAGAAGTTAGCGCAGATACAAAACCTTGCGAGCTCGGGTAGACTGTAGGGTCATTCTAATGGGCGCTTTTGACCAAAAGATATAAGGCGTTAATTTCAGGGGTGACAGATTTCGCACATTTAAACGAAAACTTCATATTGTAAAATCTGCCCTATACATGACAGACTAGAGGTTTTGACCGATTATTTATTAATAAAATCACAGAGTACCGTCTTCTATTCTTTCCGCAAACTTGGACACGAAAATCACGATTTCCCAATTTGGTACAAACTGCCGTAAAGCGCGATATACCTGATAAAAAACAGCCCTCCTAAGCTTCCATCATTCCACAATGTCTTTGTAAAATTTTATCTAAATGACCAATAAAACCAGCCGAGATATATGCGTTTTAAAAGTGTAGCACAAGCAACTATTTCTCTTATGAATTTACTCATAGATAGTTGACCCTCGCGGCATAGTAAAATCAGTCATTCATAGATAATTAACTGTGTTGCAACATGTAAGAACCTGCTTGATTTTGCTTGTCTAATAAAACCATAGTTAGAAGAGGAGACTGGTTGTGAAAGCCGGCAAACATCAAAGCTGAAAACAACGGTGCTGCAGTTTATGTTGGAAGCCCCCTGACCATGCACAATCCTTTGTTTTTTGTTCGCAAACTTTGACTGAATAAATGCAATGTTTCTATTAGTCAGTAAGTTCAAAATGATAGGAATGCTATTAAACTTTGTGCACGGTCAGGTCCAAAAAAGCTAACAAAACATATATCAAAGGAGTCAACCATTCCACTTTTATTAATAGCTATGGCTAAACAAGTCAAACAAGTTCATATATTTTGTTATTAAAATGACAAATTTCTGCCGGTGGGGTCTTAAGGTGTCTCTAAGTTTTTGCTCTGGGATTTGTCTCGAGTTTAGCACAACATCAAATACCCACGCAGCACGCGAGAATTTACCGCGCTTGGTTGCCCTCCGATTCTCTCATGATTCTTTCTCACATTCTACAGTCTTGACATATTTCGGAAAGACTTCAGAGGGCTAAACTCGAGACAATAGGAAATCTCAGAGCAAAAACTTAGCCAGAACTATGACATCGTTTCAATATTTACACAATAGAGTGTTTTCATATGACGTCACGGCGGCCATATTGGTGTCCCAAAACAATGAAACGGCGGCCATGTTGGTGTCCCAAACCAATCCTCTGGGAGTTGAACTCTTTTCTTATGCAAGCGCTTTCTTTTGTTCCAATAAATTTGCATAGATGCTGGCCACGTGAGTGAAAACACTCTATTTTGCGCCTACGTTAGACAACTTAAAAAGTTTTCAATGGACACGAAATTCGGGTATTTAACAGTACACTGATAACTTGCAGCACTGAAATTTTTTAAAGAAAATCTATTAACGAATTTTGGTTTAATCGCTGTTTTTTTGAAAGTAGCCTTATAAATTACAAAAAGAGCTCAGCATTGCGCTTTACTGATTCACATGTTTTCATGTTTTTTCGAAATCGCGCTAATATACTTGCGTTTAGCTGGTTGTAGAGTGTATAAAGGTCATTTGCAAAACGAACTTATTAAAAAAAACTTTTCGAAAACCTCCGAAAGGTAGCAAATTTGTGTGCATTAAGTCCAGCCTTCAGTTCATGCATAATTTATACTCTTTTTGTAGAAATTCCAAGATATCTCGAAATTCCTCCGACAGATTTTTGTGAAACTTCGCACAACAGAAGACAAATACCCAAAGTATCATTTCCAAAGAAAATGCCGATAACGCCAGAAATTCGACTTAGAGCTGAGATTATAGTGACGTCACTGTCACGCGATATTTATTCCGATCGCCCAAAAAAGATTATCATAATAAAGTTTAGTCTATGTCATAGTTAGTAAACGAGACTGGTTAGGAAAGCCGGCAAACATCAAATTTGAAAACAACGGTGCTGAAGCAGGTTATGTTGGAAGCCCAATGACTGAGCACACTCCTTTGTTCTTTGTTCACAAATTGAGACAGAATAAATTAATGCGTTATTTCTGTTGGTCATTAAGTTGAAAATGATAGGAATGCTATTGAACGTTGTGCACGGTCACGTCCAAAAAAGCTAACAAAAATAAATAACATTCCACCTTAATTGACTGTGGTCTTTGACTATGTGTTATACATGTGTTATAATGGGTTTTTTGTAAATTAAAGATCATTTTGTTTGAAATACTGGGTCGAGGTACCTTAAACCACTAGGTTCTTACACGCGGGATTTTACTGAGAGAGTCGGCAGTTTTGGGGGGGTTTTGATGAAGCAGAACCTTCCCTGGAAGGGAATTTATAAATGAAAAGAAAGCAAATCCCTGCCTTATGGTTTTCATAAGAGGGAAAAACGGCATTTAGAAACCCCATTCTGCTTTCCACAAATGATTTCTGTTTTCAATACGGTTAACTTCTTGTAACATAAAACTTGTAGCTTTCTTTTCGCGAAGCCAGTTAAATATCTTCCATCTTTCTAAAAATATCTTTTCAAGTTCATTGTTACGTTTGGCACTGTTTTGTGCCTTGCATTGTTTTGGACAGATGTGTATGCGTGCCTCAATACAATTGGGCATGTTAATGCAGAAGAAATAAAGTAAAACGTTTGCATCAAAGAGACCCGGAAGAAAGCAGTGTACGTGTACTATAGCAAAATATAAATCTATATAATAACTACAAGAAGCAAGGACTGACTGGCTGTCGCATACGTTGCAATTTCAAATCCCAAATCCAAGTTCCGGTTTGTTTAACCTGTGTAAGCATGCAGACCTTATGGCTCGATTTCTAGCCGCTACTCGGGAAGTAAGCCCGTTCTCCTTCCCCGAACAAGAGGCAGAAAAAGAGCATATTAAGGCGTGACAGAAGGACTATATGCTTCTGGGCGAGAGAGTACCCCCCGTTACCCTCCCGTTAAACGCCTGCCCGCCACGTTTTATTATAGGTTCACTACGCAATTAATGTCAAAAATGTAAATTTGAAGCTTTAAATAGGTTGCGGAAACAATAAGTTTGATATTAGGCGAACTGCAGACACACCCTTTGCTTGATCCGTTGTTAAACTGCGAGCAACATGTCTACTTCATCTCTTACATTTCTGAGCGCTTTCCTGTTCCTGGCCATGGGTAAGTTGAAGTTGAAATCATTATGACACTACTCCTGATTATACACAAATATTGCTTTGATAGGCGTGAACATGGTGTTGAATTCCTTCACGCACTGCCGTCTTAGTTCATCGATCATTATCCACTTCGACATTGCACAGTTTAATGTATCGATTTCACTTTTTCGTATTACTCAAAGTTTCCACTTCTGCTGAGTTTGTAACCCCCGACACTTGGTTGGCCTTTGATTACGGTAACTTAAACTAACTGAAAAATAAATACTTCGGAGTCGATCACGTAATAGTTGGTAGTGCCAAGACTCTGATAACCATGCCTTCATGTAGCGGAAGAAGGAAATAACTTTGCTAAATTACAACTAAAACGGAGGGGATTGCTATATTTCATCCACTGATATCGTGATAGACCTGGACAGACTAAAGTCAAAGCGCTGCGGCGTAACATCGAATGAACTGAAATCTTCGATGATTTTTGCCTGAAGCCGACAAAATTGCCCAATTTCTTTCACCCTTTACTTTACTTTAATTGTTGTTTTTATTCTTTCGGGGTTCTTTTACACTTGAGACACTCGTATGAAATGAGATACTTAGCCAATACTATATATAATATTTTACTTCTGGAATCATATTTTATTCATCAATCTCCACCGCAGAGGCTCCCACTGGGTATTCCAAATATGGATCAAAACATGGTTAGGAACTGTGTAGCGCTGATAAGTTGGTTACAATTAAAATTTGTCTTTGTGCATGTTCTTAGCGCTAAAATGTTTGAAAATCCAGACGTTTCGGGACTACTGTCCCTTCATCAGTGGAAGATGCCGTTACACTGAACGCGCGTCATTCCAAATTTGGCCCGCGTAGCTTCCTAGCCTACGGTGAGATATAGCTCTTGCAGGCTGGGCTTCTGTTCACACTTGAAAACAGCGATTTCGGCGAGATTTCTGTGTAACAGAGCAGAGCTTAGCCCCGCCGATCTTGAAAGTGGATCGTTACATTTTGAAAGGTTTTTGTGCCAGCTTTTGGCGCGGTAGGAACAGATGTACATACTCTGATACCAAAAAGCTTTTCATGCAGACATGATAAGCGATCCAGTATTGTGAAGGCTTATAGTGTAAAAGAGGCCTCAGAAGAGGAGAAAAGTATTGATTGCTCTTTTTTTCAACCACACGACAAAGGTGGCCATGCTGATGAACAAAACAATAAAAGAATTTTTCAAAGAATTTACATGAAAAAAGAGTTTAGTTTTTTGTTCTTGTTCACCAGTGTGGCTACCTTGACGTCTGTGATGTATACCGCCATTATAGACTGACAATAGCTGCCTCCACACAAATATGCACATATATATATTATTCTTAGGCGCTGAAGACCAACGCGGGTTGTAACGATAAAACAATATCCAAAATTCTACACTTTTCCTCATAGGCGTACGGGCAATTTTTTGCCAGGGGGGGCGGTAAACTATTTGCCCAAAAAATTCTAGCAAAGTTTTACGAAACAGTAAATTTTGCCCAAATTTTGCCCAAATTTTTACGAAGCAGTAGAAAAGAAACGAGGCCAAACGATGCAACAACGTAGGCCGTACTGGCATATGAAGGTGGCTCGATACTGTAACAGTTTTTCAGGGTCAATACTTCCCAATTTTGAGCATAACTACGTCGCCATAGACAAACATTTGGAAAAATTGCTACCATAGTTTATTAGATATAGATGAAAATTTATCATAGGGTTTTAATGACATCGGAGTTGTCATTGCAACGAAATGACGCCATTGTCTCTATAGGGTGCATTCGATTGGGAAATCCGGATTTAGATTATCTTCTAATTTTTTCTCAAGAAAATCCTTAAAACATGGAAAAAACTTGATCAACGGCTGCTGAGTTGCCCTCACTCGACGTTTGGCCTACTGTATGGAACCGCGAGCGTGAATGGTACTCAAGAGACAGTGAAGAGTATAAGTACTAGTAACAGGCCAATCAGGACATGTATGTAAAACAGGATGCACAATACTGGGTGCGGCAGGTGTGAAACGAAACAACTGCGACTAATTACTTGGAATACCAGCGGAAAATACATCTATCAACAACTGAGCGTCCATTATCTGAGTGCGCTCGGAAGAGCTAGTGTAAGCTAAAATTGTTAACCACGCACACTGCAAATGGAATACAACTGTCCCGCCTAATCCAAGAAAAATTTTCAAAAGGGAAATATCATTTACATAGAGCCTCACTGCTTTCGGTTTAATAGTTTATTCAAAATAGGGTAGTTAAAGGCAAAATTAACATTCTTGTCTGAGTACATTGTAAGTACAATTCCTCAAAAGCTGTGATGTTATAATATTAAAAATACAAACAACGCTTTCAAGGCAAAAGGAAATTATTCAGTAACGGACACAGAAAAGACCTTGCAGCGCAAGTGAAATCTTTTGAAAATACGAGTATGCTGGCATACTTTTCAACAATTATTAACCCATATCTGGAGCATCAGGCATAATATCGGCATAATATACTGATATACCAACGGTGTCAGTCTCGAGCTGGCTTTACGAGTTAATAACTCTGTTTTGTCACGAGTCATGGGTAAATATGACTATGATCGTCGAGAAAAAAATAAAACTAACCTTATGTTTATGAAAGATATTAGCTAGGGGGAGAGGTGTATACAAGGGGTACCCAACGACTTTTTTCTGTAAAATATCTGTTCGGAAGCAAATATTGCCTTCAACATTCTATTACTTGAGAACGACTAAAAATTTCTGGAAGAACGTTCCATTCATGTACAATTTTCGAAGCTTATCTGATAATTTCCCTAAGATTTTCTGAAGTTTTATTTTTCACATTTCACTTCCAAAGTTAAGCTTTTTTTCGTAGAAAAAAGGAAACCTAAAAATTTTCGGATTCAAAAATTTGATTGAGAGAGGAATCAGAAAATGTCTCACTTTTCGTAACACCTCATTTTTGGAAAAATAATGATCAAGACCTTGTAATTTCGAAAATATCAAGTTTCCCTAGGATGACCGAACAGATACAAATTTTACATCGCCGCTTAGAATGCATTTTCTAGAGATCTAAAAGTACTCTGGATAGCCTAAGAAGTATTTTCAATGTATTTAAGAGGAAACCGTCGTTGGGTGCCCCTGTGAAAAGTAGAAAAAGCAATGGACCCAGCACAGATCCCTGGGGAACGTTATGATGGAAGATCACGCATTGACTATTTGCGGCTTTTAACTTTAACATACTACCTACGCCTACATAGATAGGACGTAGACCAGGCTAAGACTTTCTCTTCAAAACCAAATCCAGTCTACAAACGTGAGAGAAGAATGCAGTGATCGATCTACAGTGTCAAAAGCCGCTGATGAGTCTAATAGTAGCAGGATGTCCTTTTCCTTTTTGTCCAACGCACAGAGGATATCATTGTGTACACTAACTGATGCAGTTTCAGTACTGTGATATTTTTTTATAAACCGACTGAAAAGTCTCATGGAAGTCGTTATGGTCGAGGTAGTCATTAACCTGAGCTGCTATAGTCCTTCCAATCACTTGAGAGACGAAATTCAAATTGGAAATGGGACGAGCATTTTTAAATTCCTCATGGTCAAGTGAACTTTATTAAACAGAGATGTGAGCTGGGCGTTTTTTAAAGCACTTGGCATTACAGCGCTATCCAAAGATAAACTAACAATTCTGGTCACCAGTAGTAGAAGAGATCTTTGAAGGCATCTTGTAGGTAGCGAATTGAAGCAGGGATAGAGTCTAAATCACATGACTTCCTAGAGATTTTACCAATAAGTTTCATCGGCTGATCACCAGTAACAGCTTTAAACGCTGAAAAAACTGAATTAGCCCTCGGTCGTTCTTCTATTGAATGGGGAGACTGCGTGATATTTTCCCTGTTCAAACAGGCCCTGATTATTTGCAAGTTTTTCGCGTGACTCCCTAGAAGGCAAAAGTTTTGTCTTTTTTGGATCATTTTGTCAACAGCGGCGAAAAGAACCTTCTACTTACCTTGCAAGTTTTGAATTCTCTTAGAGTAATAGGACATCTCAGAGTCGAAAATTAACTTGTCTACCAGTGAGCATTGATTTAAATATAATTTTCTCAGTCAGCCAGAAGTTTTGATGCACTCCAACGTCATTCAAGCCGCTGTCTAATGACCTTCTCTCTATAGATGATATTAGCGAACCAGGGGGATCGGTCGGTCGTTATTGCAATGTGACAAATTTTTATCAGGATGTTTTGCTATCATTTTTGTTTTTAATGTTGATATGGCATTTTTTTAATCTGCAATTTCTCTTTATTAATGTTTACAGGCCTTGGTGAAGGTTTTCAAATGCGATGGTGCACAATTTCAGCTGAGGAGACAGCAAAATGTGATGCATTTAAAGCCGTCATAGAAAGACTGGCTACTCAGGCCAATTTGACTGTCACCTTTTCATGTGTTCAGGAAAGTAAGGCTACAGACTGCATGGGAAAAATCCAGAGTGGCCAAGCTGATCTAATTACTCTTGATGGCGGAGAAATCCTTATCGCAGGTAAGCAGACTTTGTATCTCAAAATTAGAGCGGACAACATCAAAACTGTTTTTGGTTCGATTCCCGGTGCCAGATCAACACTGAGGGTCTTAGAATAGCCTAGAATTGAAGGTACCGTCTTTGCCCTGCAAACGGCTAGACCTTCGCGTGGCTTAGCCTGCGGTGTGCATTTTTAATGTATACGATTTTTGAACTTCAGATTTCTTTTTTATGTAACGTTTTTGGGTTTTTAGTTTTCATATACTGACAACGTTTACTTTTCTTTTTTTCTTATTTCATCCTGTTATGATCTGTTATTATACTATCATTTACACGTTATCGTTCATTTTAAACTGAAACGTCTCAGCTAGTTCACCTAGTCATTCGTAAGATCCTGAAGAAGCCGAAATACCGTGCCTTTCGAAAGAATATTGGCAAAAAATAATATTCTCAACTGTAAAACCAGCTTTTCTTTCATTTGCTGCTGCTGTTAGTCTTTCTAAGCCCTCAAGTGCATTAGTAGGTTTGTATGCAGTTCCACGGTTTCCGATTGGCAGATTTAGGGACCGGCCATCATTTATCACCTGGGAGGGGGGGGGGGGGGGGATTTTGGGCTAAACAAGGTGAAATTTAACGATCCCCCTTTAAATGTTACTTCACTGAAGTGATCCCCCCTAATAATATTTGATGACTTTGGCGATATCCTCCAGTCCATGTCTTCATTTTTAAGTAAATTTGAGTGGTTCCCCCCTCGAATCCTTTAAAGTTTTCAGCGATCCCCCCTTTTGGGTTCTCAGTTACGACTGATCCCCCCCTTTTGTTCTCCCAAAAATCAAGTGATCGCCCCTAAAATCCTCCGCCCCCCCCCCACCCCCCCCCCCCCCCAGGCGATAAATAATGACCGATCCCTTAGCAAAGACGCCGCAACAACAGTGACTACTGCGCGCACATCTCTCGGGCAGATCTGAAAGCCAACCTGATCATTGGCAGAGCGGCAATCAGCACTGGAAGTGGCGTTTAGTCCTCTGAAACCTTTTGCGTTTTCATTTGGACGAAAGAAAAGAAAACGTTTGCTCTTCCTTACCCCAGTGCTTGCTTCTTGGGATTTTTTAACACTTGCTATGCGACTTTGCCTTTTAAGGAAAGATGCATGAAATGGTCCCCATTGTTGGTGAAGATTATGAATATGGAACCCCCACCATAAGTTATTTTGCAGTGGCGGTTGTAAAGAAGAACTCAGCCATTACGGTTGACAATCTTAAAGGAAAAAAGTCTTGCCACACTGGAGCAGGAAAAACAGCCGGCTGGAATGTACCTGTTGGTTTTCTTCTGTCAAAAAATATCATGCCGACAGACGAGAGTTGCAATGCTTATATTGCAGCTGGGAAGTTTTTCTATAAAAGCTGTGTATCAAGTAGGTTTCACTTGCTATCTTCTCTAAAATTACTTTTGAAAGGGTATTACAGGGTAGGAGAGCTAAGTGCTGCTATAAGACTGCGAGGAGACTCTCTTCCCTTTAACTGAGTTAGTGAAGTGGTGCTGGTTTTTTCTCATGGCTCGCGCCCCAGCTTCTTGCATATACCACGCCACGTACAAAATGAAAACTTTAAGGTGCTTATAACTAGGAACAAGTAAATAAAGTATGTTCCTTCTCTCCCTCGTGCATTTAACTATTGTGTTACCCCAGTATCCCAGCGACTTGATAAAAGACAAGACAAGACAAAGCGTAAAGAAACGGCAGAAGTCTGGGGCCACCCTGGTTTAATTTGCTTTGGCAATCAAACTGTTTTGGAAGTTTAGTATAACAGTATCCTCAGAAGCGACCTAAAGGCAGCTGTTAAATTGCGATGAATATATCCTCGGCAAGGTGGTTATCATTGAAGGAACAAAGTTTACAAGAACAACGTAGGAGCCTCTAGCGACTTACTAGCTCACTTTCGATATACCGTAAAATTCCGAATATAAGCCCTGGGGCTTATATTTTTCAAACACCCTTTTTGAGGAACTTATTTTTGGAGGGGTTTATGTACGGAGGGAAATTTGCGTTCAAAATTGATTGGGCTAACTTATAGTTGGAAGGAAATTTACCTTTTTTGTTTTGTTTTACCCTGTATTTGAGGGCAATAGGCCATTTCCGAGTTCCAAAAAGTTTCACTTTCAAAACGAGGCTAAGTGCGAAACCTTTGTTGTGGAAATGAGTTTTAATTATGATGCAAATAAAACTCATTTCCACAACAAAGGTTTCGCACTTAGCCTCGTTTTGAAAGTGAAACTTTTTGGAACTCGGAAATGGCCTATTTCCAACTACAAGCCCCCGGGGGCTTATATTCGGATGGGTGATTAAAAGGAGGGTTTTTTTGCGTTACGAGATTGGGGGGCTTGTATTTGGAGGGGCTTATTTTCGGAATTTTACGGTATTTAAAGTCTAACATGACTCCGAGGCGTTCTGGTCATTTTTCTACATTGGTTTGGTTTTCTTAGTGAAAAATTTGCAATTTTGTCTCCAAAGCCTCGGATTCATGTTAGAATATTGAGTACCTTATTACACGAAATTTTCGACATGTTTATTTCGCGACACTTAAATCTCGCCATTTTGCGAAAATTTTACATTTTGAATCACTTTAATTTCGCGTTTTTGAGTACAACAATTTATATTTCATAGGCAATGTTATTTAACATGCCCTTGAATTAAATAAGGAATCAAAGGAACAATAACGTCAAAATTAAGAAAAAACGCAACAGCGGTACTAGATGTCAACTGTAACAACAAAGCAGTTCACACAATGTCCACAAGCAGTTCATGCTTTTACGTGAATCATTGTTCTGAGGTCAATTGACGACAACATCCATTAACAGTGAAAATTCCTCAGAAAATAAACATGTGATTTTGTGAACGTTTCAGTGGTAGTAAACTCGTTCTTTCTTGATTATGGACATAATGTTAGTCACTTAATTTTCGCGTCATGTTATGTTCGCGACACTCATTGTTCGCGTCACTTTAATTTCGCGATTTTTTTTGTATCGCGAAATTCGCGAAATTAACGTGTCGCGAAAATCATGTAATAAGGTAATAGAATATTTAACAGTTAATGAATGAGGCTGAGTATCTTATGAAGAATTATGGAGATCGAGGAGGGTGTTTTCCGCCGAGGCCGTAGGCCGAGTTGGATAACACCCTCCGAGATCTCCATAGTTCTTCATAAAATACGAAAGCCGAATTCAATAATTGTTTTATTATTCATTCAAAATAATTCCTAGTTTAAAAACATAGCTAAACCATGCTTACCTCAATCGATCCATCGATGTTAAGTTCATCCTCGATACTGCACGTCCAGTACGGTACTGTTTGTCCAGCTCCTCAAATATTCTCCAAATAGCATATGTCGCCCTCCGAGTTAACTTCTTGCTGTTTTTGCCATTATTATAGCGATTATCTCGCCTAGTTCTAGCCGTAGTTCTTACTCTTGAAACGAGTGAAATGCACTCCATTTTTTTTCACAACCAAAACAACTCAAACGTGTGCTTTTAGCCAATCAGAATAGGGGAAATATTTTGAATGAATAATAAGGGCTATTAATTATAATAAACTAGTTACAGATTAAGCATTAATCGAATTCTCTGCTTCCTCACCTGGCCAATCAGAATTATTATAAGTAAGGGTTTTCTAAAACTTTTAAAACACAGTAAAAATCACGAATAAGAAACGACGTTTTGACCGATTTTCGGTCATTTTCAAGTAAGTAAAAAAGTTTAAAAAATTAGCATATATATGTGTAAGTTGTAAAAATATGTTAAGAACCACAAATATATGTTTGAAAATGGTAAAAGAATGAAATAAAGCATGCAGGAAAAGAAAACAATAGAATCTAATTTAAAGAGCTATCTAAAAACTTTTGCACAAAGTGAGTCTGATTGTATATTGTTCGTGATATTTTACCATTTAAAGACCAGTCCTCAACTGACATTTTTCGACGTCAACTTCAGGATTTGAGTCACAACATTCACATGACCGTGTCTCCAGTGTTTTCCAAGTGCGAGAAGCTAAGTGTTAGTTCGAATCATGACAGACTCGAAGAATTTCAGCCAACTTTATTTTGAACGTCGAAAACGCACTACTTGCACAATGTAAATCTTGTATATCAACTTGTAGATAACAATCGTACTCAAACGACAGCAAACGAAGACATTGGGCGCAGACCTCGTGGTCAGTTCGTAGAAACTTGTATGTGGTTTTCTAGCAAATTACAGAGGTAAATATCACTCGAAGTTACCATAACAATTCTCAAATGTAGAAAAAAGAAGGCTAACTTACCGAACTGTTCGGCTTCAAAATGCTAATACAGGTAGAATATACTCAAATACTATCCTCGCTCACCATAACAAACTCGACCAAGGCAAAAATGTTTTTGAGTCAAGTGACGATAAACAAACAAATTACTCCTTAGGGGAGTCGGGGGCGACTCTAAGCCACCTCTTGTCAACCAGCAATGCCTTGTTTACAAACTTGAATGTGACCTGTACGATCGGCAGGTTATGTTGGTTACACATCTCGCCACTGACACCAGCCAATTGAGGACACAAAGCGCAAGTTGATCCATCGGCCAGCACTTTCGTATTTTCTTCAGCACCTAAAGATCTTAGTAATAATTTGAGCATTTTAAAGAAGTGTAAAAGCAAATTTGACTGCCCGGGTGTTTGAAATGTTTTTTATTAATGAACTGAGACCTGGTCTCGAGCTAAAGTTTTTAAATTAAATAGTTCTTTTAATAAGATTCTATAGTTTTTTTTTTTTTTTCTGCATGCTTTATTTCATTTTTTTATCATTTTCAAACATTTTTATATAGTTCTTAACATATTTTTACACCTTACATACATATATATATATATATATGCTAAAAAATTCTTCTAACTTAATTTTTTACTTACTTGAAAATGACGGAAGATCGGTCGAAACGTCGTGTTTTATCCGTGATTTTTACTGTGTTCCAATCAGAATTAAGCAATTCAAATGCTTTAGGAACTGGCTATTTTCTGGGTATGAGTAATTACCTAGGAGCTCTTCCATTCTTTGAAAATGATTCTTTGACAGCCTAACCCTCATATTATGCAATCTGTAACGTTCTAACTTATTTCATCTTAATCGCAGATGTCAAAACTTCGACTTACGATCCCAAAGGCACAAATCCTTCAAACTTATGCGATTTGTGCCCAGACGAATGCAAAAAAAATGGCGAATATTCTGGTTACTCTGGCGCTTTCAAGTGCTTGAAGGACGGAGTGGGAGACGTAGCATTTATAAAACACACCACAGTGCCGCAAGCTGATGCTAGCGAATATAAATATCTGTGTAAGGATGGAAGTACTAAGGGTAGGTATTAGTGTAAGCTTTCCCAAAGATAAAAGTACAGGGCGCTTTATTTTGCTAAATTCATCCATCAGTTAAACTGGCTAGCAAATTGAGTGATCCGCTGTAAAAGAAACAGCTTACTAAAACAGTGAAAAAACTCACACATCAAGTATAAAAAAGGAAGGCGCGCAAACTAAGTTCTGTCAGGACAAAACAGAAAATGGATAGTAATTAAGTGTTTTTGAAAACTTTTAAGCTAAACAGTTTCTTAAAGTTTATCTCTTCGTAAGCGTTTGTGACCTGCCTTGGATGATAACGCGACTCAGGATACGGCGTATTGCGTATTGACGACATTTCTTGTAGGTGATGACTTCAATAATGTTAAGCTTTTTGACATTGCGCCGTACTGAAAATAAACAAAATGGAGTTACAATCCCATCTTGCATGCCGATACCGCCCAATGATCAAAACAAACTCCAGTGAATGTACATGCATTCTAGGCATTTTCATTGAACTGAGATTTGTGATCATGCCATCATCGCATGTCCCTTTATTTTAAAAAAAAAAATTCTGATCGCAACTTGCGTTCTTTCTCGGCTACTCTTACATCCTCACAGGTGGCTTGGCTCATTTCCTAGAGCAGACCTTTCATATAGCCATTATTATTTTCTAGTGATGTTTATGGATGTGAAAATTACTAATACATCACGCCTTGGCAAAAGCCTATCTCTTAGGCTATTATTTAATCAACGGTTTGAGTCTTCAATGGCTCCTGGTTAATTGAACTTTATTATTATTAGTTCCTACTCTACTTACAAAGAAGTCATAATTGGTGTTACGAAAATGAACAATTAACCTCTGATGAAAATGACTGTGAGGGCAACCGTAAGAAACTTATGGTCAGCATAATGAAACCCCCACAAATTTGGTTTGAGTAAGAATTTTTCCCAAACCTCTGGTGATAGAATTTTTACTCGCTGACATACACAGGCATAAGATTATTTTTCCAGACTTATATGGCACAAAAGATTTTTTTTTCAGTGAAGGAATTTTTTCCTCGGGTATTTCCTTGCAAGAGTCATTTTCCTTCGAAATTAGTCTGTGGGATATATTTTTTTCTGAAATCACCCATACCCTCCCCTCCTCAAAAGTCATATGGTTGTCTTCAATTCAGATTTTTGGTATTTTTGACTATGCAACTTTAAAACATCATATCTCTGCTGTTATTTACAGTACCATATCAAGCTGTACATCATTGGAAAGGACAAAAATTAAACTTTCAGAAAAAAAATATTTCGGACTCAGGAAACCCATAATCCGCACAAAAAAAAAAGGAAATTTTTAGATAATTATTTTTTAAAAAATTTTAAAGAGTGTAATTTTAGCCACACAAGCAGTACATTAGGTTTTTTACAGTCAATAGACGGTTTTTTCTTCAATATCTTAGCAAAACAGCCTGAATATCGGTCGAAAATATAGAGCCACTAAAAATATTCTAGAAATGTCTTTTGTTGACATAATTAAATTATGCAAATGACGGATTATGCTAATTAGCTAAACGAAACTTGATATCTTCGCGTCCCTAGGCACCGATGTTTACTTAGGAAAGACGCTGTATTTCTTAGTTTATCGGTGAAATATCGAGTTAAAAACAGCAAACATGAATTCACTAATATAATTCATCAATATAAGCAAGGATTTGACGGCAAAAAGCGAACCGAAGGCCAAACGGGAAGGAATTCATTGCATTTCAACAACATGTGCTCGCCAACATGGCGAAGTCGGCTATCGGCATGCAAGATTCAAAACTGTTTTCTTACCTAGATTTTCCCGTTTGTTTTGCTTGTTATCCTCCAAAATCCTTCAAAATAATTTGCTTGATACAAGCTTTCATTCTTCGCAAAAGAAGTCACAAAAACCTCTCACGGCGCACGGCCATTTTTTCCAGAGTTTGAAAGACCGTTGCGTGAAGCTCAAACTACCTGGGGGCTGGAAACTAGGCCCATATTTGGCTAAGCCTATTGACTTCCTGTGGGCCAAATTTGGGGGCAATCGGAAGTAACGCCATTATTTGCGGTAGTTTCTGCGTTATAGGCCAGATCTGACCTATTTTGCAATCAGTGGAAGACAAAGAGTTAAATTTAAGGCTTCGTTATGCGCTCCTTCCCTACGTTGACGAGGATTGGGAGACGAGCCGAAAGAACGTCTGCGTAGGAGGCTAGCAACAGCCTCAGTTGTGTAGGAGCTGCTCGTAAGGTCTCTACTGATTGGTCGCAGAAAACAATGACATGTCATTCTTTCAATTGTTTCAGTACCGTTTGGGGTCAGGGTTAAGCGCCTTTGGTGCCTTCTCTTCCGAGCAGCTGCTTGCGTGACAGGTGTTCAAAAGGGAAGGGGAAGGAAATTTGCACGCCAGACCGCGCGCTTTTCGTGCCTCTTGCGCGCCCAGAATCTCCTTCCCGTTCCCTTTCAAACGCCTGCCACGCAGGCCACCGGTGGTCCTGAAAAGGTGCTTGGCCTAACATGCGTACAGAGTCAATTAAAGTAGCCGCGAATTAAGAAACGCGCAGCCTGTCATAAGTAAGTATAGCACCTTCCTTAATGTCCTGGTACTGAATTAACAAACCTAGGGAACCCTATTTACCGCTAGCAGTTAAAAGTTTTCAATTTTCACGGCTATCGATTAAATTTTAGGCCGTTTGACGCCTATCGGTTTACCCCATTGAGACCCTCTGGTAATATATTGAAGTTAAAAGTGGTCATATTCTTTTCCAGCCGACTGGAACGACAACTGTTACCTCGCGAAAGTTCCATCTCATGCCGTGATGGTGAAAAAAGGAAACACTAACAACGACCACTACAAAAGACTATTGCTAAACGCTTCTGACACCTACGGAATCAATCAAACCAATTCCAGCATGTTCCAGTTATTTGAGTCATCCAAGTATAGCGGCACTGATCTCTTATTCAAAGATTCAACAAAGAAGTTGGTTGATGTTGGGAACAAAGACACCTACCAGAAATGGCTTGGTGACGACTATCTGAGTGACCTCGAGGCTTTAGATGGTTGTCCAACTGCAGGAGGCAACATTAACAAGCTACAATCATTGGTTGCCATGATCTCGGCCTTCATTGCGGCACTCTGTTACACAGGAACTTTGTTTGAATAAAGGCAATGAAGCAGTGAGACTGAAGCGGTCCTGCAACTGAAACTGAAGCGCCCTCTGTTTCTGCTTCTGCTAAACATTCAATTGTTTGGCAGTGCAGCTTCTTCACCAGGGATTTTCCCTTGGAAAGAAGTGAGTTGTTGCCAGCACTCGTGCCTAATTCTGAGTGGAGTAAAGTAGAACCTCGCCTTAAGATCAACTCGTTCGCACGACTTTCTCGTTATTATAACTAAATTCTTTTGACCAATCACAAAGTCACTCAGTCAACTTCTTATGTGAAAACCAAGTTTATAATGTCACTTCCATATTGGCCTTTTGCATTTGGTCAGTCACTTGGTACAAAAATGCCATGCATGCGGCTGAAACGAAAGAAACGCTATGGGAGGATACAAACGAAAATAATGTGAGCTCTTTGTTCGTCTTGTGCCAGCTTGGCTTTTTTGTACCACGTGGCTGACTAGCTGCTAAGAAACTTTTCATGAAACTTGAGCCGTCTCATTTGCGAAGTTTCTCAACGTTTTTCTAGAAAAACGCTGAGGTAATAAGAGCAAATCCATATCAACACGTGAAAAAGCAGTGGTCATGAATTTTTTTTCCCTCAAAGGGGTGGGGGAGAGCAATTAAATACACGGCTTTGTCAAAAAAAAAAAAATGCTTTTTCCTTTGCGATTATGCTAATGGTGAAATGTCGCAAAAAAAACAAAGCTCGGCAGGGGGAACCCCCAAGAAAATTAGTGCAGAACAATAAGCCGTTGAAATTATTCGTGCTCGAAAAAATGGCGCATCCCCGCCCCCTCTTAAAGATA